>JAMYHX010000003.1:0-367591 GCA_025529335.1 Rhizopus sp. PT2906
GGTTATGCTACTTTATATGTTTGTGTTATCTGAGCTTTAAACGTAATGACGAAAGGGGATATTGTTTTATAAATAATATACATCAAACACGTCAAGGGATATCTTTTACCTTATTTAGTGCTAATAGTGTATGGATATGCTAGTAGTCTAAATCTTAACTTGTTTATATCTCATGGTCAGGATTGTCTATTTGATCCATCCACTGTTCATTTGATGCAAATACTGTCTGCACACTCTCTCTTTCTTCGCTTTTTCAACCTTCTGTTGTATATAAAGCCACTTTTATTCATTACAAACGTCTTTTTCTTTATAAAAAGTATTGATGACGCGCTAAAAATTACCCACGAGTGATAATAAAGGAAAAGAAAAAGGTACGTGTGACGTGATGCTTTCAATAGCAGACAAATCATCTCCCACCTCTCCCTTTCTAATGCAGTCTAATAAGGAAAAAGAGATGACTATAGGGCATAATAGTCTATACACATGAGCAAATATAGTTAAATACATATGTATTCACATAGGTTCAGTAGTATGGTTTTTTTAGGTCTCAAATGTACGCGTGTGTGTGTATACGTAGATGCATACATAGGACTTCAATCCATTATATAATCCTTAAATACTAGGTGCTTTTCTTTTTATAAAATGTATTAAAAAGAAACATGCTTTATTCTCTATGACATAACTTGACACAAGCAAATAAAAGCCAGTGCCTTAGTGCCAAGGTTTAACCCAGCTTCGGCCCATTTGATCCCTCCATTCATATTCCTGATCTCAATATCGGATGGATGGTCCAGAAATTAGAGCCAGAACTTTTGAAATCACATAGTGTATGTACCGTGTTTTCAAATTTATTAAAGCCACCTCATATGTTTCGAATTATCCCCCCCTGTCTTTGTTATCGTATGCGCAAATGTACATGAATGTTTCAATTCATGACCTTTTTGTAATTTACTTATTTGGGTAATAGTTGATTACGAAAATGATAATCCACAAGAACTGTCAAGACTTTAAAGAAAAATGGACAAGCCATTTAAAAGATACTTGCGTTAATGTTATATTTCGTAGCTTGACTTGGATATCAAAATAGAGAGTGTGTCTTTTGATTTCTGTTCATATTATATTGTTACACGCTTTATGATTGGCTGGATGATCTGGCAATTTATCCGCGAACCCAAAAAAAAAAGCAAGGGCGCAAACAAGTAAAGTTTCTTTTCTTCTTTTGTTCGTTACAGTTCCTATTTAGTTAACCCCCCCTCTCTCTTTTATTTAAATCATGTCTACCAAGGTTATTAGCTTAAATGAAGTTGCTCAACACAAGTCAAAGAATGACTTATGGTTAGTTATTCATAACAAAGTGTATGATATCACTTCTTTTGTTGTCGAGGTAAGCTTAATAACAGTTTATGTCTGGACTATCAGTATTAATATGGTTGCATATGAACAAATAGCATCCTGGTGGTAAGTTGATTTAAAAATGACACGTCCTTTTTTTTTATTTTTGAATTAATGTCTTGTAGGTGAGGAGGTTTTGATTGACGAAGCAGGTAATTTATAAAAGTAAAAGAAAGATGATCATTATTATTAACTCTTATAATATATATAGGCAAGGATGCCACTGAAGCATTTGAAGATATTGGACACTCTGATGAAGCACGTGAGATGCTTGACAAGTACCAAATTGGTGTTTTAGATGAAGCTGTAAGAAATTGAACTAGACCGAAAGAGAGAAGAAAACTGAACTTTCTTTTTTATTATAGTCACAAAAGAAGGAATACAATGTCAACATTATTCGTGCTGGTGAATTACCAGAAGAACAAAAGAGCGGCTCGTAAGTTATTTTTTTAAAGGTGATACACATCGTCCCCCTCACACATTCATACCCTGGTATTTCTTATAGCTCCTGGCGTATTATTTTACCTGCCCTTGCCATTCTTGGTGCTGTTGTCTACAAGTTTGTTGTTGCACCCAAATCTCATTAATAAACCTGTTTTTTTTTCATTCATCATGTCAATAATAAGAATATGTTCAGCCGATTGGAGACCCCGAGTGGTGAAAGAAACACTCGATGTACTATGATGACCTGATGGTTATTAACCACCGTTGTCCTTAGTCTCGCAAGCCAACAAACGGGGGGCAAGAGTAAAAAAAAAAGAAGAACTCTTTTCTTTTACTCTCACGAAATGAAATGTATTTTCGTGTCCCACAGGGGAAAGTTGGGCTTTTTGAAAGAAGAAGATACTAAAAGCTAGTGTGCGCTGAAAGTGAATTTCTGATCAAGCTTCAATCAAGTTGTGGGGTCATCTTCTATGCATATTTCCTTTTCTATTGGCCAAAAGTCTCTTGGCTCAGCTTAAACTCTGGGAAAAAGCTGTGTTTTGAGTCGCTCATGCCTTAACCCTATACAAATCAGTTTTTTTCTTCTTCTTTCATTCACTCCCTTTCCTCAACATAACCTGAGGGTATCTCAAATGTTTGGTTTAACAGACTGAACGTGATGAAAAGTATACATGCTTATTTGTTGTAAATACCTTTCTGTTTCCATAACAACTAGATGATGAGCTGAATGCACCTTTTATGAAGAATATTTTTAGTCACTGCTCTTTAGCAATCATGTCTTGCTTGTTTCTAACAAACATTTCTCTGTTGAACAAAAAGAAAAACCTATTGTCCAAAGTTACAAAATTATGCTAATCATAAAAGTTGATGAAGCACTTTTTTGAGCACTGAAGCAACCAACAGAAAAGCAAAGCATGTTCCTAAGGACAAGGTTTTCTTGTACCTACTTTAACCTTGATTAAAGATAAGAAAAAAAAGGAAAAATAAATGATGGCAAAAGACCGTGTTAAGTACCTTATTTACTCCTTCTTAATTGGTTCGTTTTGTTTACTCCTTTTTTAAGCAAAAAAGATCTTCAAGAAGACATGTAGTGTATCATCAAAACAGAAAAAGAAAAATACTAGCAGTGATCTATTTTTTACAAGTTACTTTATTCGTGCCACACAAAGTTCAATAGGATGTACAATACTCAGTTCCATTCTATCTATTCCAGTTGATGATGTCTCCTACTTCCAACATGTTTCTGAAGCCTGTCTTTTTAAAAGTCCTTACGGTGTGATTGTTATTTTAGTTTACCTAATAGCGGTATTCAAAGCTATTTTGTGCTTTCAATGCCTTTTTATCATTGCTTTTCTCTCTCTTTAACTTCCCGTACAGTTCTGTTCTTATAAAATAATAGCTTTTAAACTGAATACAAGTGCTGGATAAAAACAGTCAGACCGTCTTTCCGAATTTTTCTGCCCATCACAAGGAAGCCCGTCATTAAAGCATTAAACAGTCTCGTTAGAAAAAAGTTAGTCATGAGCGTCATTGTGACCCAACAAAACAAAGTGATATACTATCATTATAGCAATGACACAGTTAACGATATGGTTATTGATAATAGTCCACTATATAAACCAATCAAATGACAAGAGATTATTGACGCTTTGAATGTTTACTTTGGCATGAAACATCAGATAGGAGCTGCATAAACACTCTTGTTTTCTTTCAGCCATGATAAGAAAGATTTCACTACCCATAATTTATCTAAAAATGTTACAAAGTGTTTTTCAATGAAAAACACTTTGCGCAGAAGGTTCAAATTGATGCTCTTTTATCGTACAATTAGTACCTTTAGACTATATTTATCTTGTTATGATCCTGTTTTTGCATCAAGGTTACTCTCTTTTTTATAGAATTATGCATTTTACAAGAGGTAGGACAACTACGTCAGTAGATGCATTTCCTTCACTGTTTATCTAGAGTTTATCTCTTGATATGGTTCCGGCTTTCATAACTTGTAAAATGTTGCACTGAAATTATGTGTGAGAAGGTCTAATCATGAGCATGATGATAAAATGTATACATTTCATAGTTGTAAAGAATGTTTTTATGCTATATGGATGATATTTAAGGTATCGATATCATTACAAGGAGAATGTTGGAGTATATATATATATATATGTTTATCTCAAATATCAAATGCATTACCCCTTCTTTTTTAAAACGATGCACAAGATGTAAATAAGAACGAACGATTATCTTTATAAAATCAGATGAAGTAGTAGTAGTAATAGTAGTAATAATAGTAATAAGGTTGTAGAATGTTCCCATGTTGTGTAAAAGGGAATAGTAGGGTTTATTTTGCGCTTTTGGGAAAATATGGAACAATAAAAACTTTAATTCCCTTTCGATTTTTTTCTTTTTTTTTCTATTTTATCCCTAAATTATTCAAAAACCATGTGGATTGACACTTCTCTTCAAAATCAAGGCTATCATTTACATAAAGGTACTCTCTCTCTCTCTTGATTAGTTTAAATAACTTGTATTAACATTCATAAAGAACAAGTATTGAGTGTCGATAAACTTCAACTTTATAATGAAGATGATGATACCACAACAGACAACGGAAAGACATTGAGCAGTGTGGTCACTATCACAGACAATATCTCTCATGATTCATCTTTATATGAAGAAGAAGAGTCTCTGGCTACATTTGAAAAGATCATGAAAGACCCTGAGAATAGTAGAATATCTAAATATCGAAACACTTATTTTATGGATGGAGGAAGTAGATTTATTTCTGTAAGTACTCTTTATTACTATTATTATTATTATTATAATCTAATGTATATGTTCAGTTACCTACTTTGGGTAATACGAGCACAAAAGCCGCATCACATATTAGTCGAGTGTTTGAAGATTGGCTTCAATACAAGTTATATCATCAAAACTACGATGAACGTTTACCCATCCTGGAGGATTCAGTTGAGTTGATTGCAGAGGATATTGTCAACAAACTAAAGTCACGAAATTCAGTAAGGGGATTAGCTGGACTTGCCCGTATTTTTATACAAATCAGAACAGGTCACATCTATACATATCATCCATTAGAAGATGGTCAGCCTCTTATTACTGCCGATATGGAAGATTTCTTCCAACAGTTTCCATTATTCGTTGAAATCATTATTTATACAATGCCGAGAGAAGATCAATCGATTGAAGATGTTCAACTATTATTAACCGTAGAGAATATAACGATCAACCCTTCTGAGCCATATCAAATAAAGCAAGATATTCAACTTGTAGCTTAATACCCTTCTTTTTGGCTGTAAATAAATAAATAAATTATTCGTTTTATTCAGTATCTGAATCACTATACAACACTAAACCTCCATTACTACTGCTACTACTACTACTATTATTATTATTATTATTATTATTACTATCCTTTTTTGATTTTTTGTTGGTATCCTTATTATCACTATCAGAGGATCGTTTTATCCGATTAGAAAATGATGAATTCAAAAAGGGATCAGTCTTTAGTCTGGTCTGTATCTTGGCCAAATGAATTGCTTGATTTTTTGTCTTGATCTTACGGAATAACGGTGATACGGCTGTTTCTAATCGTTTTTGATCTAGTAGATGACTTGTGTCATACTCTACACTTTTGGCTTTCACTATATCTTCAGGTATCTCGGGTAATAATTCTATATGTAGTGAATGTTTATCTCGTATCTTGTCTGCTTCTTCCTTTGCTGCCTTATCCATCTTCTTTTCTTCTCGAAGCCTTCTTCGTAGCTGTTGTGAGCGTGTATAAGGGTCGGCCCATTGCTGGTTATTCAGTTGCTGTAACTGGCTAATGCGCGGCACTGAATCATCCAGTGTCTTTTTATCAAGCACCTCATGTTCCAATCGAAACATCGGATTTGTCTCCAATTGCTCCTTTTCTTTTTCGTCTTGGAACTGGATCACCTCCGTATCCTTTGGATCCCACTCTTCTACTTTCTTTTGTGCACCACTGACAACAACATAGGCCGTATTCTATTTCAATATGAGCATATGCTATAGAGGGAAGCCTTCAAAAAAATACCTTTGGATCAGTATGAATCTCTATCCAATTACTGCATAAATGACATCGCATTCGAAACTGGTATATGGGTGTACTATAGTAATTGCCAATCTTTTTCTTTTCTGCATTATATCTCACACCTTGTCCAATATGCTCATTACAACCCAAGCACCAAATGTTGTATGGTAATTCAAATCTGAAAAAGAGTGAATTGTTTGTATAATTGCTTTAATCTATACAACTTACCTTACGATTAGAATGCCTTCTTTCAGCTTTCGAGCTCTATCTCCTAATGCATGTTTTCCTTGATATGTGTTGATAGAACCCTACAGCTTTATTAGTTCCTCTTTTATAAGCTATACTTTATGAATGTACCTTGTCCGGTGTCCAGTCAGGTGGGTAGTATTTGTTGAATGGTTGCATATAAAAGGCCGTAGCTCAAAGAAAGAAGGAAAAAAAAAAAAAAGGCAAGTGTGACTTTTTTGTAAGTTGCATGATTCTTGTCACAATGTATCCGAAAGCTGATATTATTTCTAAAAAAGCGTACATACTTTATTGATCAAGAATGAGCATATATTATGCTTAACTAGAAGACTAATGAATAACGTGTATGAAAAATAAAAGCAAAGATATCCATGATGGCTGCTGATTGTGGAGAAAACCAACCGCTTCGTTTGCTTATTTCATCTATTCTGGTTTATAAAAAAGATGATGCCAGTATGATGCTACCAGAAAAAAGGGGGATAAGCTATTGCTGCTTACTCAAGTTTTTATCAAATGACGTTGGATAAAATCATTTTAGGCGGTTCTTGAATAAAGTATAAGTCATCGTTGGTCCTGGATCTTATTGTTCTTTCACACTGTTCCTTGACCGTGAGAAGAGCCTTTTTTAAACAGTGGATGTTTATTTAACTCAAAATATAAGAGTTACTAAAACTTGTCCATTCATTGATCTTTATTCTATATTTGGTATCAATGCAAAGAATTAACCAATGTGCATTTGTTTCTTTCACTATTTTCTATAAGCTTTTTCAAGATTAGAGTGTGTACGTGTGTTTGTTTGTTTGTTTTAGCTTAAATATTGTTCCTGTGCCGTATCAGCTACCAATACCTGATTGAGTTACATGAAATCTTTTTCATATTTACACTGTATGTGCCACATCTTTTATCCATAATAGCTCAGTTACCACTCTGTAACCCTCCCTTGAATCCAAAACAAAGCCAAACAAAAAAATAACGCTAAACATATTACTAACTTTATACAAGTGCCAAGAACCATATGATTGACCATTGCAGAAACTCTACCTCTATGTACGGATCCTTTTTTTTTTTTTTTCTAATCACGTCTACAGCTCTTGCATAAAATGTAATTGAAAACATAAATACTTTATAATGAACACTGTTAATATAAACAAACATGGTTGTAATTATGGAAACAATTATTTTCTATTTATGCAATGTAACCTGGATACATGCACAGTAAGAGATAAGACTGTTATGAATTTTCTACCTTGTGTAAAAAGCACTATCCCCCTTTTTGTCATTTTTCCCTCATATGAAAATATGAATCTGTGTCATCTGTGATAAACTTTAGCAGCCTAAAATGACGCTAACCAAAATAAATAAACTCACATTTCAATATTAACAACCATTTATGCAGAACGAGCCATTTTTTAATAATCGTTGATAACCAATGGACATCTATGCATGGAGTAAAACAATTTGACCGCAGAATAAGCTCAGAAGGAGAAAGAAAAAAAACAAGAGATAAGGGAGATAGTTTGTTTCAGGTTGAACAAGACAAATATCACTGCGTATATGTCAATGTTTAAGATTGATACCCGATTTCTATATTTATTATGGCACTTTCTGACTTTTGAGGCTAATTCGTACAACATTTTTTTTTATCAAGGAAATCATTTATTTATTCTGGTGCATACAAAGTCTCTCGATTAGGCAAAGGTTTCGAACCAAAAGATGAGGCGCGACTTAGAGTTCCGTTTAATGGACTGAGCTTATCTACCACTGTCTTGAGACCGTCCCATATCATGGAGCACCGAACGATAATACCATAATATGATAGCAGCTTGAGTCCATCCATGTTGTGATGATGAATACCAATCTTGATCGTTTCCTTCAGTTCCTGCTGAGCATGGAAAGTTCCCGCATGGACCATCCGATGAATTTCGACCCAGTCTTCCGAAAAATCACTCAGTGGTCGATTATGTTCTTTAAGGATAGTCGCTAACTTTCGCATGACGGTTAGACTATTGGCAAAGCATTCGAGGGTTTCACGGGTAGGTGTAGTGCGCACTTGTACTGCGCATGCATTCTGATCATTTCCTGATTGATTAATTAAAGGGAAGAGGAGTCTAAATGAAGCCAATGGCCAGACCACTCGTTTCATGGCCTCGATTGCCTCATTGTACCTCATGGTTCGTCGGAGATACCGTTTGCATCGTTCCTTGCCTCCTCCTAGAAAATGGAACAAGATTTGAAGATAGTATTCATTCGACACATTCTTTAGCCGCGTTGACTCTGTCTGTAAGCGGGAAAGGACTGTGATGGCTTCGTTACTGACACGTGTGATTTCATCGTGGTCCCAGAATCGGGATATCTCCTCAACATCTTGATCCGTAGGAGGTTCTTTATATGTAGCTGATGTTGTCGAAAAGATACGTTGAAGGGTTTCCTTGATAGAGATCTGCGGTGTCTCTTGATTTCCATTATTTTCCGGTGTGGGTGCAACCGTGATCTGTGTCGAGATTCTCCGCTCTAATCTTGATGCTAAGGATTCGTTCATATTATCTTGCGTGAGATCAAGATAGTATTCCGCTGACCTCTCGTATAGGTTGGCAGCCTCGTCCATTGACTTTCCGAGATTGGTGCGCATGACACCAATGGCACGAGCTGGGAACACACAGAAAGATGCAACCCTAGATAAATATGATGAATATTTTTTAATATCAAGGTACTGATCAGGTTTTACATTGCAATAAGAACACCGATAATCATGTTGCACACTCGCCATGCGCCTAATTGTGCTGCTGACGATAATCCCTCATGAGTAATTTCTTCGTAACCAGATAATAAAATGATGACAGTTGTTAATAAGCCCTAATTGGATCTATTGTAAATAATGATGGGAAATAAATATGTGTTACTTACAATGCTTCCTGCATAAGAATAATTCGGGATCAGCTTGATTTTGGAAATAAAAAATATTTGGATAAACATTAAGATACAGAGAACAACTTCAGCTCTCCAATCCCACTGCAAGTTAAAGATGGCTCGAGTAATTGTGATAATGATAATGCTTGCACAGCCACCAATGATAGTACCAAAGATTCTTTGAATGCTTAATGTCAAAAATCCGCCTACTGTGTTATCCAGCACAGTAACCACGGCCACACCTAATAAATATGTGTGAATAGAGGAATAATTATGATAATAATTCCCATACCCATCCAAAAAGGGTTATGAAATACTTTTGAGACTGGATCAATAACGACGAACAGGGCGGCAATCGTAAAGGCCACAGCCATTTGAAATGCATATCTGTTATTGTTATCTTTGTACTGCTTATGTAGCCACTGAAACAAGATAGTGTTTGTGATAGGCATTGTTGAACAGAGTACAAATTTTCTAGACTTTGGACAGGCTGTTACATCATCCCGTGTATGTTCATATCTTGGTGGATCGTCAATGATAATGACTCTTTCTTTGGATCCACTCGTATGCACTGTTTGTTCGTTTGCAAAGACATTCATTTGCTCTTTGCTGCTTAGGTCTATATAATTTTCGGTAAGTCTATTTTAAGGGGTAGTCACTTTTAATTATATTACCATAGCCTTCATCTGGTATATCTATTACTGTCGTTGTTGTTTCCATAGGTACGATCGACGGCCGTTGACAAGACGACTTTTCGTTTATATAAGTTGACATTTTAATAATAATAAAGTGAATTGAGTTGTAAAAATAAAATAAAAATAAAAAGGGGAAAAAAAAGCAAGATATAGTCTGCGTGGTCCATTTATATCAATGGCATAAAAACAAGTAGACACACAAATTAATTGCATAAAAGGTGTCACCAACTGTTGTTTATTAAAACCGTCTCACTGTGTACGCCCTCTTTCTTTTTTTGAACGTCATCAAGCAGAAAATCTTCAATTTCTGCTATCCATTTATTTTTTCCCTTTTTTCCATCTTATCTGTGTTACTTTATATGTTTAAACAAGTATTGACAGTGACTTCAAGACAGTGTAAGAGTTTGAATAATAATAATAATAAAAGTCATTTCATAATGTCATGTAGACACCATGTTGCAGAAACGTTCTTTTGCAAGTCTAATCTCCGTGCAGGAATTAAAGTCAAACCTTGAAAACGTCAAAATACTGGATGGTTCATGGCATATGCCGAACAGTAACCGTGACCCTTATGATGAATTCTTAAAGAAAAGGATAGCCAAGAGTCAGTTTTTCCATATTGATGGTATCAAGGACACCTCGACTGACCTTCCTCATATGCTTCCTTCACCTGAAGTCTTTGCAAACGCTGTTGGTAAGCTAAATATATCATCTGATCGTGCATCTATTCACGGATAAAAAAAAGGCAAATTGGGCATCGATCAACATGACCATGTGGTTGTTTATGACACGGTTGGCGTGTTTTCTGCTTGTAGAGTTTATTGGACCTTCAAGGTAACACACAAGTGACTCATTTGCTTATCTGAAGCTAAACAGTAAAAGGCCTTTGGACACGATACTGTCTCTGTTCTTAATGGCGGACTTCCTGCCTGGGATGGGCCTACCGAAAGCGGCGTGCCTGAAAAGGTTCAAGAGAAGCATTATAAAGTACCTACGATCAACACACAGATCGTGCGTGATTATCCTACCATACTGGCCAATGCGCGCAAAGCTCAGTCCAATGAAGATTACATTCAAGTGTTGGATGCTCGTCCTTATGCGAGATTTACGGGTCAAGCTCCGGAGCCTCGTGAAGGGCTTAGTTCAGGCCATATGCCTGGATCCATTAGTGTTCCTTTTAATGAAGTAGTCGGCCCTGACGGTAAACTTTACGATGACGAAAAATTGAAGCAAATATTTCAAGGTAAAGGCGTCGATCTTTCGAAAGAAATCATTACCAGTTGTGGTAAGTCTATAAATTTTAGATTGTTGCATTTACTAATTTAAATTTCAGGCAGCGGCATCACAGCGTCTATACTTTTTATGGCTCTTGAAAGAGCAGGCGCTAAAAATTTAGCTGTTTATGATGGCAGCTGGACAGAATATGCTGGTAGAAATGATGCTATTATTATTAAAATCTAAAATTAGCTAGTAAAATACATGTGTTTCTTTTTAGTTTGCAAATCATATGCATGCATTAATTCTGCAAAGCATGTGGAGCATACATGTTTATGTATACAAAGCTGAGTTCCGGTGTTGTCGTAAAAAAAAGGGGATTTCCTGCAAGAAATATTCTGTTTTGACAGAAAATTAACAAGAAATTGCATTGTCAAACAATAATAGAATGTTGTTAAACTAGTACAGCTTTAAGTTTTGCTAGACACCCTGCATATTCTCACACTTGGAAAGTTCTTTATATAACATACACTAGTCAAGATTGGCTTCTGATTAACAATTAAACACTTTATGCTTCTAGAACACGTGGACATCTTTAGATACACGTTTTTAATTTGAACAATTCAAAAAAAAGAATATTAAGTTTGGGACGATCGTAAGCTTTGTTATAGACAGTATACAAGAATGTGTATATTCTCAATTATAAAAGGTTATTTATCTTGATATATTAGAGCACTATACATAATGAAGCCTTGTATTTATGCAAGAAATAAACTTGATGTTATGTATCATTAATATGCTTCCAAGTACATGTAGTTAGCCGATACCTCCAATTTCTCTTATATATGTGTTAATTTATCATATTCACAAATGTAGTCAATAAAATGATGCACTTTGTCATTAAAAGAATCCATACGCTTTTTTCTCTTTTTCCCTTCATCTCACGCACATAGTACTTTGTATTAACATAATACCTCGTATTAAGTGTCATATGATATAATTCACTAGATGTAATTGGCTGACAGCATTTATTCTTGCATATAAATACCAGTTTCCCCTTTCTTTCTTTACTCTGTTCACAAATGATTCTAAAGAGCCTTACCCCATCCTGTTGTATTCTTATCTCTGTTCTCTGGAAACTTCCATAATGGTTACTCTAGGGTATGCTTTGAATCTTGCGTAAGAACTGAACCTAATCTAATATTCATTTTCTGCTTTTTAGTACTTTACCTATTGATATAATCAAATACATCTTCGATTTACTTCCAAACTGGAAAGATAAATGCAACTTTGTTACCAGCAGCAATTTACTTTGGAAAGAATGCTTGGGAAGAGACAGACAGTTCAAAAGCTGTTCAGAAGTAGCGTAGTTACATACACGGAGCACTACACGGTAATTCAAGCATGAAAACTGAAAAAGTCATTCTATATATTCGATTCTTTTTTTTTTTTTTTTTTTTCTTTCTCTAATAGTCACATGGAAGCAGAGGAAATGCTCTCGAAAGCCTAACCTTGAGCTTCGAAAAAATCAAAGAAAACTACAAAAAAATTATTACAAGTACGGCGAGACGGAGCTCATCAATTTGGAAGCAAAGTCAATAGAAGCTCCTACTGCATCTGATTGTTTCAGAGATCCTCATAATTCATCGTGTTGTAATATAAAGAAAGCAGTTGACATTAGTTCGCCTTCAATACATTATATTTACGGCGCGCAGGTGCACTAAAAGTGCGACTTACTTATACCCTCGCTACTTAACTTATAAATTTAAGTAATGAAGTCATACCCATTTTAAACACCTTCAAATTTTTATACAGTAACCAATAAATCAATTTGAGAACTGCCAGAATATGCTCTTTATATATAGTTGTTCATATCAATTCCATTACAATCAAAATCAATAAAGTGGTCATATGAGTTTCAAAAAAGGGGTGACAGTGGACGCTGTTCAAATCTGAAAAAAAAAGACAGTCTGAGTGACTGCTTTAAAACTTTTTCTAGATTATTATGACAGCAAAAAAAAAAAGACCTGCTTACACTTATTCTCTCTCTAGTTCTTAATCATGGTAAGCATCTTGGTTGTATTTTCTTATTTTATACTCATCCTTCATGTATTAGTCTGCTGCTGTTAACCCCAAGGCTTTCCCTCTTGCTGATGCTGCTTTGACCAGCACCATTCTTGATCTCGTTCAACAAGCCTCTCATTACAAGCAATTGAAGAAGGGTGCTAACGAAGCTACCAAGACCTTGAACAGAGGTATTTCCGAATTCATCATTATGGCTGGTAAGTTGTTTTTTGTAATTTGCGTGTTTATGTGATATTCATTTATTTTATAGCTGATACCGAGCCTCTTGAAATTCTTCTTCATCTTCCTCTCCTTTGTGAAGACAAGAACGTTCCCTACGTCTTTGTTCCCTCCAAGACTGCCTTGGGCCGTGCCTGTGGTGTTTCTCGCCCTGTCATTGCTGCTTCTGTCACCACCAACGAAGCCTCTGACTTGAAGCCTCAAATTTTGAACATCAAGACTCAAATCGAAAAGCTCCTTATCTAAAGGATCTAAAAAATGACAGCTTATGCATATATTCTTTCTTTTTTTTTTCTTTATGATCGTCGTTGGTGCTGAGAACATTTATTTTAATTTTTTGTGCGTTCAAATGATGCATTGACAGTGAAAGAAAAAGTTGTATTTTATAATTTCTTTCATAGATTCAAAATCATTTGTAAATAAATGTTTTCATCTCTTACTTTATCCCTTGGTCTTATGTAACCCTTTTACTCTGAATATGTATATATTGACCTTGTAGATCTCTGCGTTATCATCGTCCTTGAACTTTACGATAAAGAAACAAGGGAGAAAGGGGAGAATAGGAGAAAGGAGAGACTTATTGTATATAAATCAGTACTTATTTTCTTCTTCTTTTTTCTTTCTTTACAATTCATCATGAAGTTTGAAAAAGCCTTATCCTTATTGACAGTCCTTGCTCTTCATCAGTTGGCTTTCTGTCAAGAAGGTAAGAAAAAAGAAATCAATGATGGTATGTCAAAGTTTAGATGCTGATCTAGATAATTATAGATGAAACTAGCAATGATGCTGAACCTACTTTGCCTGCTCTTAATACTGATATCTTTTGGTGGAAGTCTGTTATCAACCAAGACCAAATCTCCAACTACATAACCGAAGTTCCTACTACTACTACTACTACTACCACTATTACTCCTGTGACTACTACTGCTGCTGCTACTACTACTTCTGCAGTTAGCAATTCAGCCACGTCTACCAAAGCAAGTTTGTCTGCTGCTAGCGCTTCTTCCTGGTCATCTGCCTCTTCTTCTATCCTAGCATCTGAAGGTACATATCATTATAAAACGAAAAGAGAAAATGAAAATCGCTCTAGATTTTTTTCTCCTTAATTGTCTTCTCCTTACTAACCTTCCTTGAAAACTTTATATAGCATCATCTACTAACACATTGTCTGCTTCTGCAAGTACAATTTCAAGCCAGGTTATTGCACAGTCAAGTGGATCAACTATATCACCCACAGTTCCAACTGCAAGCAGTAGTAGTCCTGTTACTGTGTCTATAGGAACTCAATTAGTTTCTAGCGTTAGTAAAATCCTTCTATCTGTTACTGTTACTGCCATCTTGGGTGGTTTGCTTGGTTAATTTTTTTTTCCTTATTTCTCAAAGCGAAAGTAGTAATAAAGTATACATTATTTTTGTTCTCGTATTCTCTATTTCTTTTTAACTACTTACATGATGCTCGTTAATATTAAAGAAAAAATGATAGTGATAAGGAATAGCACAAAGCCAGTTTATTGTGACTGAAACTGAAATCACAAAGAAATGATGAAAAAGGAGCAAACAAGTCAAGCGTTCATTAAAATTAAGTGCATTGCTGTGCAAATCCCTCTTTTAAATAATGCCCTGATTTCAGAGATTAGTGTTTGCCACAAATGATCATCGTATACCATAGTTTCTTTTGCATGTTTAAATTTTGTCTTGGACAATAAGATCAACGACTTCATCTGTTGATATTAAGACGCAGCCTCTTTTATTCCAACTATATTTCTTCTATAAAATAGCTATTACTTCGCAAGTAAAGATTTATTTGGTCGACTTAAAAATCAGTAAATGCAACGTCAAATAGATTGTTAGCTTAGCCGTTAATTGAGATTGCAGTAGATTCTATTGCTAACTTTATGTTCGTACCTGAGCGAATACATGTTAAAGTCATCACCTGAAAGAGTACAAGGCGGATGGATGTGTGATTAACGATGATGAGTATGATATGTTCGTACTTGAGATATCAAGAAAATTTATGCACCGAGAAACTGGAAGTACGGCTATGATCGTTGCATGTACACATTCGGTGCCTTGACAGTACTTAATGCCTCGTTCAAGACGTATATTTGGGCCAAAGAAACCATTGTAATGAAGTTGCAAATTCCGTACATGCAAGCAATGGGTAGTTAGTGTTTGTTTTTATCTCATGATTCAACTTCATCTAACTTTTATTAATAGAGAATTCCTTATATTTGTGAACACTAGAGCTTTACTCAAACACACTTCATATATAAAATAAAGTGTTCAAGTGTATATCCCAGAAAGCATAACAGATGTAAAGAATATTCTTGCCTTGGGCAATTTGATCTGGTATTTGAAGAAACTAGAACATGTCACCAAGGTCTTAAAGATGATGAAAGGACATAAAAGCCATTAAGTGTCAAGAATGTTAGGTGATGATGATTCACGCTACTCATCGTTGGATATAGCAAGTATAGATATCTAAAGGGCCATAAGATGATAAGGGTACGGTATCCTTTATCTAACAAAAAAGAAGATAGCGAAAGCACTGTTAGGTATACCAGTACTCTTTTAAAACCCGTCCCTGGCACCAATTCTCCAAACTATAGACGAATGCACTGTTCGAAAGATGTAAAGAGAACAATAAGTATTTTATTTTATTTTATTATATCATCGAGAATAATGTGCGGCTAGAAAGTCTATAACCACATCCTTAGTCTTCGGAAATGGGCACGCTGTCGAAACAAGCACAAATCGCTGTAGTTTATCCATAATTGACATGTTACACTGAAATCCAATAATCAATAAAGGAGCAAACCTTCTTCTATTTTTTTCTTTTTTCTCTTTTTTCTTTGTCTATTTATAAAACATAATGAAATTCTTTGCTGTTGCCTCTGGATTTGCTTTAGCTCTTACTGGAGCCCTTGCTCAAGTCACTGCTCCTATGCAAAACTACAATGTCACTAGCCCTGTCATGAATGGTGCTTATGTTGCTGGTCAAATGTTACCCTGTACTGTTACTATCTTTGAAAATGTTCCTGCAGGTATGATAATAAACAATAATGACAACATAATAACTCATTGCTTTGCCAGATATTTCTCTTTCTGTTAGCCTTGTTTCGGCCGCTAACAGCAGTACATCTTTTGTTATTGCTTCAACCTTGGATACCTCTAAATCACCAGACAGTGTTAGAACCAAAAACAATGTTACTTATTATGAACACTCTGTCAACTACAACATCCCTACCAACATCCCTCTCGGCTCATACAATGTTGTCTTTTTAGATTCTAAAACAAACACTCAAACGCCTGTTCCTATTACCATCTTGCCCGTTTCCTCCTCCTCTGTCGTCCCATCTGCTGCTGCTACTGGTTCCTCTGGTACACCATCTTCTACAAATGCTTCCATTTTCAAGAATGATGCTGTTACTACCGTGTCTCCTGCCAAGGCTATTCTTTCCCTTGCTGCTGTTGCTGTTTTAGCATCTATGCTTTAAAATGCTTCTTTAGTATACCATTCTATTATTTTAATAACAATAAAATTTAACCCTTTGCATCATATTTCGTAGGAAAAAAAAAGAAAAAGAGTTTTGTGTCTCATTTTGTCTTACGTTACGAATCATCGGAATATTAAACAGTGTAAAGAGATCTTGTTGTTTTCTCGATGGTTTTGATTCAAAATCTCATCAATAGAATCTTGTTTGGTTATTGTTTTCATTATCTACCATGTCAATATCTCCATGGCAATCTAATATCTGTTGTTGGTGGGAAACGTGTTAATGTTACACGAAAAATATTGTGCTCTGGATGCCTCCCAATTGATTTATTTAAAGGCATGCAGGCTAAGAATAGCCTTGCATAACTTTGAAGCTGCAAAAGTTAAATGATGATTGTCTATTTCATAATGGAGAGAAGGGATGATTAATCCATTTTGAATCTGTGACCATGGTTTTATTGATTCAGTCAGTCTGATACTATTTCTTTCCGCTTCCTAATTTTGATCCCTAGTCAAACCATCGTATGATTGGACTAAGGAGAGACATATAAGCAGTGACATAACCGGATCGGTTATGAGTTTCAAGCAGGTACTTGAAGCGAAAGCATGATTCACCATGACATCCTACCGTGGTTTTGTCCATTCAGTGTGTTCATGGCACGAATTGTAAGAGTTATCCGAACACCAGTTTGTATAATCTTATATACATTCTGCTTTACATTTCAATATTGCATCAGAAAAGAATATCACTGACAACATCAAGTTTCCACTATAAAACTCACACGCGTCTTACTTTAATCATGTTTGGTTATTCCTTTCAATAAAGAATCTATTTTGCCTGCAATCAACTTGTTTGTCTTTTACAAATGTAAAAGATGAATACAGCTATTAAATCTTGTTGGCTTTGTTGAAGGTTTTGAGATTTTTTAGATTGGATTTACTGCTAAAAGGCAATGCAAACACTGAACAAAAGGTCCTCTGGCATGTAATCGACATAGATCGGTCGATTAGAGCAAGTTTTAACGATAAACAAGTTTGTTAATAGCCTCCCTCCTGTTGAAGAAATTGATGTCTTTTGAAAATGACAAGAACGATTGAAGCCCTCCGACCAAATATTTGAACGTGTGGCGTCAAACTAAACATGATTTTATAAAGTCCTTTCTTGATTTTTTTTCATTTCAAGAAGAAAAGAAAGATAAAAAGAAATATTGCTATTATTTTATTCTAGTTTTATGTTGTCAATCTGATCAACAAAGACCACTTAGCTCACATGTAATTATGATAAATTCGTATTTTACATCAAAGAATATTCCATTGGAAAGCCTTACATGTAGTGCCTAGAAGAATAAGCGCCCGTAGTATTAGATACTTTCTAGTGCTTGTAGCGTTGACTATCATTGCCGTTGGTTTGTCTTTGACTGTATAAGCACCGTCAGACCTAGTCTCATCCGCCCACTTATTTGAGGTTACAGTATTAACAATCTGTTCCTAAAACTGCATGCGAACTGAAGCTTGATGGGTAACACGTTTGAATATTATTATTATAGGCCAAGGAATCAGCATGAACGTGAATCAGATATTGTCGACACTGTGTTTGGAGAAGTTACCAAGGACACAACCACATCCGATATCGGAGTGGAAGCAACATAGCCATTATTTCCAGTGTTGCTTGTATACTACTCGAATCCTTTCTATCGTATGTGTAAAAAGAATGGGTATATATAATGCTGATATTTTAAAAGAAATAGCAAAGATTGCTCAAGTAAGCAAACTACATCAAATCTAATTCAAGAGCAACTGTGGCCTATCTTGAGTATCAATTTCCTAATAAGGCGCAATGTATTTTTAGAAGAAAACAAAGAAAAAAGGCATTGTTGTTGGCAAAGAAAAATAAGGAAAGTGAGGGCGGCATAAAATCGGATCAACAGTGCATGAAGCCAGTTAATATCCAACATTGAAGTTCGTGATCAATTTTCCCATTGATGGATCTGATTAGTCATTTTTAAAGCTTTAATTTTTCCATCATATTTAAGGTACGCACTCCCCTTTTTTCCAACTTTTTCTCACACAATCCAACAATGTCAATACGTCTCCTTATCAGCGAAAATAATAATATGCGCTGATGACCTCTGATAAATTGTATAGACACCCACTATAAACGTGTATAGTCAGTATAATAACCAGTCCAACGAAAATGGAAATCAAGGAAGATTGCGGTTCGTGTGAAGCAAATCTAGATGCATATTTTCCTTTTCCTTTCATTGGTTATCCTACCCTGTCCTTATTTCTTTTCATCTTTTTCATTGGGGTTATTGTTGATTTATTAAATCGTGTTGGATTTAATATGAGTTGCTTGACGACGACTTTGGATGCCATGTCATACAGCCAACTGTGTCACTTACCCCGCAATTTCTGTCATTACCAATGTGGCAAATGTCTATAAACGTAAAGCTGATTTCATTATTATCGCTGTGGATCATTTTTTTCTTGGGCCTTTTTAGTCTTTGAGAAAGCGTGGTTTAGGGTGACACAAAAGACTATTATGCAAACACGGTAGTTTGTGTTCATGAGTAAAATGTTAAGTTGCTATGGTTTCAAACTCTATTCAAGCATAGAATTCTACAAATGAGTATAAAAAGAAATATTGATTACCTTTCTTTTCTATTATCTTTACATTTCCATGACTACAAATAAGGATTCTATCAATAAAGGCGTGGAAACGTTTATTGATAACAAAGCAGGTAGTGACTACAGCGGTAGTGATGAAGCACGCAAGGATTTTGAAGAAGAGGTTTCTAAAGCGACCTTTATCAAGTCTGAAGCGGAGAAGAGACTCGTACGAAAAATCAATTATACACTTCTACCTTTTGTTGGCGCAATCGTTTTCATCCAGGTATAGTGCTGTCATCTATAGATCAAGCCTTTTCTCATTTTCTTTTTACTAGTTTGTTGATAAATCAACACTTAGTATTGCTGCTGTCCTTGGGATTATTCAAGACACTAAATTAAGCGGAACACAATATAGTTGGTTAGGCTCCTTCTTTTATCTCGGATATATTTGCTTTCAAATACCAAACAACTACCTTTTACAAAAATTCCGTATCTCCCGTTACCTTGGTGTACTTCTTATTCTCTGGGGTATCGTTATGGGTTGCACGGCTCTTTGCAACACTTTTGCCCAACTAGCTGCCACCCGTGTCCTTTTAGGCTTATTTGAAGCTGGAACCTATCCCTCCTTGCTTATCATTTTGAACAGCGTCTACCGTCGATCGGAGCAGTCGGCTGCATACGGCTTCCTTTGGTTAAGTAACGGCTCAGGTACGATGGTTGGGGCTGCCTGTGCCTATGGTATATCTTATATCAATAATGCAAACGGTATTCATTCTTGGCGATGGCCATATATCATCTGGGGCTCCTTGACTGTTCTTTTTGGTATTCTTGTCTTCTTCTTTTTGCCCGACACGCCGACATCGTACATGTTTCGCTTGACAGAAGAAGAAAAAAGCATAGTGGAAGAGCGAACGAAGGACAATGCAGTTGTGCGTGTGTACGAAATCAAGACACGACATATATGGGAAGCCTTGCGCGAGCCTCGACTCTGGCTGGTCTGTTTATCTACATTCTGTAATAATCTTCACACAGGTGGTTTAGTCGTATTCAGCACACTGATCGTGCGCAGTGTGGGCTTCACTGTAAGTTTAACTTGCATAAAAGAAAAAAGAGACTAATGGTCTTTATGTATAGAGCCAGGAATCTATTCTTATGCAAGTACCTAGTGGTTGTGTATCTGCTCTGTTGTCTCTGTTGGGAGTCTGGGTTGCTCGAAAGACAGGACAGCTTTACTTTTCAGTTGTCGTTTGCACAACCATATCACTGATTGGAGTCATTTTACTCGCTGTATTACCCTTGACAGGTGTCAAATTGTTGGGCTACTTCTTAGCTTGGGCAGAGAATGGTACAGCTGTCATGTTATTGACAATCATTGCTTCCAACGTGACTGGATACACCAAAAAGATTTTTTATAACGGCATGAATATTATCTTTTTCACACTTGGTAACTTTGTTGGTCCACTTCTCATGCTGGAACATGAGGCCCCCGCTTACAAGACTGGTATGATCATATACTGCATTGGTAATGCAGCTATTTTAGTGATGCTTTTTGTCGCACGTCAATTGATGGCATCAGAGAATAAGAAAAGACTGAGTAATCCATCAGGGGAAAAATACGACGTCAATGATGATTTGACAGATCAGGAAAACAAGTCGTTTATCTATAAACTCTAGTTTCTTCTCTTTTTTGTATATCTACTCTATTTTATATATCGATTTTTCTAATAAATTTACGCATTGGACTTTTCATTTTGCCCTTTGATATTTACTGCCTTGTATACTAAATCGCTCTCTTCATATTATCTTTGGGTTTTGAACAAAAAACAACTCAGCTGGGCTTAGGATCAAGGTGTTTAGGTTGTCTATAAAGTAAGTCCACAGTCGATCATGTCCGAATATACCTACTGTACGATCTTTTTTTTTTTAAAAAAAAAACAGTGTGTCTCCAATCATACAATCTCTAATCTATTCGTGTATAAAATAGAAATAAAAAGAAAGAGGATGATATGCGTATGTCGTGTATAATATATACAGTTTATTCTTTGGAAGGATATTTCCATTGACCTTCGGGAATAGGTGTTTCAAGTGGCTCCCAGGCTTTCCATTCTTCCATCTTTGCAACCAAGTTCAACTCATCCTGAGCTTGAATGATAAGCTCTTCAATTTGTCCACAATCGATTTTTGATTCGATTTCATCAACATTTTCGGTAGATTGAACAATCGTCAAGCGTTGTTGGGTTAATGATTCAGCGGCTTGTCTGTAAACAGCTGTGCTAGGAAGACGAGACAAAGCTTCGAGTGTTTTGTTGTACGTTTCGATCAAATGAGGGCGAGGGTTAGGGTGGACACGGATACCAGCAAGGCCTGTGGTGGGCTAAGAATATATAGTTAGTCATGTCTAACCTTTATAAAAAATGATCAATACCTTAGTGACAGCCTGGAAAAGAGAACGAGTAAAACGCATTGCAGGGTAATGTAGGGAAGAAGAGCTTACAATATACAACAGGAGCGTATTTTTTTTACCCTGTAAAGTTTTGATGTGGTTGGACGAATCATAAGCGCACCCTGAAACTGTATTTGAAATATATGATGACGTTATTTTTTTTTTGTTGTTGCGAACTCAAAGCATGAACTACAAAAGAGCAAACATTGCCAACATCAAACGTGCTTTCGTGTATAATTGATTGTCAGTGATGATGCTATACACATAGCAAAGCGCAAGCCAATACTTGCCATATACCCACCTCTGAAAGCCTTCGTGACTGTGATGATCCAAAGACCATTAGCTACAGCGAAGCTATATTATCCATAACGTCACAGAAGTGCTCATAAAGGACTCACGTTCAAACATACTGTTTCTGGGGACATTGCATGAAAAGATGCTGTAGATTTTCATCGATGTCAGCTCACCAAAAGCAATATCTAGTACCGTTTGAATAAGAAAAACGTGAATTAGTATAGAATTGACATTCGTTCGGTTAGGTTTAAAGCATAAGTTTTGATGTAACAAGTCGCTTATAATACTGTGCTTCCACCCTCAATTTACCGGATGCTTGAAAACTCCGCTCAGTTTTTTGAAAAATTTTGGACATTTGTGTGAGGTTAAATTGCTGAAGGATCGAGTTAGAAGAGAGAAACTGACAGATACAGAAACACTTTCTTCAAGAGTAATTGAAGGCAGTGAGGATATTCCTGTTGAACATATACAAAATTTCATCCAGCACTCGATCAATGTAATCCCTAAATGCTTGAATAAAGAACAGAACCTTTGTGATCGTTTTAGTGTTTGGTTAAATTGGTTTTTTTTTAAAGTGGGCAATTTATTTTCGAAAAGCTGGGACCTCTGTTCGAAGTCCAATTCATGGATTTCAAGTGTTATTGAAAATTAGTATGTTAAATAGAGATATGGTTTAAGCAATTAATAAACTGATTTTTGAGCGTTGAGTTATATTTTCGAAGTGCTGGATGGTTGCTTTGTTTGCAGTACTAACAATTTTACTTTGGAGTAATTCTGCATCTTGGAGTTTTATTGCGCCTAACCTTGCGTTTAACTAATGCCCAGAACCATTCGATTGGATTGAGTTCTGGTGAATATGGAGGAAGATATACACACTTATAGCCTTTATTTCTTTCATTAACCAAGTACCCTCTTTGTTTACTTGTGAATCGGTGCTTTATCTATTATAAAGTAGAATCCCTTCATCTCTTAATGCTTGTCTGTAATATCAATATCCAAAGTTTCCTGTAGAAAACGCAAACAATGCCCAGTTGTGGTGTCTTTTGGTTCCGCTTCTCTAGAGGTCGTATCAGGAGTTTTCGCTTTTTACCACTCTAGATTTCTCTTACCTTTGGAGGCTGTTCTGTATGCGAATGTTCAGGTTTACAATCCCTAGGGATGGTATAGTTGTCAACAATGATAAAACAATGATAAAAAAAAGCTAATTATAGCTATAAAAAATGATTCAATATTTATTTATTCTACATCTTTAAATGGGTCTTTCCAAATTGGTTGTCTTAAAAGCTTAGCAGCGTCGGGCTGTTTGTTGTAAATTTTTCGCATGCTTGTCTTTCTTCTTTGACTTCCACTTGATATTTCGGTCACAACAATGCAATCCTCCTATATAACGTAACTATTAGTGCAAAATCCAACTCTTTTGAAATTTGAGTGCAAACCTTAAACGCGCTTAAAGCCTCCAAGAGATCACGTATTCCACCATTTTTAATTTTCATTTCGCTTAGAGTTTACCGCAAAGATAATTAGGGCAGCATTATTGATATTACAATAACGCGACAGATTCTATTAGACCATAAAATAAAGTTATTTAGTATTTCGTTTTTAGTTCTTGGATTAATATAATACCTTTTTCATTATGAAGCGTAATGCGACTTGTCGTTCAACTAGCACCTTTTGGAGACCGTTCTAGGGTTTTTATCAAAAGAACCCATTCTGATGACTACTAGTTTTACAACAAGTACAAACAGTAGCAAGTGATTCACGCAATGTAAAGGTGTGTTCTTCCACAGTATCTAGACACAAAGCGGTTTCAGAGCTTCAAAGGATGGGTTAATGGCCAAATTCCGTTTTCACTAAGATAAGAGGCCGACCTATGAAGTTGTGAATAAGAAGCATATCCTGTATTGAAAGCTGTAATTAGACTTAGAAAAGTTGAAAATGTAAAAAGGATAAATGTGGTTACCAATCAAAACCGTCTTTCGTGCAGTTTAGCATTCAATAACTTAAAGGAAGTGTAACCGTCATGTTGGCGTTTTTTAAGGTGGCCTCCTGAAACTGTTTACAAAGGATTTTTTTCTTGAGTATCAACCTTTTTGTATATTCTGCTGTGATGAAAACTTGCAACCTTAATAGATCGCCCCTTTGGTAAAGGAATAGAAGTTTTGTTAATTGGGTTTCTAAACATATCTTATGTCATTTTAGGAATGCTGATTCTTGGCTGTATGAAAATTATGAAGTAAATAATGGTCTACCAGAGTTTTTTAGACAGGGAAAATATACTTCTAGAATGAAGGAAGTAGCAGAGGAAGATTATATATTCGTCATAGATAAAGCAAGTAAAATAGAGAGAGAGACTCAAATTATCAAGAATGGGCATTGAATATGCAACAAAATGAATATAGGGTAATTCAGCATCTACACTTACTGTGAACTATTTTTTGTGTTATTGATATCTGTTCGCTAGGCCTTGGATCTAGCCTATTCAATGGATTATTGGCGTTGGCTGTCAGAGAAGGAAAAAGACGAACAACGTAAGGACACTGCAGCTGGTATTATAACGAAGAGAAGTAACTTCGCTGAGGTCCCAAAAAAGACCAGAAAGAACAAAAATACGGTAATATATGATGACAATTTATAGGAAACAAAATGCTAACTTACAAATAGTACCTGGCTGAAGACCATTTGAATATAAATGGATACCGCGAATCATTAGGAACCATTATTGGTAGATCCGTAAGAAGTTTCATCTCGTCGAACAGCAAGTCGTCATACTTTCGCACGCAAGTGATACGCTTCATAAGCTTCCTTATTTGATATCATAATAACCATGTGTAATATTTAAATTCATTTTTAGATTGGGTATGAATTGTATAATTGACATATCTGACACTTCAGAAGAATCGCATATGTCATTATTTTGTATTGAAAAGCAAAGTGAAATAAAATCAAAATTGATAGAAGCATTTTGTGAGGCAAGACAATCTGAATATAATTGTGATGCTATGGAAACAATAATTAAGAAGGTAAGCAGAATCTATTTTATTGACCACGATGTTTATTTTAATAAACTTTGATAGTTTTGACGTGTTTGATGAGATAATCATTATAATAACTAGAGTATAATCTTACAGTAGAGCATACATTCTACTTTACATTCCTCTATCGCATCTGATAAGAATAACTTATAATAATAATAATAACTATAGTAGCTCCTAGTATAACAATAATAACATAAGCATAAATAATGTCAGTGACGACAATAATATAAATAACAGTCATAGATTCTCTACCCAAGTAGACTCTCATACAAACTTAATTTAATCATATTCAGCTTTTCTTTTTATAAAGAATGTAATTCGCAAGTCATCGACTTAATTGCCTTTTTACAATAACAAACAAAGCTGAATACAACAAGTTTGAAAGAGAGAAAGCCAAAGATAAGTTTTTAAAGAAAGTAATTGAGGAGATTGAAAAAGAAAGAACTGTGGACAACGTTGTCAAAAGAGTTTATTTACAGGTGTAAGTGGTTTTTTTTTTTCAGTTTTAGAATGTCCTGATTACTTACATGTCAATGTTAGATTGGAGACATTGCTTTTTGATGATTACCTCTACGATAAAGTTGATCGCCATACAGAGGCTGATTATGTCGTCAAGTTGTTTGGCCCGATATTAGAAAATGTATTCAGAGAAAGTAGTTGTCATCTTTTATGGTAAGTGCTTTATTTAAATAGAAAGTGACCAATGACGAGCTAGTTAATTGCTTGCATTGATAGAGGTGAGTCAAAAAGTAGCGTTTGTGCAGAAGCTGGTTATCCGTCAAGATTGGATTTACGTGTTATTTCCCGATGTTATAAAAAGATGAAGAGCTCTCCATTGTTGAATTTGCAAAGCAGCCACAACCCTGTAAATATTATACAGACAAAAAAAGAGCTGTGATGTCCAGTTGGTTGCACTTGAAGCATCGCATCAAGGGCAGCCAGTTAAACCTACAAGACGCTAAACGTTTAGCGATTCCTTTTGTATTATGCGAGGGACTTGAAGCAGATATATATAAAATAAGATTGGTAGATGATACTTGGACCGTCGTCGAGAAGGCAAAAGATATGCATATTCCTTCATCGATACTTGAAATTAAAAATGGTGGAATACGTGATCTCTTGGAGGCTTTAAGCGCGTTTAAGGTTTGCACTCAAATTTCAAAAGAGTTGGATTTTGCACTAATAGTTACGTTATATAGGAGGATTGCATTGTTGTGACCGAAATATCAAGTGGAAGTCAAAGAAGAAAGACAAGCATGCGAAAAATTTACAACAAACAGCCCGACGCTGCTAAGCTTTTAAGACAACCAATTTGGAAAGACCCATTTAAAGATGTAGAATAAATAAATATTGAATCATTTTTTATAGCTATAATTAGCTTTTTTTTATCATTGTTTTATCATTGTTGACAACTATACCATCCCTAGGGATTGTAAACCTGAACATTCGCATACAGAACAGCCTCCAAAGGTAAGAGAAATCTAGAGTGGTAAAAAGCGAAAACTCCTGATACGACCTCTAGAGAAGCGGAACCAAAAGACACCACAACTGGGCATTGTTTGCGTTTTCTACAGGAAACTTTGGATATTGATATTACAGACAAGCATTAAGAGATGAAGGGATTCTACTTTATAATAGATAAAGCACCGATTCACAAGTAAACAAAGAGGGTACTTGGTTAATGAAAGAAATAAAGGCTATAAGTGTGTATATCTTCCTCCATATTCACCAGAACTCAATCCAATCGAATGGTTCTGGGCATTAGTTAAACGCAAGGTTAGGCGCAATAAAACTCCAAGATGCAGAATTACTCCAAAGTAAAATTGTTAGTACTGCAAACAAAGCAACCATCCAGCACTTCGAAAATATAACTCAACGCTCAAAAATCAGTTTATTAATTGCTTAAACCATATCTCTATTTAACATACTAATTTTCAATAACACTTGAAATCCATGAATTGGACTTCGAACAGAGGTCCCAGCTTTTCGAAAATAAATTGCCCACTTTAAAAAAAAACCAATTTAACCAAACACTAAAACGATCACAAAGGTTCTGTTCTTTATTCAAGCATTTAGGGATTACATTGATCGAGTGCTGGATGAAATTTTGTATATGTTCAACAGGAATATCCTCACTGCCTTCAATTACTCTTGAAGAAAGTGTTTCTGTATCTGTCAGTTTCTCTCTTCTAACTCGATCCTTCAGCAATTTAACCTCACACAAATGTCCAAAATTTTTCAAAAAACTGAGCGGAGTTTTCAAGCATCCGGTAAATTGAGGGTGGAAGCACAGTAGTGGCCACCAGATCTTTAAAAGATCAAGTAAGTAATTGAGTTACAAAGTGTAAAAGTAAAGCAATTGGTTAAAATATAAAGGGTAATACTAGGGGCGCTGCAAAATCCAAAAAAAGGTAATACTCCCCCAATGCAAAATGCTCTTTTGAAAGGAAACTGAAAGCTGTCCAAGTGAAAAAAAAAAAACATTATATAATTCGATTTATACGTGCATGCTACAGCTTAAAATGATATATGATTTATAAAGTATGCTTTTAACAATGGCTTTATTTATGCCCCTATCAATCCTTATAGGTTTTATATCAGCAATCATACAGTTTAGAGAAGAAAAAAAAGGGCCAGCAACGATGCCAAAAGATTTCTAAAGGTTCTGATTGCTACTGTGACGACATTCTTCAGGTCGGTCGTTGGCCATCAAAACAAGGGCTAGGCACCCATAAAAACTATCAGACTATCAAATATCAAGCAGCCTGCAAAGACCCGCAGTAGCAGACGTACCGTTGGGGTATGCATTAGCTGAGCCTTGTCAATTGTCAACTAGCTTATGTACCCCTTTGTGCCAGTCAGACAGCAAGAAGCATCAACAGCAATCTGTCACAGCTGTAATCTCAGGTAACCAGCTCCCAACTAACTACTAGCCCCCTGTAAAGATTCCAATCGAATGCCCATAACTCTCCTTTTGGTCGCCTGAAAGCCTCCAGTTGAGTGATGAAACGAACGACTGTTGTCAGTCCACGACGCGTATTGAGCATCATAGAAAGAGATTGCATAGAAATCATTGAACACACAATCATCGTCTTGCTGAGTAAGTTTTATAAAGACTTATCTTGACCAAAGAGAACCAGTAGAACCAGAGGGAACCAAAAAGAGTAAAGAGAAAAGGAAAAGAGAGAAAAAGGATAAAGACAAATTTCTTTCTTTTTATACCCTTGTCTTAGTTATGTGAAGTTATTGTTTTCAATAAATAAGATTTTACTTCTTACAAGAAACTAAGGTTTACACTCACACTTTTGTTTACTTCTAAAGCGTTTCATGACTCTTTGCCTATCTTTTTTATACTTTTCTATTCATTCAGATTATCGCTTGTATTTATATTTTAATGAAATTATTTACCTCTCTTTTTATATGGTAAAAAAGACTAAAAGACAGTAGATTTCATGCGTCCTTGGGCTTATTTCCTAGTCTTGGTCACACACACTATTTGTGTTACTCTGCAAGAACCCTTTTTTTCCTTTGACTTTTTGCAGATAAATACTATTTTGTAGTAGTTGTTATATGAAGTAATGATCTTGTGTAAAGAAATGAAACAAGTTATGCATAAATCAAAAGAACGCCGCCACCAAAAATGGTAATAGCAAATGATAGACGCGTTCCAAAGCCCTGTTCACCCATGAAAAAAATAATAGCTTTTTTTTTGAACAAGTCTAGACACAGGCATCAGGAGAAGGTCAGAGTATGCGCTGTGAGCCTTCAAATAGGTCATAACAGATGAAGTCATGGTTTCTAGATGCTCTAAATAGCCATGACGAACTTTTGTTCTGCAGTTTCGGAAAGTACTACCTTTTTTGGATCTTGTAGTGCCCTTTTGCAACGCCCTTAGTATTACCCAATAAAAAAGGTACAAAGTCTATTCTAATCAGTAATATGAAAGATTTAGAAGATAGATGAAGGAACAAAAGGTAAGAAAAGGTAGTTTATTCAATAATTGTCCATAGTGGACGAACAGACAGGAGTATTTATACATAAGCGCCAGAAATACTACACAGCCGCAAATCCAAACAAGAGGTTGATCTTGATGATCGAGTACACTTACTACAATTGTTGGTGAATCGATTGTAAGAACGATAATTAGTTGATAAAGTATATGTATCCGTGAACTGTAGCTCCAATGATCTACTTGTCCAAAGAGATTCCAATCCAAATGATATTATCAAGAAATTAAAATATGTGTGAAGATATGCAAGGTAATACAATATACTCTTGATTGCAATTTTATATGTCTTGATAAATAGTAACCTCTTTTTATAGAGCTTGTAAAGTTTGTCGCAGTCAGCCTAAAGGTTTGCTTGGTCGTTCTTGATTCCGCTGGTTTAACAACTAATTCCAAAGATTTAAGATTTTTAATGTGCGTCGAATTGCTTAACATGATGCTACTTTTGTTTTCGCAATCTTTGACAAAAGTTCTTGAAATGCAATCACACGTTTAGTTTTTGGGATTCAATACATCTTGTAAAAGAATCTAAACTATTTTGTATGCTTAATAAAGCCTTCTGACTCATTTCATTTGTTGAATATGAATAAGTTATACAAGTGTTCTGACTCGCGAGTTAATTAAAATGTTCTTTAGTGGGAAAGAAACGTCTTTATTTGAATATGCTGACTATCAATGACGACGTGTATCATAGAGATTAGTTTAATTTATGCTCTGAATTTTGCTGGTACAACAAATTCATAGTCATCGCCCCTTTTATTATTATTATTATTGCTGGTAGATGGCTTCTTTTGCTGTTTTTTATTATTATTCTTTCCACTTTTCATCTCTTTTTCCTTCTTTTCTTGATCCTTTGTGATTGATGTTAAGAATTTACTTGACGTGTACTCATCTTGAGAGATGAGTCTATCTTTATTAAGATCCATCACACTGAAAACGTGTTCAACGATAGACTTTAGATGTTCTGCTTCTGGATCGACATCTCTTTCTACACCATAAATATTTAAAAGCTCTTTCTCATCCCAAAATCCATTCTTGTCTAAATCGTGTATCTTGAAGAATGTGGCTGCATCTGATACTTCCATTTGATGTATTTCCTTCATGTGCCTAAAATAAGTAAAATAAGAATATACATCTATATATACGCATAGATATATGGCCTTTTTTTTTTTCTTTACTTTATTTCAAATTCATTAGAAAATTCACATAGAACAGAAGAAAATAGGATGGTGAAACTAAGCAAAATAGACTTGAAAATCATTTCTTTAAATTTAGAAGAAAGAAATACAATATTCATATCAGATTTCCTAAATTAAATGAGACGAATACATCTGTACTACTAAGTATTCAAGCGGAAGATAACTAAAAAAAGAAAACTGTAACTTGTTTAGAATAAAGCATAGTTTAAATGTGTTTACTTCAAATGATCTTATTAATCGAGTGTCAAAGAACGCTTTCCTTGCTGGCGACTGTTTGTCCTTATCAAGTACGGTTATTGTTGGCTAGTAGTATTGGGATAAGTGGTTGCAGGGACAACAAACTGAGTTGAGGATGGTAGCTGCAAATAATAGATCTTCAATATGACCAATGAAGTCTAAGAGACCTTTGTGATATATCGAAAGATACTAGTTTTGTAAAAGTATACATTTTGCTGAAATGTACTTAATTCAAGATACTTATTTATAGTATGTACTTACCAGCAGCTGTTTTTCGCCTTGATCACTTCTTAGATCACTTTTGTTGAATATACTACTTTAATAAAGTATGATTTGTTTCATTGCCCCGATAAATAGAAACTGGTTTGACGATATTGGTGGTTTAAAACGCGAAAGAATTGATTGAAGTTTATGCATCATCACACCGATTAGTCCCCGTTAATCAATGGTACCTGAACCTACTCTTTCATCATGTTGTCAGTTCAACTTAGAGCATGCTTCGTTCAAATCGTGAATACTTTTATTTCATATAAAATAAAGAGAAATAACGAATTGCAAATGAAGTCTCTCTGTTTCTGTCACTTAATTAAAACCTTCTCTTCCCACGACGGCCTTTTCCTCTACGTCTTCCTTTAAATCTCGAACGTACATTCTTTCTTGCAAACCTATATCATATAAAAACTATTAGTAACATACGCATATATACTATCAAGTACAGACCTCGTTGTCAATAAGTTTTCAATCTCACTATCACACATAATGCAGCCAACCAGTGGTTCCTTGTTTTGGTTCTCTCGAAATTCTATTCTTACTAATACCGAATCACACTCACATAAATTGCCCTTTACAATGCTGACATCTAGGTGAAATCAATCAGAAAAAGTTCAAGGCTATTCTAAAACTTACTCTTAACTGTATCAACAAATGATGATACAATGTTACATTCATTACAACTAAGCTTCCATCTGGGTGCTGACGTAGCATCTAAAATAAGCGAGCCTTTGCACGGAAATTCTTCCTTTTCAGATTCAGGACAAGGACATATAGCATTCGTGACCATCGAATGAGGACACGTAGGATGAGGACAGTGATTACAGGACATGCCTATCCGTTACAAGTAAAAATTATGAGCTCCATACAGTTGAGACCTTACCTTTTTTGAAATTCTCAAAAGGTGGGTGATTGAAGCAGTAAGGGCAAATAGGATATCCGGTTCCTTTTGAGCCTGTGGAATAAAGCACAAGTTCAAAATCATCAAGCGGCTAGAAAGGGAGCTACTTAATTGCATATCATTGTCAATACTCTTTACACACTTACGCATCGAAGTTCTTTATACAGCTTGATAGTTCCATTAAGTGGAAGAGAATATGTTTCATCACATGTGCTGCAATGAAGTCGATTAGGCTTCAAAGCAATATACTTCATGTACCTGGATATTGTTTAGAACAAAGACCATCAAAGTGTATACCAAACCTACCTTTTGCATTTACCACATTTGGAGAGTGGTCTTCCTGTTGCTGCAAGAGGTGAAAATGTAGCTTCGAATAATTCGTCCATAGAGTTGATCTAGAAAAGACAATGATGTAAATTCGAGGGTAAGCATTCATGCTGCTACTACACTACACTCTTTATGAAGTATTCAAACTTCTTTTCAAACATTTTTAAGAAATGTGCAAGAACTTCTTTATGAGAAGCCTTTCCAGAAGCAATCAAGTTCAACTGTTGTTCCATGTCTGACCTCATTGTGGGTAAGGATAACTCTGGATCAATTTTCTCTAAAGCATTGAATGAATATACAATATCTCTATCATTAGAATGATCACTTACGATATCTATAAAAACGATATTAGTATTGTTAAACATGATATAAAAAAAAAGGTGTACCCATGAATAAGCACGATGCCTAGATTGGTTGGAATCAATCTTCTCGATGCTCCTGAAACTTGAACGTAGTTTCTCTGACAAATATTATTGATATGGGTAGGGATAGAGGCGTCTGTGCCGATACCATGATGTTCCATAAGTCCAATCAATTCTGATTCTGTCAGATAATCTGGTGGCGACGTCTTTCCTTCCGACAGACTAACAGATTCTATCTCTAAAATATCTCCCTTTTTAAATTCTGGGATATACTCATCTGTTCTACCCATCCTACAATAAGCAAAATAGTTTAATAAATTGATTGAGTAAAGTGAGGAGCAAAGCTATTACCAGTGCATGACAGAAGCAAATCCTAATGAAGTCACTCTCGAACCTTTACAGTGGAACTCTTCTTGACCAATTGAGAAGGTGACGGTAGTGGTAACATATTTTAGCCCAGAACTTATAGAACCGATAAAATTACGACTAACAAAGTCATATACTCGCCAAGTATCACCGTGTAGTTCGCTTTCTAAGGCAACACGAGTAGGTGTGCTATTAAAGAAGTTTAGTTCGAATCATATCAAAATAAAGCACATGCTTACTTACATAGGCGGATGATCACCGACATCAACACCACCTGATGGTCTATCATATCCGCTTTCTAGAAGGTCCTTGCAGAATTTTCCCCACTCAGGATGAACAGATTGCTCTCTAAGGACAGCATTGATATCAAAGTTATCTGGATATTTTGATGTCTCTGTACGCGGATAAGATATGTAACCTTGAGTATAGAGTCGTTCTGCAATGCTCATCTACCACTTGAGATAAACAAATTTCATCTTGTTAATTCTTTTGAAACACTTACTGCCTCGCTTGGACTGATACCAAGACTTGACGAACAATGTTTAAGCAGTTCAACCTAGGAAGAAACGAGATGTTTATACAAGACCATACATTCTTTCTTTAGATACTATACTGTGTTAAGAGCATGTGGCCTTGGCTTTGACTTCTTTTGTATATCAATACTCGTAATTCTGTTATATACTATGAGAACTACAAGAAGAAGAAAAAAGGGAGAAATCTTACTCTGCACCCTTTGCCTTTACATCGTCAACCATCTTCAAGAATAAGTTACCCACTTGCTTATCAAACACTCTTTCTCGACCCCATGTCAAGCTGATGGGTGTATTGTCCTTCTTTACAGTCACTTTAAGAGCCCAAAAAGGCTCAGGCTGGAAACCCTGAATACGATCATGTCTCTCAACGCAAAAAGATAATGTAGGTGTTTGACATGGACCATAACTGATAACCGTAGAATCCAAATTACCATATTTACCCTGAAAGAATCTTGTTTGAAATCGAGTGAATGCCACACCTACTTTTAGATCAAGTTCCTGTCGAGCATCCACAGCTACATAAAGAAGCGTATTATTACCTTTTATTGTCTATTATTTATATACCTTTTGATTCATTTTCATTAGGCTTAACAAGATGCTTCATCGCCCTGGATACGTCCTCTTTTGTAATAGCTAATACATGTATATATTAGTCATGTGCTATCGCTTTTTTCCTTTCTTCTTTCTTTACCTGAAAATCGAGCTCGTAAGACACAATCCATCTTGTTTCCACTTGGTGGTTGTTTTAGATAATGCAAACAGTTTTCAATAACTTCAAAGCAAATATTTTCGCCTTCTCTATCACAATCCAACCATAGAACCAAATAATCCATGCCTTTGGCCATATTCTGCAAATGGTTTGTTATTTTCATTTTAGGGTTCGATTCTAGCTTGATCGTCTTTGCATCGAATAACTTCATAGGCTCTATATCCCAAGAGTTGTATTCTTTAGTAAAGTCAAGACTGTAGACATGTCCAGTAACTGAAGTGAAATGGAATTCAGCAGGCTGATCTCGAAACATGCCTTTCCATTCGTGAACAGGTGTTGTCCTTTTATGCGTTGTGTACTTTTTATGCTCGATTGATTACTATATTCTTTTTAGCTTAACTTATTATCTTACCTGTCCGCCAGGTGCAAGTAACTTGCTTAAAGCTTCAGCCAAAGAAGGCTTTTCAGCCACCTAGTTTTGGGACATTTAGATTGCTTTTTTTCTTTCTATTTTTTATAAGCAATAACTCATACCATGAGAACATTGAATGGTGGCATTTGTTAATGTAAGAAAGCTATGATTTAGATCGTGACCTTTCTGGGCTTCCTTTAGTTAAATTGCCACCAATTATCTCTCAAATCATATCGAGACTTTAATTTTGAGACGTATTTTTTTATTACTAAAGGTTCATATCTTGTATCTATGCTTATTAGCTAAAGGATAGGTTAATTACTACAATTGATACGTTGCATGATGGCATAATCCAATGTATTCTATATCGCTATTAAGCCAAAGGGCTAAATTAAGTGCGTAAATTGTGTGTACAGACATAGCAGATCAATTCATAGAAAACAGACTTCTGGATGACTTCTGGGAGTTATGATATCTAAAGAAGCGTTCTGTTGGTTTCTTTGTACCTTATTGCTGATGAGTTCTTGCCATAAAAGCCACTCGGACTTGTAGCTTATATGGATATTTAATATTAACTCTAGCAAAATTTGCATTTTGTTATGATCGACATTAAATTGATGGCAGGTATTAAAGATTACTTTATTGAATACTGCTTTGTTTTTGAAATAGCCAATTGTTTACTTCTTTTGCTCCTTTCTTTTTGTTTTCAGCACAAAATGACCAGAAGACCACTCTTCGACTCTGAATTTATGCTCAACATTGTAAAGACAGTATACCAAACGAGCCGCGGCATACAAAAATAAGAGATTGCTACAGCTTTCATAGTATTCATTCTTTAGTAACAAAAATGAGGGAACATGTCATCATCCTTTCAACGTACTCCAAAACAGTTTGTTGTACAAAACTGTGTAATCTATTACTTTTTCGGAACACACACGGAGAAAGAATCACAAAAGGATGGATAGACACTTGAACTAAAAATTCATACTCAACAAGGTTAACCACAAATGATTTCATGCTACTTTACCTTTTCTTTTTTTTCATTTGTCTTTATTAACAAAAGGGTAAAGCAGAGACCTACTTTTTTTTTTCTCCTGTTTCTTCCCGCGGTCAAAATGCAAAATGAATGCGAAAATCTTGTTACACTCTGCAACGGGAGAGAACGACCACCGACAGAAGATTCTATATGTAGTCTACTAGAAACTAGATACAAGCTCAATATACCATATACTCAATTAGGATATTCAAATTTAATTATTGTCAATCCGTTTCAGCCATTAGAATTATTAAATGATGCAACGCTCAAGTTGTATGCAAATGTTGGATATAAAGACATACATGATAAAAAGCCTCTTCAGCCGCATATTTATGAGATGGCAACCAAAATGTATTTTTGTATGAGAAGAACGGGTGAAGATCAAAGTGTGATACTAAGGTATAAAAATTATGACATCAAGATCAGTAACAATGACAGCATATATTAAACTTATTTCTAATAGTGGCATCACAGGCTCAGGCAAAACCACGACTCGATCACATCTTTTATCAGGACTTTTATATCTTTCGACACACAATAACGCAGAACATAAACTAGGCTTAAAAATACAACATGCGCACATCATCCTGGAAGCATTTGGTCAGGTATCCACAGTCCAAAATGTATCAACTTCCAAATATAGTATTTTTCAGGAAATTCAATTCAGTAAGCGTGGGCGGATCTTGGGATCGAGAATGTTGACTTACCAATTTGATAAAACTCGCGTGACCAATATTCCATCCAATGAAAGGTCATTCCACGTGTTTTATTCGCTCCTCGCAGGCACAACAATTGAAGAAAAGAGCGCTCTACATATCAATTATAAACCAGAACATTTCAGCTATTTGAGTCGGTCTAATTGCCTGTCTTTGCCTCATTGGAATGATGAAATTCAATTCAACAATTTGAAAAAGGCGTTTAAAATATGTGGATTCAAAGTGAAAGTAGTTACACAGATATTTCAACTCTTGGCTGCCATTTTGCATATCGGAAACCTTCAATTTACTGAAAACAGCAACGCCTTAACAACCGCTCAAGAGGCATGTGTCGTGAAGAACAATGATGTCTTGGAAACAGTATCCATGATGCTTGGTGTATCGCCTTCTAAATTGGAAACATGTCTGACCTACAAACTTAAAATGATCGGAAGAGAACTTTGTACGGTATTTCTAAATCCTGAGGCTGCCGCGGATCAAAGAGATAGTCTCGCACGCACGCTCTACAACGTCTTATTCTTATGGATAGTAGAATCGATTAACCAAAGAGTATGCTATGCGGGCTCTGATGATTCTGTAAACATCATTGGAATACTGGATCAGTTTGGCTTTCAAAATCATGCGTCTAATGGATTTGAACAATTTTGTACAAACATTGCAAACGAATACCTAAATTGTTTCTTTTTGAATGAAGCATTTGACAAAGATAGCGAATCGAATATGTTGATGACCAGTGATGGTATAATACTTCCCTCTATCACTCTCAATTTTGGTAGTTTTTCTTGTCTGGAACTTCTCCTCGGCAAAGACAAACAGGAGCTTAAAAGAGATATGATCAAGTATCACCAAAGCGGCCAACAGAGGTTCGCATGCTTAAATGGAATCTCTGGCCTTTTAAACAGAGATACAACGAAACTGCAGGCTGGAGCAACAGAAGCAACAGATGCCAACTTTTTGGCTGCACTACAACGTCAACTTTCCACTCACCCATCTTTGTCAAGAAACCATCAAACGTTTGCTTTTGGAATCAAGCATTTCTGTGGAACAGCAGATTACAATGTTGAAAACTTTTTACAAGATAATCTTGATGATGTGTCTCCGGATTTTGTAAGCATGTTCAAGGATTGTAGTTCCAATAACTTTGTATCAAATCTTTTCAAGAACTCGGCAATGACAATCAAGTCTCACCCCAATGACGATCGAGCTATTATTAAGGCACAAGTTAGTAGTAAGCCACTGAGAAAGCCTTCGATCAACAAGAGGTCTCCCAGAAGCGATTCGGCTGAAACTCTTGCAAGTGAAAGCAACAAGAATGAATGTCCAACATCTGAAAAGAAACAAGATACAGTTCCAAAAACAATACAGCAAAATACAGTCATAGATCAGCTTTATACCACTCTTTGCGACATTACTTCATCTATATCCGGTACTACGATCTACAACATTATCCACATCCGGCCAAACGATGTACAATCATCAACCGAGTTTGATAACAGTCAAGTCAAGCGTCAAATTCGTGCTTTTTCTATACCCGAATTATGCGTACGCCATCAGGTAGACTATGCATATAGATATACTTTTGAAGAATTTATGGTGCGGTACGAGAGAATATTACCAGATACTGGGCTATCAATAGACGATATGGAGACGTTAAACAAGGAAAAGATGGAGCATATCTGTGGGGTTATGGATTGGGACGTAAACGAATTGACCATTGGTCGTAATATGGTTTGGTTAAAGTATGACCTTTGGAAAGAACTAGAAGACGCTTTGAGAGTACTGGAAAAACAAGAAAGAGAGATTCGAAAAGGCGCAGTCAATCGCACGTTACCGGCTGAAAATGAAGTAGGCGCAGAATCACTTATAGTCCAATATTCTCTCAACAATGACAGTATGAATGTGTATAATGGTGTGGCGAGTGAATATGGTACCGAAGGATCGAGCCAAGGATATAGTGAGAATATACGTGGAACTAATGGCAGTCAATGGGAAGAAGAATTAGAATGGAATCATGCTAATGGGTAAGTCATTACAGTATGGATAAATAACATATTAATATCATTTGCTTAGCCTTGGACCAAATATGGACATGAGCAGGATGGTTGAGGAAACACCAGGGCCACAAGTTGAACATATAGAGAATGTCTCTATTACTAAAGTGCGTCGGTGGTGGGTTATATTTGTTTGGTTGCTGACATTTTGGATACCATCCCCTTTCTTACGATGGTTTGGTAAGATGGATCGACCTGATATCCAAATGGCGTGGCGCGAGAAAGTAGCGCTCTGCGCCATTATCGCCTTTATGTCAGCAATAATACTCTTTGTGATCGTAGGCCTAGGCGAAATTGTATGTCCTGGAACACAGACGATGTATTCTATAGCCAATGTAAAAGCTCACGGCTTGCCAAACGATAACTATATGAGTATCAGAGGAGTGGTATATGACATGACAAAGTTTGCAAAAATGAGCCATGGGGCGGCTGGACTAATTGCTGATCAATCTATGATGGGTGACTTGGCCGGTTATGATATGTCTTCATCTATTCCGCCTCCTTTAACTGTAGCCTGTGCAGGGTTAGTAACGAATCCAAACATACGCATGATGGCCAACACGTCTGTTAATCCGCAAGCCTCATTTATACATTATTCTGGTGATCAACTTCAGCTCGATACTTTAAGCGACATGAAGGATTCTCATTGGTACTGGGACAAGTTTTTACCGGCAATCAAAGATTTTAAAAAGGGGACACTAGTACATCGTTTATCTGATCTTGAAGCAGATGCTAATGGCTGGGGCCGTGCCGTATTGGTCATTCATGACAAGGTATATGATATCCAAGATTACCTTACAACTGTTCAATATTATGGAGCAGCTGACAATGAGTACAACTTTCTCTCTGATGTAGTCAAGGACCTCTTTACGCACTTCAGTGGAACAGATGCGACTAGTAAATGGGAAATGTACAAAGACAGGATGTCGCTTGAACAACAGCAGCAAAATATGAACTGTTTGGATAATTATTTCTTTATTGGATATGTTGATCCAAGAGACACGGCTCGATGTATGTTTACCAACTATATGCTTCTTGCATGTGCCATGCTCATGTGCGCTGTTATTCTTGTTAAATTCCTTGCTGCACTCCAATTTGGAAGCACTCCTGTTCCAGAGGATCACGATAAGTTTGTTATATGCCAAGTCCCATGTTATACAGAAGGTGAAGAGTCGATCAGGAAGACAATCAATTCTCTTGCAGTAATGAATTATGATGATAAAAGGAAGCTACTCTTTATTATTGCTGATGGTATGATTATGGGCAGTGGTAATGACCGTCCGACGCCAAGGATCGTATTGGATGTGCTTGGTTATGATATGACAAATGAACCGGAGCCTCGAATGTTCAAATCTGTGGGTGAAGGTTCAAAGCAACTCAACTATGGTAAAGTATACTCTGGCCTGTATGAATGCGAAGGACATATCGTACCATACATTGTTGTCGTGAAAGTTGGAAAAGCGTCCGAAAGAGCAAAGCCAGGAAATCGAGGCAAGCGTGATTCACAAATGATTTGTATGAACTTCTTGAACCGAGTTCACTTTGATGGAGAAATGACACCATTGGAACTTGAAATTTACTATCAAATCAATAACGTTATTGGAGTCAATCCTTCATTTTATGAATACATTTTAATGGTCGATTCAGATACAGAAGTTATGCCACATTCCCTTAGTTATTTGATCTCTTCCATGTTGCATGATGGTCGAATTATGGGTATCTGTGGCGAAACTGCACTGTCAAATGAGAACCAGTCGTGGACTACAATGATTCAAGTATACGAATACTATATCTCTCATTATTTGGCAAAAGCATTTGAATCTCTGTTTGGATCTGTTACCTGTCTGCCTGGTTGCTTTTGTATGTACAGAGTCAGAACACCTGTCAAGAATGAACCCCTTATCATTTCACCAAAAGTCATCAGAGATTACTCTGAAAATCGAGTAGACACGCTTCACAAAAAGAACTTGCTATCTCTTGGAGAAGATCGTTATTTGACGACGCTCATGATGAAGCATTTTCCTCAATACAAAATGAAGTTTACTCCATATGCCATGTGTCGTACTGTAGCACCAGATAGATGGAGAGTCTTGCTGTCACAACGTCGTCGATGGATTAATTCTACAATTCATAACCTGCTAGAGGTAGTCTTGTTGCCAGACCTTTGTGGTTTCTGCTGCTTTTCAATGAGGTTTGTTGTTCTGATTGATCTCATCGGTACTTTGACGCTTCCTGTATCGTTTGCTTACCTCGTTTACCTTGTCTATGTCATGGCATCACACTCTGGTCCGTTCCCTAAGCTTGCCATTAGTATACTTGGTGGCATTTACGCATTACAAGTTGTTCTTTTCATTCTGAAGAGACAGTGGCAGCATATCGGATGGATGTTCTTTTACTTATTTGCCATGCCTATCTACTCTTTCTTCCTGCCCATATATTCGTTTTGGCATTTCGACGATTTCTCATGGGGTAATACTCGTGTCGTTGTAGGCGAAAAGCAACGAAAGATCATTGTGACGGATGAAGAAGAGTTTGATGAAAAGATGATTCCAATGAAGAAATGGTCCGTTTATGAACAAGAGCTGATGGATCGAAGTTCGGCAGATTCCAAGGTGACTGGTCTCAGTGGAGGCACATACAGGGCAAATGTCCTAGCATCACCCTATTCTGATCCTTACCTACGGCACAGCACAAGCATGCATGGAGGATTGGACTACGGTTACTGCCCTGATGCTTCACAAAACATGAACCTTCATCAGTCATTCATGTACAATAACTTGGAAGGAAGCAATTCGTTTGTTGCAGGATCTGAATACGGCGCAGGCAAAACGCCAATAGCAGGTTATCCTAATATCTCGATGCTATCCTTTTCACCAAATATGATGCCATATCCTCAAATGATACGACCTACCTCAACAATGACTCATCCTGGCCTCGTCGGACAACCTTTCTATCCTTCTATGACAGAGCTTCCTACAAACTATAACAAATCAGCCCCTCAACTACATGGTGATAGAACAAGCTACTCCTCCTCTAGAATGGATACACCCGTTATGCTTAATCGACCGTCAACAACAATGTCATTTGATCAAGGAAGCGCTGCTCATCTGCTTGGCACTTTCAATGAAGATAATCTGCCACAAAGCCAGCAATCACTATCAGTCATGATGGAGCCTTCTCCGTTCCCTTCTGATGAAAGAATCTTTGAAGAGATCAAAAGTATAATAGAAACAGAAGATTTGATGCTTATAACTAAAAAACAAGGTAAACTAATGCTAATATGTAAGCATGTATATGTCTGACATATATTTAGTTCGTGAAAAGTTATCCAATCTATTCGGAATCGATATGAACGTTAAGAAAGAATTTATCAATAGTAGCATACAAAGCATTCTACTAGAGAAACAGTGATTCAATTGTATAGGCAATCATCATTTTATATAAGTCTGCATTTTTTAGAAATATCACAAATCATTGCATTTGACCATTTTAATTGTTATATATTTCAAAAATAAACCTTGTATATTGTATCAAAACTATAAACTGCAACAAATGAAGAATTATGTTTATTATGTAGATGATTTAGCAGCAAGAGACTGCTGGGTTAGGAGATATCTAAGTGTATAATTGTTGGAATCACACCTATAGAAAAAGTTAGAACTATCACATCATGAATTATAATAAAAAAAAATGACTTACAATGTAGCAATGTCATCGCGCACTCGATTCACGCCTTTATGCAAAGCTCTAAATACAGGTTGGAACTCTCCACGATGATCACGAAGGTATCTACCGTGGTAGGTCATGATACTTGTCACCCATAGCAAGTGGAACTCTATATGAGGACTTGTTTCCATGTGAACACCAATGAATGTCAGTAATTTGAAAAGATACTTTTCTGGCATGTTCTGGCAAACGAGGCTCACAGAGTCTGGTGGAATGCCTTCAAATACTTTGTGTGTTACTGGCTTTTCGTTCAATCGGAACGCCATGCAAATAGACTTTAAGTACTCCTTTTCTGAAAGTGCTTCCAAAACTGTTTCAGGCGTAATATCGATTTCTAAATCAAAAGGATCAAAGAGGATATCTTCATCCAGTGAGTAGATCAATAATCCGTCTGTTGTAGCAGCTGCCCATGCTCTGCCTGTAGGTGAGAATCGTACGGCTGTTGATTTCACTTCAGGTCGAACTTTTCTAACTGAAAGATCACCGGTCCTTGTGCCTGGTAAAGAGTTGTCTACACGTTCTTCAGTATCGGAGCCCTCTTCTTCCATTTCTTCAATGCTGCCAAACTCTGTCATATATTTGGAGTTTAAGTATTCCTGAGTACCGTCCAGCGAAAGGTTCTGAGAGATTTGGAACTTTTTCACCAAAAATGTGCTTTCTACATCATAAATACAGATATATTTACTTGTGCCTGAACCAATAATGCTTGAGCCATCGGCAGTGTAACAAAGGGAATTGAAGCATTTTCCCGAGGCGGCATTCTCTGCTGAGGTACGATCGTCCTTTTTACGACCACCCATGATATCTTTACGACCATCAATTGTATTAAGAACATTACCTTCTTCTACACCCCAGAAAGTAACTTGTCCGTCCAATGTGGCCGCAGCAATTTCTTTACCGTCAGGCTTGAATGCTACAGCTAGAACTTCTGTTTGATGAACAAGAGGTTCAATGGTCTTGCCACGTCCAAATACATCCCATGTTCGAGCAGAATGATCCCAACTGCCACTCAGAAGTAGCATACCAGTGGGCGAGAAGGCAAGAGAGCTGATGGGTCCAGTATGACCAGCCATGATATCAAGTAATTTGCCTGTTTGAACGCTCCAAACGAAAATTTCAAATGTGTCCAATGTACCAGCACAGACAATTTCACCGGAAGGATCCACAGCAAGAGAGGTGAATTGAACAGGATTTGGGCTTGTAAATGTTCTGAAATTACGGTAACGGACAAGATCGAATGCACGAACGGTGCCATCTAAACTCGCGGAAAATACGACTTGACCTTGCTTGGCAAATTCAACTGCTTTGACTCCACTCTTGTGCTCGCTAAAGGTGACAAAGCAGAATCCAGAGTTCGTGTTCCAGACTTTTACTTTACCATCATCGCCACCAGTAGCAAGATATTGTCCATCAGAAGAATAAGAGACTGCATTGATATCATAATAATGGCCTTGTTGCTTCAGCACGTAGGTTTCAGACTGCCATTCCCAGACTAATAATTGTCCAAGCGCTCTAGAGCCAAAAGCTAACCATTCTCCTGTAGAATTGATGGCGCATGTATCAATCTTGTGTTGAGAAATACTAGTGATTATGTTAGTACAAGTGATAAAATGTCGCAAAGGGTAATAGGCTCTACCTTAGTGTATGAATAGCAGTAAAATGAGGAACTTCATAGAGACCAAACAAGCCAGAGTTGAATCCTACAACAACTAAATTGCTCGCAGAAAAGAACTCTGCTACATTCACCTTGACGCCTGCCATATTAAAGTAATTCTTTTTCAAAATTCTCCACTTGGCTTTATCTATGCGGACAATCTCATTGCCATCTTCATCCACTTCCACCATTTCTGTATCAGAATCCTCATGCAATTCTGCATAGGTTGCATTTTTCCACTGGAACAAAGCACCATCTCTACTGACAGTATATATCTATAACCATGGTCAGCCAGAATATATAATTCATGGTTTTCCTTCTTACATTTGACATGTCTGCTGAGAACCAGGCATTTATAATATAATCACGATGTCCAGAAAGAGTCGATGGAACAAAATCTTCCAAATCTTTATCCACAGTATAAATACGAGCTGTCATATCTTTTGATGCAGTAATTAAAAATCTACAAGTATATATAAATTCTTAATCATCATCATCCATGTTGATCCGTTATCTCCTACCTTGAGTCAGGGCTCCAATTGATACTGTTTACTGCATCATGATGTCCAACTGCAGTCTTTATGAGTACAAAGGGTGCATATTCTCGGGTATGTCCTGGTGCTTTCCATATTTCTACATTCTTTTCAAGTGAAATCGCAAAGTACTTGCCGTCAGGACTGAATTTGGCGCTCTTGGTTCTACCCTTAAAGTTCATGTGGTGAAGAATGACTCTACGATTGACGCTGATCAATAAAGCTCGACCGTCTATTTAAGAAATGTGTTAAAACAAGTAGATTTTAGGATGATCTATGTTCCTTGCCTAAATCAATGGTAACTAGAAGATTGCCTTTGGGTGAGAGTACTATATGATCTATATTCTTGCGCATTTCGATTGGAAGTGTATATGATGTATTGCTAAAGGGCCTCTTTAGTATATAATAATCTACTATACTCTCTTTCTCTTACTTGACAAGATCAAAGAATGACACTCGATTGCCAACTACACTAATAATCGTATTTCCGTCTGGTGTAAAAAGCACATTGGCGCCTGTATAAACAGTACCTAGCAGATTGGAGAACTTGATTATGTGAGTATAACTACCATTTCTTGTTGTTTATGAATTTACTTTATATGACGATTTCATTTCTTTCTTATGTACACAGTTTAAGAAACAACAAAAAAAGATATACTCCTGTGGCTTATTTTATTCTTTTTAGAAGAAAAAAAAAAGCTGAGCCAATCAAATTAGTTTGAGACACGACCAGTGCATGAAAGGCACAAGACGGGGGCAAAGCTGCCATAGTAAATTACAGTTTCTCTCTATGGATAACAGTCATACACTGCCATCCATTCATCTCTATGGCAACTAGCCTCTTAAATGTGTTTGTATTAATTTGTTTTTGAATAAAGGTACCTGATCTGTCAAGTAGTTTGTGTAACTAAAGAATGGCCGTAGTTCTTTTCCTAAGAAGAGGTTTATTATTACTTTTAAAATACTTCTGTACACAAATTAAAAATTAAACAGTCTGAATGGCTTAAAAGATTACAAGAAGAGGGCTCATAAAGAGCAGTGCCTTTGGTATAGCGAGAGTGTTACCGGCTGAGCTGGGTTTGAATATGGAAGATGATGTACTTGATTGAGAAGGTGAACTCGAGCCAGATGCACTAGGACTTTGGACAGACGACGTAGGTGGTGCAGCAGAAATAGTAATAGGAATTGAAAGATTTGTCTGGGATACATTATCAGTAAAAATGACTTGATAGGAACCGGCTGTTGTGTTGGTGGGAATTTGATACTATAAACAATGTTAAACACATATGCAATCGACATCGTCACCCCTTCTTTCCCTCTCATTTGATTATACACTTACATTAAATTGATGTTCATAAACAGTTGCGCCACCAATGCTTTTTTGGAAACTGTACCCTTGAGAAATATCCGCACTAGGATTGATGACAGTAGTGATGTTGCCAGAATTAAGTGAGATAGAGAGTTGAAGATCTAACAAGAGTCAGCGGATTGTACATAAAGTATTAAAATATACATTACTATCTGAAGTAGCATTGCTTGCAACGGTATAAACGCACGGCAAGACTCGGCTTGCAACAAAAGGAGCGTTGGGTGCTGGTGAGCTTACATTGAATAACCCAATCGAAGACTGAACCTCGGCACTAACAGCAATCGCTAGAGTAGATAATAAGACTAAAAACTTTACCATGATTTAACAACAGGATGGGATAAAGGAAAAGAAAAGAAGAGAAAAGAAAAACAGCTGCAGTTATAAAGGAGTTACGTTGGGTATTTTTAGGTGCAGTGCCTTTTAAAGAATTTTTCAGTGTTTTTTACCCAATTTATATCAGACCAATCGTTACACCTGTTCGTGTAACAAACTTGGTCGTTTCTATCTTTCTAAAGTGTACTTTTTTTCAGCCAAAAAATCATTTTTTGAACAAGATTGATTGAACTGAATGAAACTTAGATTATTTTGTTTTTAATGAAGGGAAATTAATTATTGTTTAATATCATTACTTTGGTCATCTATTCAATTTGTTAGTATTAGGCACAATTAGCCGTTTTGCCCATTTGATCCATTTGTGCTTCTTGAGTGTAATAGGCAACAGCAAATCATTTGACTTTTAATATATATTATTAACCTGTGAGCGTAGAATAACCAATGCCATTAACACTGTCTACAGAAAATTTATTCTCACCAAATATTATGCAAAGAAAGAGAGATAATCTTACAGCCATCGGAAATAGAATTGGATATCTGAGATAGCTATTTAGAGATTATTGAAAGTGCATGGGAACATATTTGCAGTTCAAACGAATTATATTTTTGGCCAACATAGGACTATGTTTGTAGAGACCATAAAAGACAAATGGATGAGAAAGAAGAGATAAGCAAAAGAGATTAAGTAAGCTTTTTCTATTATTATTATCAGCCTTTAATTAGCTTGAGTTTTTAAGACAAAATGTAGTAACAGCAGTTATCAATTCATAACTATGGATCACAAGTATGGATATCACAACTAGTGATGTAATAGTTTCAAGGTTTGAATGACAGTACGTAAATAGACTTGCATGAATAACACAGAATAAAAGAGTACAGAGAATAACTTGGACAATCATACGATATGCATAAAAGCACTTTCATTATTTTGCATGTTTAAATAGAATCGCGCTTATTTAACTTTTTAAAGACGCGTCTATTCATTTACAAACTATATTTCGATACGGCAATCCATCAATTATGACAAAGGTATATAATGATGTAGAAATATAAAATACAGTTAATTGGAATCAGAAGACTCTGAAAAGGGGAAATTGTTCAGCCATTCCTTTATAATTTCTTTTTTTTTTTTTTGCAATGTTTACCTTGATGATTTTTGATATCCACTGTGGGCTTGGATCGTATGGATTTTTCTTCAATTTTTCATTGTGTGAAGCATGCAGCGCTTCAGACTTACCAGAGTTTCTTCTGTCAATAAGTGGTTATAACCTTTATCTTTATCTATAAGTAACTTTCCACATACCTTCATCTAATATAAAAAAAAGTGGATTAATCTTGGAAGAGACTCGAGCTTGTCGTCAAATACAAGCTTTTAGCTTTATCGTACATTGATTCAACCTCCTGCGTCACCGTCATCAACTCATGGTGCATGAACTTGCTCCCTTTCAAAGTCTTTTCTAATTTACAATGTTGTCAGCCCAACTTTCAGCAAGTAGACTATGTCAAAATATAAGCCACGAAAAAAAGAGAGAGAGAAAGAAACTTATAAAGACTGACCAAAGGGCGAAAGGATATAGAGTTCTCGATTACTGTAATGTTTTATCAATCCAAGGACTCATTATCAAGCTGACGAAATCATATCGTTTTCGCTTATTAATGAAAGTGATTATCACAAATCCTGTATTGTCAACTGTATGTCGATAAAGAAGCTGCGAGTATACTCATCTATTTCTGCTGAGGTAAATAGCAATATTATTATAACTGGGAGAATAGTTAAGATATAAAGTAAGCATGAGATAAAATGGTTCATATGAGGTCAGTTGCTGATATGGTCAAGGTAATGAATCAAATGGTAAAATACACTATATGCATTAAATAGGTATCCAGAGGCTTGATACAAGTTTTGATCATCATTCAACTTTAGCTCTAGTCATTTTTGAACCTTATTACATTTCGAGAAGTAAAGTAGTCTCGGAAAAAATTCACAATTGTAAGCTTTAGGCTTTGATGAACATATGCACTATGCATGAGATATTGTACTATCGATGATGCATGTTGGTCATATTGTTCTAAATCTCATCTGCTGCAATTCAAATCTAAAGTTTTAACTATTCAAAAGGAGTAAAGGTTGATTCACACTACTTGAGCCCAAGCGGAAATTGTTTTTACTGTATTCATCATGATGAAACGTAATCAAATACATCCATTTAAGATAGCTGACACGATTAAACAATAAGAGAAGTTTTTCATTAAAAAATAAGCAATAACACATGAGCTTCTCTTGCTGCCAAGTTATGCCTTTATGAAAATCGATGGCTTTTCTTAACTGTCATCTTTACATTGTCAATAGTCTGACAAATACGGATTGAACTATGACCAAGGATCACCTTTCTTTAATTTATGCTTACTATATGGATCATTCGTATAGTGATTATAGTACACCCTACAGATCAGACGCTATACAACATGAACTCGTTCGAGAACACTGAAAAAGATAAACAGGTTTAAAAGTAGGCTACGAATATCGTTGATAGGAGATTTTACGGCAATCTTTTCAACCAAAAAGTATATAATTGTTTCTTTATAGTATATTTCCAAGTGTTTTTCATCTTTATTCAACATTACATTTGCTTTTCTTTATCTTTTTAATTTATCTTGCAACATCACCACAAAAGAGAAAGGGATACTATGCATCTTTCGATACTATTATACTCAGAAAAAAAAGGAGAGTAAAAGAGATGCTAAAACACTCAAGATCGATTCGTTGGTTTATAACCCCCCCCACATCAAGGAAAGTCTACTGCAGTTACATGGATTGAATACATACATTTAGGAGAGCAAGCTCACCATTGAAATGCAAAAACCAGTACTATTAGGAAATACTCTATAAAGGTTTAGTTTAATGGTAAAAAGTCCAACTTGAAAAAAAAAAAGATAAGTTTTCTTTATATATAAATATAGACAAATAAGATGGGGATATACAAAATGAGGAAAAAAAAATAAGAGTTATAAACTGTGTACAATGATGATATTAAGAGATTTTAAATAATTCAGTAAGACTTGGTTGCAGTTCTTGCTGCGGATAGACGATCAAAGGTACCAAAGTAAGCAGATACGGCTTGATAGTAAGCAGAAGCGATTGCGCGGGCAACAGGGCCACGGAAACCGTAGATGCAACGGAGTGCGATCCATTGTTGTTGACGCTTGGGAACCTTGGCGCGAATAGGAAAGCCAGGATCATTACGGAGAGTGGGACCAATGGCAGTATAGATTTCAAAAGCAGCACGGATACTATCTTGCACTTCCTCAGGTAAGCCATCGATTCCCCTTTGAGCCTTGTCAGAGATTTGGTCAGCCAAGTTCAGGATACGGATAGCAAATGATTTGAGTGTGCCTTCTCCTACTTGCATGGGATTTCTAGCGAATTTCAAGAGTTGATAGATAGCCTGAGGAGGATGAGGCATGTATTGAAGAGGCACATAGCAGCGACCCACAAGACTGTCAGCAATGATATCACGAGCAATGTTGATCAGTTGAAGGCATTGACCAGTAGCTCTTGCTCTAGACAAGACGTCTTCGTTACGAACAGTCTTATCTCGACCACCCCAGTTACCGCGACCAGTCTTGTACATAATGACACAAGTACAGAGTTCACCAAAGGTACCGGAGATTAAAGCAGCATAACGGAGTAAGTCTGATTGCTTTTTGATAGGCTTTCCACGAAGATCGAGCTCCCAGGCTTCAGTGAGCTCAAACATGGCACGAGGGCAAAGGTAATGAGAGATGCGAGCAAAATTTCTAAATATGGCCAAGACATCATCATTAGGAAGCATCGAGGCGTAGTAATTCCAGTCAACATGTGAAGGTACAGATAAGTCATCATCTGTGGTGGCTACAACACGGTCTTCCTTTTCGGGTGCTTCGGTAAAGACATCACGGAGGAACTTTCGGATGGTTACCAGGTTTTGCTCACACTGTTCAGGAGTAGGGGCATCATCAACTAAATCATCGGCAGTACGGAAGAAGGAGTAAAGGAGACAGAGGTCTTGACGAAGGTTAGCAGGGAATAAGGCAGCCATCGTCTTCCATGAGCGGGATGCAGGGCCAAGAGCGCGAATGGCGGTGTTTAAATCCTCAATAGGACCTGTGTGAAGATCGGATTCAGAGGGCATGTTCAAGATGAGTCTAAAGATGGCCACCCAGTAGATAGTGGTTAAAGGGTCTTGAAGTTTGGCTTGTTTATCTTTGTCACAGGTAATCAAGTGAGGATATGTGTTCAAGATGGCGTCGAGATGATCCATGACATTACAGACGATGACCAAGAGAGCAGCAAAGGCCAAAGCGTGTTGATAGGACAAGGTGTGGAAGAAGCCATGTTTTGAGGAGCTACAAATGAGATATGCAGCAGTAGAAGAGATAAATAAAGATGTAGAGATGGCCTTCCATCTTCTAATAAGGTAAGGGCCAGACAAGTACCAGAGGCCACCAATAGAAGCCAAGGTAAATGAAAGTATGTAATTAGAGGAGTTTCTATTAAGGAGTGGCCATGTGGGTGAGTGAGGGATACAATGAGATATATAATAAAACCATTACCTTAATATAGCAAGTACAACGAGACAAATTGATATTCCATGACGCATTAAACCGGAAATATAAATGTTAGAATTAGGCTTGACAAATGTAATTGGGAAATGCCATCTAGTGAGCAATCCACAGAGTGAGACTGTAAATATGGTGATGTATAAAAGGGTGAATGAGTCGTTTAGTAAGGTGTTATCGTTATCATGTAGTTGGACAGTAAGGTCATTCCATGACCTTAATTTTAAAATGCTATCACTTGTGAATGTTCCATTGATATTGTGTGTATTTCTTGATTGGGTGTGTTGATGTAGAGTAAAGGGTATTAAGAATGAAATAGAGCCAAGTGTGATATATTTGACCTTGTCAAGTTTGCTTATAAATGGTCGATATATAGAAAAGATGAATAAAGCAGTGATGAATGAATTGAAGAGTGTAGACATTTTGTGATTTTATAAAAAAGGACTTGATTGTCAAATAAAAGAAAGATGAATAAAAAACGAAAAGGGTGAAGAATGGTGGCTATTTATATAGGATTTTCAACTTGGGTTCTACACCCCCCAAAAAAGAAACAAAGCACAAATCCTCCTTTCATCTTTTTGACACACTAGTACCTTCCCCTTTCTTTCTCTCTTTAGTTTCTCTTGCTCTGTCACTATCTTTGTCCGCTTGTACCCCTCCTTTTTTTCTTTTTAGATTACACAAGAACTAATAAGTTTAGTAACTTAACTTTAAAATTTTTTTGTCATTAGCAATGAGGCCATGCAAACTGGTTAATTTGGTCTTATTGAGATATTGAGAAGAACCTCCCTTAGATTTCCAAGGGAACAAATATTCTTGAGTGTGGTATGAATTCAGATTTTTATCTTTTTGGTTGGGTCGTCAATTGTATTACGTTAACCAAGTTTTCTTGTCATCTATGTTTTGAATAATATCTCCTTACTTTTTTGTGGCATACAACAACGATTGTCCCCCCTCTTGTCCCTCTAAATGTAATTTATAGTTTGCAAGATGACAAATTTAGATATGCTGTGAACTTTGCATCACTAATGCATAGGACCATTCAAACCTGTTTCTGTTACTTCTCAATTGAGTCACTCTTCTGTATGCACTGCTAATACTTGAGCAATGTACACTCCATTGCACCCTTTGTACATTCGACAATAAAACTATAATTTTCATTAAATAGTAGCATAAAGAAGTGCTACTGCCAATATCACCTTTCATTTGTTTCATGAATATCAAAAATGCATTTCTTTCTTACATTCTCCCTTCCATTTTCTCCCCCTTTTCGTTCTTTATTTGCCACTACTTTGTCAACTATTCGACCTTTTATCATTTTATCCCTTTGTTCTTTACATCTAACTCCCTTTCTCTTAACATATAGTTTAGCACTTGATATCATAATGATTGCTTTCTCTCCCGTTTTTAAAATCCAAGTTGACAGATAGTTTTTTGTGTTCCTGAATTCTATCTGTGCTCTAAATGTTGCCACCCAATGGGTTTCTTTGGCTTTTATTTTTGTTTTTTTTTGTTTGTTTAGTGAGTGAGAAGTAAGAGCGCATTGGACACATTCATTGGCACTTGATTACATCAAATGATAAGTGGCTGGGTGCGCAGAAATATAAAAAGATAGAAAAAAAAAAAAAAAACTGTGTCAACTGCAGGATCTCATGAGGGCTAACTTGTTCACGACTTCCCGTGAGCGGACATCTGGAAATATTTTTCTCCTATTTTGAACTAGCATTTTAAGGATCTGCCCTACAACTTTTTTTTTGTCAAGAGTGGCTGTAGTCAAGTAGAGGGAGGGAGAAATGATTATGTAAACAATTGACACTTGTGCCTACAACGTGGCAATGGTTGCCACTCTTTTTGTATTCGAGGCTAGCTTTTTTCTTGTCACTCGTAGAAAGCTTATATATATTTACACAGTCAATCATAATGCAAAACAGTGTTACATGCATACGGCTGATCTTAGATGCAGTGATATATATCCTTTTTTTTTACTATAAATAAAAGCCTAACGATACCCAGGAAAAAAGGTCAGATAGGAACAGTAGTGCGAGGTTCCTGAACATGACATCGTTTAGGATAAGCATAGTCTCAGTCTAATCCATGAATAGATAGTAATACTTGTGCCACGCAGTAACTGTTTGTATACTCTAAAAGAATAACAACAAACATGCGGGAGGATAGGACGTAGAGCCCAAAGAACACGGCCCAAATCGATTTTCAAAATGTACGAAATTCTACTTTATTTTAAGCTATTGAGAATATCAGAATGCTCTATTGACATAATTTCCCTATATAACAATTATTAGATTGTATAGTCCCACACAGACGGTTGTTATATATTTCTTTATTTTTTTTTCACTCTCCCGTGACTTTAGTAGTAAAAGTACCGATTTTCGATCGAAGCGCATAAATTGATATCATACTTATCGCAGATAAACCTGAGTGTCTCGCAACCTGCAGAAATCAATTGATTCAATAAAGCCAATCTATCCCTTTGATTCTAAGTATACTGATTAAACCTTAAAGGATGTCTTTCTCTATCTATCTTTCTATTTTTACTTTATTCATCTTTAATATATCATTTCCTTGATAGTTACCTTTCTAAAAAAAAAGCTCGCTGCAGTGTTTTGCCTTGCGTAGGTGATACGCTGCAGATTGTATCACTTTAATTGGTTCTCCGCATGCATGACAGCTTTCTCTAGACATACTAGACCTCGATTGCAGCCAGTACTCATGATCGGTCCAGTCATTCTAAAGATTGTACACTTGGACTAGTGAGTAAACAAACTTTTATACTGTATATAGGTCATGTGGTGCTATAATTTCCCTTTTGTCCCATCGTAATACCCTCCGCACAAAAAAAGCTTTCAATTACGCGCGTCCTGTGTTTTGGACCATCATGTGTCAGCAAAGAATTGTATATAAAAAGTTAATCCGTATTCGCATGCTTGAATTGACTCTCATACAAACACAAATTTAAACCTGTAATTCAAAGCCCCACTGCATGTCTCAAATATTTGTTATTTTCCTTTTTTAATAATAAAATTCGGAAAAGAAAAAAAGAGAATTGAGAGAGAAAACAATAACATTACCTTTGGGCCATTGTTTATATGATTTGCACAAAAAAGAGGTAGAAAAAAAACTTGAATGAGACATAACAACTTCCTTGCTCTGTTACAATCTGAACCTGTTTTTATCTAAAATAAGAAGGTTGGCATTAGCGTTTATCATGATCCAGACGCTTAGAAGGTGCAGTAACTAGAACACATACACAGATTGATGACCATCTCTGTATAATGTATGCTGTGTGTTGTTTAGGCAGTTTCCAGAGAAATGGGAAAAAGTATAAACATATCAAATGATTCAAGACAAACAATAAATTTTCATGTACTCCTTCTTCAGCCTAACTTGTACCTCTCTTTTTCTAGGAGAATAAAAGAAGGAAACTAGATGATGCAAGCTGAGCTTTATTTTTCTCAATTTGTGCTTGTGCTTTGAACCATTGAGAATCTTAATCTGCGGATTGGCGCTTCCTTTTTTTCTTCTCTTACTACCATGATTTTGTGAAAGCATACACAGGCCAATCATCCGTCATACAGTAACGATAAAGGAGTTAGAAAAAACCTGTCGGTCGGTCGGAAAAACTGTGCTGACTATGAATTATAACCCCTAGGATTACCCATCCGTTTGTAGCATGCCTTCTTTAACCTCGGAGTAGTCTATCTAATGCTAATAAGAGACAACAAAAGAGAGTGAGAAAGAGAGAAAAAGAGATTCATGTCATCTAAAATATGTTTGTATGTTGCTCTCAAGGAAACTCATAAAAAAGCAGCTTATCAATGAAACTATAAAAACCACGAATTGAGTCTATGGCTGTCATTACTTGTCACGGGATGAAGTAAATGCTTCGCCAAAAAAAAAGCCTCGAGCTTTTGAAGTGATACTATGATGCAAAAGAAATCCGTGTACTGCGCTGCAACTTTATAATCAGCCTTCGCATTTGCTTTTTCGTAGCCTTTAATCGTACATATGACATAATAACAGTTAAAGACTAACAGTTACTGTATTCTGTTTTAGTTTTCGTTTAGTAAGTTCTGGACTGTATAGAAAGTTTTGCTCCCTATTTAACCAAGAAAAGATGTACTCGATAGAAAAGTCTCCTGACGATAAAGGTTTAATAATCTACAACTGTCAATTTCTTCCATGAAGGAGCTGCATCTTATGCAACTTGGCTGCTTTTTGCAAGGTTCAATTCTGCATTTTCATTTCCAGTTCCCATCGCCATAAACTATAAACTTATAAGCCTTTTCCCGGTGACTTACTTGGTGTAGCTCCAAATGAGGTATGTAGATGCTTAGAGCCTGCAAGGTATTACATAATGTCTCATTATCCGTTCCAATGAATAAATATGTCGTAACAGTGCGTTCTATGGTCATGTTTTCGTCTCATTACGTTATGCTTCACATTAACAGAGGATATGTTACTATTTTAACTTTTTATGGTCAATGTACTTGTTGCATTCATATATTCAAACCAGTTACTTCAAAATTATATAGATAGATAATAGATTTTGAGATACACTAAGAGAACGGGCAATCTTTCTTTAATAGGGACAGTGTAAAGAGGCCCAAAATAAGTTTAATATAGATGTCTTATCACTACTACGACATCTAAATGAATACTGAGTTACCTGCAGTGAAAAACCTGTTGTCTAAACCAACGTATTATTCACCTGTAATACAAGATCTTAGATTATAGATCCCTTCCCGCATCTTTTACTATACAATATTGCCTGATTTTTAGAACACGGTATTAGGTTACGTTTGGTTTACGTACAATGATGTGTGAGCTGTCACTTAACTCCTTTCCCCTAGTCGTTAAAATAGCCTTATTGAGATCGTACGGACGGGTACGAGTATAATAGAAATCGTATTATAAATAGTCGCTAAGTTTACTCCTTTCTTCGGCTTCTCGTCCAACCTTTGCTGTAAAATGTTCTCAGTATCCATTTACGAAATGTAGAGACTTTCCAAGAATTTTGCTCCTGGATTTGCCACTGTCTTTTCTTATTCTGTGAGCGTCAGTCCTGGGAAATGCCTCTTCCCTTTAGGCCCGATTCCGAATAGGAGGGCCTGCTTTTGGAATAAGGCCACGTTTGTTTAAAATGATCAGCTACTGTTGCTACCAATGATGCTACGAGTGATACTGATGCTGCCAGAATTTTTATAGTTTTGATCTAGGCTTTTAGAAGTAACTGTATGGTTTTGATACACAGATGAGTGCTCCTTAGTCAATACAACTATTATAACTGTAGTGACAGGTAAAGCAATATGGTCACGAAAGGCATAATCGCTCCCCTTAGCTCTCTCTGCTCTAACTTGATGCACTACTCCCTTCGTATTTTGATCACAAAAGTATGACACGTTTGGCTATCAGGGTCTATACAATGTCTCCTTTAAGGATGATCAATAATAGACAGTTGCTTATGGACATGTATGAACAACTTTGGTATGTGAAGAGTTGTGTTATTTATACACTTGTCCTACAGAAAAGTATATAGAAAATTAAAGGCGGGGTCCTTTGAAGGATGTTATTTATAATTTTATTGTGATTAGAACTAGTGTATTATTTTTAGGAATATAGCAAAATCATGATTGATCCGGTAACTTGTGCTCCACTTTAGTAATCTTTAGAAGTAGTAGTCGACTCTCTAGAAGACATGATGATATTTGCCCATGCCTTTTCGCTGCCCTCTGGTGCTCTGGGAATTAAACCTGTAGACGGTCGACCAAGCGCCAACTTGGATAGTTGCTCTTGAAAGGCGGCCATGTCAACTTTAAAAGGCTTATCGCTTTTATTGCTGCTATTGTTGAAAGTGGCTGGCTTTGGGCTCGGTATTAATGTTGCTGAGATTGGATCAGTCTTTGCAGTGCTGCTGGAGGAGACATTTGATCCTATATTCAAGGATGCACGTTTATCCTGAGTGTAGTTGGTCTTGTTATAGTGATCGTAATCAAGGCGCATTGAGTTACGTTTCTCGACTCTCTCTGTCTGCTTCATCTCAGTGTCAACATTCTAATAGAAACGTTACTTTACTGCAGACATCTATTATTCTTGGTATCTTACTGTGTCATTCACTTTAATGACTGAAGGATCAGGTACTTGCTTGCTTTCTACCCATTTCTTTTGTTCATACTTTGCCCTTATCCATTTATCCATTAATTGGTCTTCAGGCCGCCTGTCCCCAAGGTTTGCTTCCCAATAACTAAAGAAATTGTCACAATCTTTTCCTTCGTGAATTTTCAGCTAATAAAGACCTACGCGTTCGCGCGTTGATTTCCCCAATGAACCATACTTTCAATCTGATCAGGAGCCCAAGTATCCAAATCAACCGACTTTACTTTAATTGTGTTATCAGCATGTTCTAATATCAGCCATTTCTCTTTCTTATTTACCTTTACTAATATGTGTCCCTAAAGACCTATGGATACCTGAACATCGTATGCAAATAAAGATGCCCAAGTTCCAAGAAGCCCATCGAGGATCTGTTGCATAGATGAGATCAGATTGGTTTGTCTTTATGTTAAGCAAAAAAACTAAACCTTTTCTTCTACAGTCAGCGCAATGTTTATTGTGAGTCTTTTGAAGCAGTTCAGTTAATATCTTGGCATGCTTCTCGTTCGCTTCTTTATTAGCTAATCTTTCTAGCCTTGTTGACATTATGAAGAAAAAAGAGAGCGCGGGAACAGAATAACAAATCAAGGAGCTTTCAAGGAACCAATAAAAAAAAAGTAACACAGCCTTATGCTGATAGTGACATGGATCATGGCTCTCACTCTCACTTATTATTCTCTCCCTTTCCTTTTCGTCTTTTATAGCTTTGAAGAGAAAGGACAAAAGTGTTTACTACTATCACCCGACGAATGAACCTCAGCCCTTTTCATTTCTTAATGCACAAGCCACGGAGTCAATCCCTTTTTTCTCTTTCTTTACAAAATGACAGATAGAAAAAAGACAACACCCTTGGATGTCCTGCAACGCAAAAAAAGGATCAATGTATGTGCACCGATGGTGAGATACAGTAAATTACCTTTTCGAGAACTTGTTCGCAAGTAATAGAGAGAAACTTTAAGACTACAAAAAGGAATACTCAACCTTCATTAGATACAACACAGATATTGTTTACACACCCATGATCCTTGCTGATGTCTTCAAAAGTTCTGAATTTGCACGCAATACTGATTTCTCTACTAATCACCTGGACGATCCGGTTGTTGTGCAGTTTGCAGCAAACAAGCCAGTTGATCTTGCTGATGCAGCTGAACTTGTTGCTCCCTTTGCAGGCGGCATAGGTAATAGACCAAAAAAAGAAAAAAGGTGTAAGCAAAATATAAACGATATAATAGATCTGAACTGTGGATGCCCGCAAAAATGGGCTTATCAAGAAAGAATTGGTGCGTACCTTATGGAGGATCCAGAGAATGTGAGAGACATGATTCGAACTGTCAAGGGCCGTGTTGATATACCATGCAGTATTAAAATTCGGGTACACAAAGATTTGAGGTATTTAGGACAATATATCAAGTGAAGGTCTGAATGCTGACATGATTAAACACAGAACAACCTATGAGTTTGTCAAAAGAGCTGAAGCTGTGGGTGTAGACTTTTTAACTGTCCACGGGCGCACAAGGTTACAAAAATCCACAGAGCCTGTCAATTTTGAAGGGATAAAGCTTGTAAAGGAATCAATCAATGTGCCAGTTATAGCAAATGGTAGTATTTTCTCATTGAAGGATGCTGATGAAATGTACGAAAAGACGGGTGTAGATGGTGTTATGTCAGCCAGAGGGTTACTACAGAATCCAGCGCTATTTGCAGGATATGAAACCACACCATGGGAATGTATAGAGGTTAGAAGTGAACAGGATATAACATCAAAAAGTACTAACCATGAGGCTCTAGGAATATGTACGCCTTGCACTTGGATATGGTACAAACACGTTTATATTTCACCATCATTTGATGTTTATGTTTGAAGACATTATGTGCAATGCAGAAAGGAAAACATTCAATACATTGTCAAGTATACCAGCTATTTTGGATCATTTAGAAGAAAATTGGGGATTGGATGTCAGTAAACTCGTATAAGTTTCAACTATGTAAATAACTTTGATATATCTCCCAATTAATTAATTAAAAAGCATAATACAAATGAAAAATGCCTTGTATGGTTGTTTTTGTTCATTAAAATGAGAAAAGGGGAGTGTATGCTAATAGTATATATTGCTGACAAGAGAGATCTTTATAATATTTAGACAAGGAGTTATTTTAGACAGTAAAATGTAGTGAAATGCCCTTTCAAACACCAAAAAAGTACCGTCATATTATTACAACACAAATATTACATACAATTTGATTCAAGAGCATCAACAGAGCTGATTCATTCACATCAAATATATATATACAAACTCACTATTTGGAGACCAGGCCATCTACTTTCTCACAAACTTGCTGAAAGATCGAAAACAGACCAGATTCTTTGAACATATGAACATAAGATCCTGCACCTTCTGTATCGACCATGGTTGTAAACTTTGGGTCAATAGGAATTCTGCCCAAAAATTCAATGCTTTGTTCTTTTGCCATAGCCTCACCGCCTCCTGAAGAAAAGATGTTTGTACATTCCTATAAAACTATATAAGCACAACGAAAGCTTTCATCAAGGTTAAAATCTCTTTTTTTTACCGCACAATGAGGACAAATATATCCACTCATGTTTTCAATGACACCCAAGATAGGTAGACCGACTTTTCTACAGAATGAGAGTTCTTTACGAACATCAGCAATAGCAACAGCCTGAGGAGTTGTGACAATAACAGCACCATCTGGATTACATGTCTTTAAGTACTCCACTATACTGATATGCTCATCAGAAGTGCCTGGAGGTGTATCAATTAATAAATAGTCTAGTTCTCCCCAGTAGACATCCTGTAAAAACTGCTTTATCATGGCTAAAATAAAATGATCAATACCCTCATATCATGTCAAAGTTTCCAAACTTACCATTCTTCTTGGGTCCTCTCCAGACAACCGAGCTATTCTTACTCTCTAAAAGAAAACCAATGGACATACAAGATAATCTTTGATTTTCATCTGCATAAACAGGAATCCAGCTAAGCAAAAAAGTCCATAAGTTATTATCATTTCATTATAACAACAATCGTACCCTTGCGAAGCTTGGTGTACTTTTTTACCGTCCAAGCCCAACATTCGAGGAATGCTAGGACCTGTCAGATCAATATCCAATACTCCCACTTTTTTGCCCTGTTGCACTAATCCAAGAGCTAACTGCGTTGTCACTGAGGACTTTCCTACACCGCCTTTTCCAGAAAGTATAAGAACGATGTGCTTGATGTTGGATAGATTAATGTCAGACATGAAGAGTTGCTTAATAATTCAATCGCTCCACTGCCAAATTAAGGGTTTTATGAAAAATATGCGGAGTTTAGTTACTTTGTCTTTTTAGAAAATAAAGGTTGCACAGTCTTTGAATTGATACATTGGCCTTATCATCACTTGGGAGTGGTGAATGAGAGTAATTGATGTAGCAAAACCATTAATCTATTTCTCCAATAATCAATAATATTGTGCAAGTTATGCTGGAACTAGGACTAAATATTGAGAGAGAGAGGCACATTACATATGCTGAAAGAACTGTTTCTTCACTTTATTCCAAAATAAAGCTAGCACATGCATTGAAGTGCTTGATTACCCCAACCAGCAGCAGCATTGCCACAAGAGGGGGGAATAAATGCACCTGTAGTCCCTATGCTTGCATTTTTTATCATATCGTACATTTTCATTTGGTAGAATGGGTAGGCGCGTTATCCCTAATAAAGTAAATCCTTCAAGGTTGCCGTATCTGTCTACAATATCTAATTCATCCTACATAAATATTATATGTAGCTTTCTTTTGGTTTACCACTTCTAGCTTCTGATTGTGATGCTAACGTCAAATGTCTAACTCAGCCCTCATAACCTCTCTTTTTAGTTTTTCAATCGTTTCACAAATATGGCATCCGTCAGTCAATCAAAACGTCTCTTATTATGCGAATTGCAGCCAACTTCATCAACAAAGACATTGTTTTTTTAGGCGAAATCTAAAACTTTTATGTTCTGGAATTGCATATATAATTACTTTATACAAGACTATCGTCCTATACCGTGTAAAAGTATGTTTTTCTGCCAAGAACCTTTCATCTTGGACTCTAAGCAATAGACACTTTTTATTTTCTCTCCTGTCATTCATTGCTCAAATAGAAGTAATCCATAAAGAGAGATCTTTATTTTCTATGATATTCAATATCAGCATCAGATAGAGTATTAATACACATATTAAAATCATTCGCTGTTCTCTCCATAATTTACATTTTCTGTCAAGGTAGTTTTTACAATAGAATTCTTATTTTGACCTAGTGTGAATTAGTGTGCACTTTTAGCTTGCATAGATACTTTCTTTGTTATATGCATAAAAACGATGTATAATTGCCTCACCATTTTACTTCCGAAAGCTTAGTAACTTATTTAGGTAAATATACACAATTAGAGTCCAGTTCTTCATATATAAACTAACTTGCATATTCTTTTTCTCTTTCTTTCTTTCTTTCTTTCTTTCCCAATTTCTCTTTTTTACTTTAAATATGTTAAAGAATGAACAAAGACACCAACACAAAGACTATATCGAGTTATCCATAAAAAATGACGAAGACGAACCTCCTGATCACGAAGAGACAGATGAGAAGAACCAACAGACAGAAGCTTTATTAACAAAGGAAGAGTCACAGAACTACCAAGAAAATGGTAGCAGTAGTAGTAGTTCTGATACATTCCTATATTATGAAGAAACAGATAAAAAAGAAGAACCAAATGAGAATTCACTTGCGATACAAGTATATATATAACAAAGAGACTCTGTTTATGAAAAGGGCTAACATACTTCCCTTTAGGCATTTCCTTCTTTAATCATTTCAATGATTGGGCTTATACTTGCTGGTGATCTTATGGATGAGTTTCAGGTACCAAAAATAAAAATAAAAGGATCACTGTTGTCATTATATTAATTTTTTTTTTTTGTGCGGATAGAGTTCGGATGTATTTTTAAAGACCCCAGAATTATTTATCTTGTTGCCAATTCTATTAAACCTCAAAGGAAACTTGGAAATGAACTTGGCTGCTCGTTTTTCAACTTCGGTAAAAAGTCATTTTTATATTAAATCTATATTTTACTAACTAGAGCCTAGTCTAACCTTGGTGAACTGGATTATGGAACGACTCGTCGGTCACTCATTCTGGGAAATCTTTCTTTATTACAAGTACAATCACTTGTGGCTGGTGCCATCGCTGGTCTAGCTTCATTTGCACTTGGGCTGATAACAAGACCAGGAAGTAATTATCCAAGTTATTACGAAATGATGTTTATGACAGCCAGTGCTATGGTCTCTGCTTCTTTTTCTGCAGCTATTCTGGGTATATTCATGTGTGCTCTGATTGTGCTCTGCAGGAAATTAAATATTGATCCTGATAATATTGCTTGCCCCATGGCGTCTTCAACAGGAGACATCGTTACACTAGTGTTACTGGCGGTGTGTGCATCCTTACTCCAGCATCAAATGGGTATGTAAAAGTGAAAAAGAGAAAAGTGAACTGATAATGATGATATACATATAGAGACTATCCTCAGCACAGCAATTGTCGTTGGCATGTTGGCCATGATACCATTATTTAGCATCATTGTTTGGAGAAACAAACACGTCAAGGATTTACTGTTTGCAGGATGGACACCAATCATATTAGCCATGGTCATTTCAAGGTTTTTAATCAAAAGTCTATCTAACGGAAACTTTGACTCACTTGTTGCATAGTCTAGCAGGAATACTCTTGGAAGAATATGTAGAGGAATATAAAGGCATTGCCCTATTAACACCAGTATTGATTGGATTAGCGGGAAACCTTGGATCTATTTATGCATCTCGAATCAGCACTTGCCTTCACGCTGAAACAAAAGAAAGCTACAAGACGGTTGAATATACCTTATTGATCATGAATTTACCAGTTCAAGCTATATACATGTTTATCATTTGGATCTTTGGTTTGGGTAGACTGCAGTATAACTTTTGGTTTTTCATCACATATTTTATTGTATCTATGCTTTCTGTAAGTTAAACTACATGCGTCAATACACATAATAATATCAAATTAGGCTTGGATTTCATTAAAGATCGGCAAGTTTATGACGATTGTATTTTGGAAGATGGGCTATGACCCTGATAATTATGTGATACCCTACCTGTAAGTGATATATGAATAGTCATTGCAGTATACTAATACCTTAATATCAAGTACGGCATGTATTGATGTCGTTGGAACCATCTTACTTGTGGTTACCTTTTCAGTTTTAACATCAACAGGTGCAACAGATATGTCTGTGTCAGCTGCACCATGAGGATGAATTGTATACCTTGTATAAACATTTCTTCAACTAATGCATCCTTTGTACACATATTAAATTACACGCATATACATTTATATATTTCTTTTTTTTATGACTCCTTTAAACAATCATATTCCACATTTTGTAAAGTGTATCTTTTTTTTTCTATAAAAAGAAACAAGGAAAGAGAGAGAATTGTTTGAACAGGAGATGAGATTAAAATGAATTGCGTTTATTTACATTGGATAAATGGTTTTGAGAGGTGAAGGATGGCAAGAGGAACATCATCATCATCATCACATATATTATTAGAGCTATGGGTGTAAGTAGAAGTGATAGGCTGAGTTTCTATAGTATCAATGTCGTGTTTAAATGTATATACAATATTGGAGCATGCATAGGGTTGTCTATTCTTGTTTGTCACAATCTGCTTTCTTGATTTTTTAGGCAAATAAACAGAACCCGGTATATCAGGATTAAAAGGTATTCTCTTAACAGATGGTATATAATCTCTTTCATTCTGATAAATGAGATTTTCTAGATTCTCCCAAAACTTTCGAATATGAAGGATATCACCTAGTGTAAATGACTTTTTACTGTTGCTTTGGTTAGGCCGGAGTTTATGACATGTGGCTCGGTATAAATGCGCTCGTTGGGTAACTGGAATGATAGAATTGTTCTCTACTGAGACATGAGGTGTCTTATGTTCTGACCTGTGAAAAAGTTTTCGTTTATGAGGAATCGTCTTATCGTTGACCGTCAGCCAAAATTTTGCCCAAGAAGCAAAGTGTGAGATGAAGTTACTGGTCATTGGGTAACTTGATTTCCTATTTGAAAACTGGATGATATCCTGATGTTCACTTGCTAAAGACATGATGATATAAGAACGAGAAAAAAAAAGAAGAAGAAAGGAGAAGGGGGGCAAAGAAAGAAAAAGGGTTCTTTTATATGGGAGATTCCAGATTCTGTTTCTATAAATACTTTTCTTTTTTTTATCGGACAAGCCAGTTTTACTTTCAGACAAATACTTCCTTTTTTGGACAATGCCATTTTTTATTTCAGACGATTTCCTTACTAAATTTGGGACAAGCTCCGTTTCCATTTTAGTTAAGTGATACAGTGGTTTGCGCTTGAAAATATATGTTTTCACTTAAAAAAATTGGATGAGATAAAAAGTCAAGAAAAAAAGAAAAATTATGCTGTCTGCTGCATGAACAAAGAACACCTTACATTAGAAAAATGCCTCAATATATGCCTTTTCGTATTTATCTGCGATGGATTTTAGCATCGAAAGGGCTCTGAAGACGCCCTTGTGGTGATCAAAAGAGTGTTTAGCTCGATCCATACTTGCAAAACTGCCGGAAATCTCCAGCAACAGGGATTCAAGGCCCTTGATTATAACATCAGCTAAATAGCTGTGGCTTTCTTCTTTGTACAACTCAAGGGTTCTGGTTTGCGTAGCCATTGATTGCAATGGTGCTTCCCCACGTCTAAATCGTGTTTTTGCTAATTGCACAGCACTTTCATAATTAGTGAGGTAAGAAATTCAATTTGCACAGCAAACAGAATATCTGCCTTATAAGCAATATATCTTGTAAAAGATTACTTCAAGAATGAAAAACAAAAGAAATGACTGACCACAAAATGCGCTATTCTTATAGACGCGTCATGCCCAATTCTCATTGGCCGTAATAAATTCATGCAATAATCCTTTTTTCTTATAAAATGATATTGTTTGTAATAACAAACCCTCCCTCGTTTCAATATAACAATGAGACTATTACAGACTCATCGACGCATGCTTCTCTTATACTTCAGTGTTGTACATAGTGTTGTGTGGGTATGGTTTGTCTTGTGCAAATTAAATTGCTTACCTCACTTATTGTGAAAATGCTATGTAGATGTACTATACAACTTCACACTACCAAAGTCTCTACCTAAGCTAAGGCTGTTCAGTTCGCACTCTCTGGTATACAATGCGTTGCTATCATAATTACACGTGGTTTTGCTTCCTTGTTGATCAACTGACAACATAAAACTAGAATAAATAACAACATTTATTTCTTCTACTTCTTGAAAAGAAACACAAACCAAGATGGCAAATTTATAAAGTCATGCTTAGCTTGATGCTACACATTCAGAAGCTTTGTTGGACGACATCATAGGTAGTGAGTAGAGATAGTGTCCGTAGTATTACTCTAACTTCTGGTGCATGTAGTGTTTCCCACTAAGCAACACCTAAAAAGATATCATAAGCAACGGTTTCAATAGTATTCTTGACTTGACGGATAATGGCGATAAGGAAGATAGCCAGTGTAAACTTTTCACGGAAGACTAGTGGACAGAGTTGAATAATTTATGGAATAAACGAAAAGAATGGAAATCGATCACAAAGGGCATTCAAAAAGAGTTGAAATGTATCGAGCAGCTTGCTGTTGATGACGTTCAAGCTGCGTACGTAAAATGTTTGGAATATCAAATGAAATATGCATTGAATGAAAACGAAACGTACTCTAAAGTGTACGGCACGATCTTCTACGACACCCACAACCACTTTGACTATGACAAGTATACCAGTTGGGTTCGTGCATTGTGGTTTTCGCCTTCTGTCAAAAAGTCAGTAAGTATCAGGGAGTTTGGCCAAGTACCTTTTCTCTCTTTCCCCTTCCTTTTTAGTATTTTTTCAATAAGGCAAGTATATTAATAGTATTATTGCAATCGCCGCATAAAGTGTTTACTCATATCATCTTTCGGTCTTTTCAGTGTTTTTGGAAGCACCCAGTCATTGGTGCTACATATCGCATTTGTTTATGTTAAGATGATATAGAGAATGTAAAGCATCATAGTTTGAACAAAATGGTTGAAAATAAAAAAGACAAAAGAATGCTTATAATTATACTATTTGCCACTCACCAGAATTTTTGCTCAGACAAACCGATCATTCAACAGTGTTTGCTTCCATTATTCATATTAAAAGTCTAATTATTGATCATAGAAGGATTGTGCTACATGTATTTACATTTACGCATACAGACATGCTCCTAAAGAATAATAATAATAAGCTTTTTCTAGTTGCATCATTTAAGTTTGTAAGGAGTCACAGATCATTCCAGCTTCCCTTTTTCCTCCTTCTCTTGTTAACATAATCTCTTTCTCTCTTTTATTTTATATTTATTTTCAGATACAAACTATACAAGATTAAAGATATACGTGTATTAATACTATTGTATCTCGAGAACACATTCTATAGACGAAATAAAAGCCCCCTATTATACAAGATCAGGATGATAGACGTCCATCAACATCAGCACATGTAGAATTGCTTAAAAGATAAACCCAGCTTCCTCTCTTTTTATATATATATATTTATTCATTTAAAAAAAGGAATGTCATAAAATATATTTAAATTCTTTTAATTACTGACATAATACGCGTAACTTGATTTTACTAAGGGCTTAGATTTTACAGAGAATAAAGAAACAAATTACATGTCAATGTACCTTGCTTTTTTAGTAAAGCAATTCTCTTTTTCGAGTATTAAAAAGGCAAAAACTATATTTAAAAGTTGTCAACCGGGAGAACAGTCAGAAAATCGTAATAATACTCAAATTGCGAAGTAGAGAGACAAGACCGAATGTAGCTCTCCAAAATGAGGAGTTTCATCCAAAAGTGGAAAATGTGACAGCTGGCCCAGTTGTAGAGTGGACATCTAGGAGTCCGGAACAGTTAATCTACCTTCTCTCTCTTTTTTTTTTTTGAAGCGTCAATTAACAACTGAGAAATAGATTTTTTTTTTTTTTTTTGAAAATGCATATTACCACTTGTCTTTTAGAAAAATATGCGGACATAATGTCCAAATTCGACAAAGGAGCACTATGTTGACAATAAAGTCTCGATCCGGAGATTGTCAGATTATGTTAGCTCAGCTTTGTGCGCCTGTAATCTAGATAGGAATATAAATGTAACTCTGTCAGTGTCGGGGATAATCTACATACACTGTAGACTATCTGGTTAACTCATGGCGTCATTGGACTATCCCTTTAACTACAGACTATTCGGGAAAAAAAAAAGGGAGAAATGATGTACTTTTTGAGCTTAACATTGAATATTTGTATATGCAGCTGTTAAAGATACTCAGTAAAGCCGTGAGTCCAAAAAATAGGATCAAGTAACTTTTACTGGCTGTCAAAACCAGTAATTTCTAAATCAGCCAATAAAATTCAAGGAAAAAACAGTAAGCCTCTCTCTCCTTTATTTTACTTTATTCTTTGGGCCCATGTCAACAAAAGCAAAAGCGACACTCGCATCCTCAATAGCCTTTTGTGCTGCCTCTGTTGTAGGCGTTCATTATATACAAAATACAGAAAAAGAAGTAAAAGCATATAATGTCGACAATGAAGAAGAATTAAATGCCTTTCTATAGAATTTACGAGCAGGTGTCTTACAAGACGAAGAGAGAAGAAAAAAGAAGCAACAGCAGGCACTCAACATGAAAGAACTAAAAGAACAACAGGAATTACATGAAGCCTTACTCAAGACACAGACAGTATCAAATCAACCTTCAAGTGAACCAGTGTCGAAGGAGCAATAAATAAAATTTTATTATTTATTACACAATAAAACGCTTAAGCGCTTTCTCCCTTTTGGAAGACATAAGTCAAGTGGCATTTACCACAGTATTGACGGTCTTTGTGCTTGGCCATAAAGACACCAGCACCACAAGTGGCATTAGGACATTCACGACGAAGACGAGTGATCTTGCCAGATTCATCAACCTTGTAATACTTCAAGACGGCCATCTTGACCTTCTTGCGCTTATGCTTGATCTTCTTGGGAGTGGTGTAAGTCTTCTTCTTTCTCTTCTTACCACCACCCAATAACTCGGCATTCAAGTGCAAAGTGTTGTTGTCGGCAATACCATAGAGAGCGAGCTCACCTTCAACAAGGGACTTACCAGCATAGGACAAGCATTGGGCGTTGACAGGAAGACCTTCACGTGCTTCAATCATGGACTTGACAGCGGCAACGGAAGTGTTGGAAGAGACATCTAAGGCAAAGGTATTACCTTGAAGAGACTTTACGAAAACTTGCATGGTCAGATAACTCGATTATTTTCAACAACTAGTAACTAAAGGGGCTTTCTGTAGTGTAGAAAAGAATCTATTATAGGAGTAATTAGCATTTGAGCCACTTGTAAAAGTTGCGCTGATTTGACAAACTAACCTTCCTCACTATCTGTTGAAGTAAAAGTGAAAGTGTGAAAATATTTTCGTTGATTCCTCTTTTTATTCGCTGTCCTATCTAAAAAAAAATTTTTTTTTGTGATGACGCATTCATCACGTGATTAGTTAGACTGAACGGAATGGCTGTAATTTCATTCTGTTGCTCTTTTTTTTTTTTGATTTAATCATGTTACATAAAGAAGGGCCAAAAAGGAAACGATCGAGAAGTGGTAGTCGCGGCATGGAAACAAGAGAAGATTTAAATTATATAGATGAAGAAAGCGAGCTGTCTTCTGGAGAAATAAGCTCAAGCGACTTGGACCTGTCGCAAGAGCCCGTTGTACATACACCCAGAAAGAGAGGAAGACCTAAAGTGCAAGGAAAAGAAAAAACGCCAACGACGAGAGAATCATCACAAAGCTATGTACCTCCACCTGTAAATACATCAAGTGGATATGCCAGCGAGATTGACGAAATAGGTGAAACAAAAGTAGACAAGAATGGTAGATTACTCGGAGGTATGGGTGTATACAAAAAAATAAAATAAAAATGCCTTACTAAATACAACATATGTATAGGTCGCGAATATAGAGTTCCTACATTTACGTTGCCAACGCGAGGAGAAACATTATTTATGTTTTCTAAGGACCCAGCAGCATTACTTGGATTTCGTGACAGTTTTGTATTTTTGAAGAAGAATGTCAATTTAGTAAAAGTGCATATTGATAACGCCGAGAAAGGGTATTTAGTAGATTCGAGATTGTTGCGATCCACATTTCGTACGCGTGAAATATCAGTTGTGACAGCTAGATCAGTTTTTAAACAATTTGGGCATCGTGTCATACGAAAGGGACGTAAAGGAAGAGATGACTATTTTTATACAGAAGAAGTCGATGAAGGTGATGATGATGCACTGTCTGATGATGGCATGAAGGATTTGAATGACATGAGTTATGGCAATAACAATAACAATAATAACAATTTTAACAAATCAATGTCTACTGGATCAGCATGGGGGACAATGAATAGTGGCGCACAGTCATTTCCAGCAACTGTCATGGGCAAAAATAGTTTGCAACACAAGTCAACAATACAGTATGTCGATGAATTAAATTGGGTACATTGTGCAGCAGTTGCCGCACGTCAATTTAATAATTCGTTGTTTATGTATCGTCGATCCAACCCAACAACCTATGATTTACTTACCAATGTGTATCAAATACCTGAAAACAAGCAAGCATTTACAGATAATCAAGCCATCATCAAAAAAGAATTAGATAACAATAATAATAGCAATAATACCCTTGATAATCCATTCATCTACTAGAAAACCCTTTCTTTCTCTCTCTCTCTCTCTCTCTCTCTCTCTCTCTCTCTCTCTCCTTTTCTTTCTCTTTTTCTCTGTTTAGCATTTCTTTTTCTTTCTTTCTTTCGTATGAATATATATTGTACATACATATATATTTGTATATCCTCCAATTTTATTAAATTATTCATTGTTTGTTACTGCAAACCTAATGTTTTCATTGCATTTTCTCTTACAATTTGGTTATAGAGTTCTCTGTTTGTTCTCCATATTTTCTATAAAATCATCAATAATACGGAATGATAGGGAGTATATATCTACTTACACAAGCATCAACATTAGCTCCACTTTCATCATTAGGCTCTATAAGGAGAGATTAGATGATTTATCAGAACATTACTTACAAATAATATAATTACCTGCCAGCATACTGACCACACTCAACAAAATCTTTTCGACACTTTGAACAGGACTCCATCGTTCTGAACTGCTTTCATACATATTGGGATCATCTCCTGGTGGATGTAATATAGAAATACAGACAGTTCCATTGGGATATACATTAGGATGAAAGAAATCACAAGTGAATTTCATTGTAGGTGGGCTTAGAGGATAATCTTTAGGAAAAGTGAGCGTAGCAGGAAATAATCCACCTTCAAAAGGTGTGCCTTCAGGCCCTCTATTTGTCATATGAAAGAGTTAAATACCCTTTTTTTAAAGGTGTTGCTATAACTTACGCAATCAAGGCTTCCCATTCAAAAAAGTTGTTTTCATCAATGGGACCTAGATGTACGTGTATAAGCTAAACATAAAGAGAGATCTACTTGTCTTACCTGCAGTAATGCCTTCGGGTGCATTCAGTGTTAATTCTATTTCATAATTAGCATAAAGCATATATATATATATATATCTTGCTTTCTTTTTCTACTTGCCTCTATATTCCGTCATGAGGCGCTTTAAAGCGGTTGAGCCCACTGTTCTATTTCCGTTCATTCTACTCTAGAAACCAAAAAAAAAAAAAAAAAAAAAAAAGAGAAAAGAAATAATGAGAGGCAAATAAGCTATATTCAATTGATAATTTGATTGGCTCATTAAAAAGAATTGTTTATTATTATGCTGATGTGAAGATGAAGATAAATAAAGGGGGAGGATATACAATATTATATATCATTTTCTTCCTAATCCTCATCAAAATCTACCTCATAGTCAGTAACGTCATCCTCATAATCATCATCTGCTAGTTCTAAATCTAGTCTTTCCACATGTCCATCGTGTTGTTCATTTTGCTGTTCATCTGGTTGCTCATCCTGAAGCATTCTCATTCTATCTTCCCAAGTGATTTCTTTTACAAGATATCCTTCAGAATCCCTACGTACTAGTCTGTAATCACTTCGCTCTGTCAAAGCCTCAGTTACTTGATTAGTCTCATCCGGACTTTTCGGCGGCCAGTAGTAGACCACCCGCGGGTCTATTCTGCAAAGTTAGCCTTTAAAATGGTTAATATGAATCATGTTACCTGTATTTAACCGAATGGCAAAGTCAATTCCATTACCTGGGCTTGGGAATGGCCAAGGCCACAGTATCGGATTATTGCCTAAAACGGAGCAAATGTTTCGATAAAATCCTACATCGAATGGAAATTCCACCTGTGACAATCCAATGTGAAAAAGACAGTATGACAATACCGTTCTTGTTTCCTTACAAAATCGATTCTGCGCCTCTTGATCAATCGTCTAGTCTTTTGTCTCTCTGAACCCTCAATGGTTGTTTGTCCTTTCAATAAACAATAACTGTGATACACGGCTAACACGCCAACTAGAAGAATAACAAAGCTGAGAATGACTATATTGAGTAAGACTAGTAGTAATTCTGTCGTCGTTGGCGTGTTTGGACTCTATTAAATACTAACTAAATATAAAAGATGTTTTCATGATCTATCATCATTTACCCATGTGTTCTTTCTTGCATCAAATATGCGTTGAAGTCTCCACAAGAGTAGGTAGCATCCATATGTACAACCAATAATGACTGAAAAGACAAAGCGTACAAAATAACCATAGTTACCGAACCCAACACAATTGCCTATCCATGGACAGTGATGATCCATTTTAAGAATGCACTTTCCACATTGCTTACAGTGATGACACCTCGGTGGTTTAAAGGCTTCGCACTTTTTACAGTATCTTGGGCCAGTTAATCCCAAGTTGAGTAGGGGATCTGAGGAAAGTACTTCGGACGGTGGTTCCTGATTAAAGATCAGTTTTGTTTCTCACACAAGTTGCTATAATAATCTTTTTACCCAGCCCTCAGGTACATGGCCTGGATCTGTCTTACACGCCAAATAATAATTATAATAAATTGAAATGATAAAAATGTTTAACGGCAAAAGAATCTTTTGTGCATGTAGACTTGTCCATCCTCCTAATGCCGGCCCAAGAATAACAAAACTTGTTGTGGTTTGTAAATAGGTTATGAGTATGACAACGAATGTTACAATGAGCTTTTCTGGAATTGACATAAGAAAAGGAAATAATAGACAAAGTGCTCTGGGTTTTAAACCAAGTAGAGAAAGCTATTGCAAAGGTATACTCAATGTAGCAAGACGAATTCTTTTCTCTTGAATACATTACCATGGTAACATCAAGCTTATCTTTAAATTTGCGTAATATGTAGAAAGATACACTAGTTATCGGTTTATATTAGCGTTAAGGTTGTATATTCTTACGTAACAGTAACGAAATGAATGAAATCATTATAGTCAAAGATGGTATCATCCCCTTCAACAAGATCACATACATTTATTAATAATATCTCCCTTTTTCACTACATCTGTTTCTGGTTCCTGATTATATCAATCATCATAGTAACCGTATCTATCCAAGACATAGCCATTCAAAATGAAAGGTAACACAAGGCTAAGTTACCCGCTGGGATCTAAAGGTGTCACACGACCTTCTTCAAAAGGACTTCTCTTCTAGAATAACAAAAAAGCATATAAAGATACAAAAATAAAAGGCAGATCCACTGAGTTTTTTTAGCCAAGCGTATTCAATTATTACGTTATGATTGACAAAAAAAAAAAACTTTCTGGTTATTTATATTTATGTATATTTTTAGTTCAAAATGCCAAGGTTGACTTTTTCTTTCTCTTTCTCCTTTTAACAACAGAATCACCAAAGAAGTGGAAGCGTATTCCTTTTCTAAAAATTTTAAGCCAACACCGACTTTTTTTTTTCTCTCTTTCTCTTTTTTTTTTTTTTTTAATTTTACAAAGCAAAAGAAGCTTATCACATACACTACTTTTTTTCCTTTTTATTCCTCTTTTTGTAATTTATCAGTTTATACATGAATATACCAATAATATAAAGTATATATCACCAGCATGAATCCTAATGAAAAGATCAAACCATATACACCCACGCTAAGCAGAGAATTCTCTACAAGCAGCAAAGTATCAGGGACTGATATCAACATGTCATCAGATGCACAAGCCTTTACGAAAAATAATAATGTAACTGTCAAAAGAGGAAAGTCGCTTGTACGACCTGAAAGAGAAAGGGTAAATCCAAATCATAGACAATACCACTATAGACAAGCAGCAAGTAATGCTGCTCCAGAAACAATCCAACCCAGTCGAACGGGCAATCTACCACAAGGCTTAGTCAGTAGATCCGGAACAGTCACCGTCAGACGCGGCAAGAGCGTCCTCGGTCGTGAAGAAAAGGAAGACGCTGATTCATTTGTTTATACTCCTGAGGAAAAAAAGCACGGTTGGCTCTCTGGATTACCTGGTCCTTGGATGACATATTGTTACATATTGACTTGCTGTATACCGCCTCAGCTTTTAAGTTTAGCCGGTTAGACTTTTATTTTTGTAAATACGTCATTCATTCTAATCCTTCTTGTTATAGGCATCCCAAGAGGCCCTGCACAAACCGCTTGGAGAGAAAAGATTGGGCTTGTAGGTGTTATTGTTTGCATTATGGCTGCTGTCGGTTTCTTGACGTTTGGTTTTACACAAGCAACTTGTCCTCCATCAGGAATTTCCATTCATGGTAATGCTGTCACCCCAGGATACTTGGTTATCAGAGGCTGGGCCTACATGCTGGCCGATTGGGACGGCCATCCAAGCTCGAACGGAACAACCAACGTGCTCTATCCTCCCATGAATGGGGCTGGTATGGATGCCACCTTGCTCTTTCCTCAACGTTATCCTGAATGCGACAATGTGTTTGTACCTCTGAAAGGAGAACAGCCCAACTACTTTCCTTGTCAACTCTTCAATCCAAATACAACTGATATCCCTGATGTCGCTCAATATACCAACAGAACCTATTGTCATACCTCTTCTTCAGCCACTAGTTTACTAAATCAATTTACAACAGAAGGTGTTCCAAACAAAAAGGGTCAATACGATAAAGTATCACGCGTATATTATAATTATGAAGATATCAATGCAACAAATCATCTCATGGTGTATAACAAGTAAAGTCCTCTGTGCTTTTACCAAACGGTTCAAACTCATCTCTTCTTTATTAGCAACGTTCTCAATCTTAACTTACTAAAGGCACTACCCCGTGATTACTTCAAGCCACCAGAGAATGGTCTTATTCTTAACATCCTCGACAACATGGACGAGTTTGGTGGAAAAGACTTGACATACATGATTCAATCTTATCGAGCACCTGGAATAAGATGGCAGGACGAAGCAGAATGTCTTCTCAAGACGATCCGTGTGGGACAAGTAGATACAATGTCTGTAGGCTGCATGATTTCAGAAATCGTTCTCTACGTTTCTCTTGTTGTCATTCTCGCCGTCATTGGTGCCAAATTCATCCTGGCCGTCATCTTTGGTTGGTTTCTGTCATGGAAACTTGGTAACTTTAAAGAAGAGAGATCATACTCTGCAAGAATGAGACGTGAGGAAGAGATTGAGAATTGGGCAAGAAACCTTGATACAAATGGCCCTGTCACCCATGTACCTCCTCCCCCACCTCCTCCACAACATCATAAACACCGCAGGAGTTTCTTTCCTGTTACCTCTCGATTCACACCTGTGGAACATGGCTCGACTCGTTTTGACTCAGAAAAACCACCGATGCCTGCTTGGAAAAATGCAAGGTAATTTTTTTTAATACTTTATGATGAAAAGTTAATAATGTATATGCAAAACAGCCTTGCCGGAAGCAGACCCAATTCGGTTCTGTCGACCAACTTTTCTGGATTCAATGCACCTGCCAGTCAACGTTACTCTGCCATTTCCTTTGGTCACAACAACATGACGACGCCTTCCTTTTCTTGGGACAGTCGTAGTCAGTACTCGACGAGCAATACTAGTCAAAGTGGGCCTATATGTCCCTTCCCTCTGTCTCCCTACGTCGTTCCACAGCCACCACCCGACTACATGCCCTTCAATTACCCTCTGGCTCATACCATGTGTCTTGTCACCTGCTACTCTGAAGGCGAAGAAGGTATCCGTACGACGTTAGATTCCATTTGTATGAGTGATTACCCCAAGAGTCATACACTTTTGGTAGTTATTTGTGATGGTCTGATCACAGGCAGTGGTGAATCCCGATCTACACCCGATATTTGTGTTGACATGATGCGTGACTTGATCGTACCCGCGGACCAAGTAGAAGCACAGCCCTATGTGGCCATCGCAGATGGGTCTCGACGTAACAACTGTGCCAAGGTGTATGCAGGATTTTACAAATTTGATGACAAGACAGTGCCTTTGGAACAACAATCTCGCGTGCCTATGATTACGATTGTCAAGTGTGGTGGACCGGAAGAAGCAAATGCACCAAAACCTGGTAACCGCGGCAAACGAGACTCTCAAATCATCCTGATGCAATTTCTTCAGAAAGTCATGTTTGATGAACGCATGACCATGATGGAATATGAGTTTTTCAATGCCATTTGGCGTATTACAGGCGTGTCCGCGGATCATTATGAGATCTGTCTCATGGTTGACGCTGATACCAAGTTATATCCTGATGCTCTATCCCGTATGATCTCAGCTGCTGTCAAGGACCCTGAGATCTCTGGTCTTTGTGGTGAGACCAAGATTGCGAACAAGACTGATAGCTGGGTGACAATGATCCAAGTATTTGAATACTATATCTCACATCATCAGTCAAAAGCGTTTGAAAGTATCTTTGGTGGTGTCACTTGTCTTCCAGGCTGTTTCTGTATGTATCGTATTAAAGCCCCCAAGGGACCTAATGGCTACTGGGTACCCATTTTAGCCAATCCTGATATCGTCGAACATTACTCTGAAAACGTGGTTGACACGTTACACCGTAAAAATTTGCTCCTGCTAGGCGAAGACCGTTACTTGACAACACTCATGCTGCGTACCTTTCCTAATCGTAAGATGATGTTTGTTCCTCAAGCTGTGTGCAAGACGGTTGTGCCCGATACTTTCAAGGTGCTTCTCTCGCAGCGTCGTCGATGGATCAATTCGACAATTCATAACCTCTTTGAACTCTTGCTCGTCAATGACCTCTGTGGTACGTTTTGTTTCTCAATGCAATTCGTTGTCTTTATGGAACTGGTCGGTACCTTGGCTTTACCCGCCGCTATCAGTTTTACACTCTACCTTGTTATATCTGCCATTCTTGGTAAGCCTGCGATCTTGCCTCTGATCTTACTTGCACTTGTCCTTGGTCTCCCTGCTGTTCTGATCGGCATGACAAGCTGTAAACTAGTCTATGTCGGATGGATGCTTATCTATCTAATCAGTCTTGTCATCTGGAACTTTGTCTTGCCTATGTACGCCTACTGGCACTTTGACGATTTCTCCTGGGGTGACACACGTAAGGTCGAAGGCATCAAGAAGGATAAGGGACACGGCGATGAAGGCGGTGAATTTGACAGCAGCATGATCACGATGAAGAAATGGAGCGAGTTCGAAATGGATCGGCGCACTAAATTAGCCAAAGAGAACAATTTGCCTGTCCCACGATTCGCTCAACGTCAAGCTAATTTGGATATCTTTAAAGAAACCCAGTATGATCCAAACCCTCGAAGATACAGTGATCTCTCGTCTGAGAGTGGTCGTGTACCTTTAACTCAAATGGACTACCAAGGTACAAACACAAGTCCCTTGGGCATCGTCTCGTCCAATCCGGCTCCCAAACGATTCGAACTGCGTGATGAAGCAGTAGGAAAGTCAACTTTTGAAATCGAGGAGATTATGAAGCCGTCTTTAGAGGAGAATCATGAGTTGGGCTGGATCCACAGTCAAGATAACAATAGCAATAATCAAAACTGGGCAGATCCTGCACCTCATCACACGGTTAAAATGGACGAAAGGCCGGCGACTCATTCATTACCACAATTGCCTTCATCTGAATCGTCTTTAAATAGTAAATCATAATAATAAACTTCATTTATGTTTCAAGGAGTTGTGCGTGTGTGGGGTTATGGACAGTAATAAAGTATTAAAATAACGTGAAAAAAAGATTTCTGGAATGTGCCGAAGACATATATAAAAGGTAATATGTAAAAATCAAGGAGCCTCTCCAAAAGAAATAAAGCTAAAATGAGAAAGAGAAAGAAATAACAAATAGAGGGAAAACTCTAAGTAAGAGGATGATCGAATGCAAGGGGAGGTAAAGAGGCGCGTTTAAAAGAATAAGTCGGGTATTTTTGATTTTAAGAGTAAAGTATAAATTACTATATAAACAATACACTGAAAATGCCTATGCTTTCTATTCCCTCATTTGATATATCATCTTTCCCCCCTTTTTATCTTATGTTTCTCTTTTGGTATTATTATTTTAGCATTTTTTATGTAGAAAGAGAGGATATAGAAAGGGGGAAAGGGGGGAAGATGCAAGGGATATGGAAAGTGTAAATGGGCGTGATATATCCCTATAAGTCAAATGTTTCTAATGAAGATTAATATATATATAAAGCATCGTTTTTCTTAGCGTAAAACAAATAAGTAGGGGGAGAAAGAAGAGATGCATTGAAAGAGAGAGAGAGAGAAAGTGATGCCCTTTCTTTCTTTTCTTTACTTTATAAATTTCATCATATTACAAAAAGACAGCAGAAAGCAGGACATTAAGATACAAACTATAAGACATAATAACTGTCCGTTGCTTTTGAACCAGTCACTGAATAAAAAGACGACAGGATCACTAAACTAACTGGTGCAGTATGTGGTCATTCATGCAGAAAAGCGTTTGTGTCATAAATCCCCTACATGATAAACAAATCGACAGATCTTTCACATTTACATTTACACTAAATATAAATAAATTGACCAGTTCTATTTTGTTTTCTCTCTCTTTTCTTTTGCATTTCTTTTAATTTCCTATTCTAATAATCTCCGTATTATCAAAAGCGAACAGAAATAACAACTAGAGTAAATATTGATTCTGCTTACTTTTTACCTATACTAACTATTCATTAGAATACATCAAGCGAAAAATCTATTACTATCAGAGTATTATTGCTTTAAACAACATCAATGACTACAACTCATTCGAAACCGCCGTCTTCTGACGAAAAGAAGGAGGCAGTTGAATTCGAAGAACATCAACATATTGAACATGAAGACGAAATATCTCCAGAGTTAGAACTCTTATTGCACACTGATCCTAGCCACGGCTTGACCTCTCAAGAAGTCGCCGAACGTCAAGCGCGATTTGGCATGAATGAACTTCCGGAGAAAAAAACGAATCCCTTTTTGAAATTCTTTGGCTACTTTACTGGACCCATATCTTATTTGATCGAAATTTCCTGTATCATTGCTGGTATTGTCGGTGACTGGATTGACTTTGGCATCATCTTGGCTCTTTTGTTCATCAATGCAATCATTGGTTACGTCGAAGAAGCCAAGGCAGAATCCGCATTGGACGCCTTGCGCCATACTTTGGCCCTCAAGACCCGCTGTTACCGTGATAATGAATTAAAGGAAGTAGACGTAAAGGAACTGGTCCCTGGTGACATTATTGTCTTACGTATTGGTGATATCGTCCCTGCTGATGCTCGCCTCTTGGGCTTGGGCGTCAACGGAGAAAAAAATGATTCGGAACTTATGATCGATCAATCTGGACTGACTGGCGAATCCTTGCTCGTGGCTAAGAAGAAAGGTAGCACTGTTTATTCATCAAGTATTATTAAACAAGGACAACAGCTGGCTATTGTCACCAAGACTGGTACGGACACTTTTATTGGTCGTGCTGCCAACCTGATTGCTATCACTGCTGATGAAGGACATTTCCAAAAGATCATCACCAAGATCGGTAACGTTTTAATCTGGTCTACTGTGGTCCTTGTCATGATCGTCTTTATCTACCAGATGGTTCGTTTCCGTGGTACTCCCCAAGGCAATTGGAAGATTGTCCTTGAAAACTGTTTGGTCTTAACTGTCGCCGCTATCCCCGTTGGTCTTCCCACTGTCATGTCTGTTACCATGGCCGTGGGTGCTAAACAACTGGCTGCCAAGCAAGTCATTGTCAAACGGTTGACTGCTGTAGAAGAACTTGCCTCCGTATCTGTGCTTTGCTCCGATAAAACCGGCACATTGACCTTGAATGAACTGACCTTTGACAAGCCTTGGTTGACGAATGGTTACTCCGAAGAAGATATTTTGTTCTACTCGTATCTGGCTGCTGAACAGGGTGCTAATGACCCCATTGAATCTGCTGTGCGCCGTGCTGCTGAAAGCCAAGTAGACTTGCTCAAGAACCGTCCCAACAATCGTGAAATTCCTGGATACAAGGTCATTCAGTTCGAACCCTTCAATCCCACTACCAAGATGACCCGTGCTACCGTCATGAACATAAACACCAACGAAACCTTCAGTGTGGCTAAAGGTGCTCCTCAAGTCATTACCAAGCTCGTTGGTGGTGACAATGAAGCCGTTCATGCTGTGAACTCCCTTGCTCGCCGTGGTTTAAGAGCTCTTGGTGTTGCCAAAACTGTTTCTGGTAGTGATGACAAGTTCGAGCTTGTCGGCATGATCTCTCTCCTGGACCCTCCTCGCCCTGATTCTCTCCAGACCATTGCTGAATGCAATGCCTTGGGTGTCGACGTCAAGATGATCACTGGTGATCAATTGATCATTGCTAAAGAAGTTGCTGCTCGTCTTGGTATGGGTCGTGTTATCTTGGACGCCAATCATCTTGTAGATCCCTCAAAGAGCGAGGAAGATGTAACTGAACACTGTGTACGCGCCGATGGTTTTGCTCAAGTAATTCCCGAACACAAGTATCGTGTTGTCGAATTGCTTCAGAACAAGGGACTCTTGGTTGGCATGACTGGCGATGGTGTAAATGATGCACCTGCTCTCAAGAAGGCTGATGTAGGTATCGCTGTTGAAGGCTGTACTGATGCCGCACGTTCTGCTGCTGATATTGTCTTGCTTGCTCCTGGTCTTTCCACCATTACAGATGGTATCATCACCTCCCGTGCTATTTTCCAGCGTCTTCGATCCTATGCTCTTTACCGTATCACTTCCACCATTCACTTTTTGATGTTTATGTTCATCATTACCTTGATTGAAGATTGGACTATGCCTGCTGTCTTGCTTATCATGATCTGTGTCTTGGTAAGTTGAATTGATTAATGAGCCAATGTTACTTACTATATATATAGAATGATGCTGCTACCTTGGTTATTTCTGTTGATAACACAGAAATTTCCGAAAGGCCCGATAAATGGCGTATTGGACAATTATTGACACTCTCGTTCGTCTTGGCCGCCTTACTTGCTGCACTTTCCTTTGCCCACTTTTACATTGCTCGAGATGTCTTCCATGTCACTGATAATGAGTTGCATTCCATCATGTATCTTCATATTTCCTCAGGTAAAAAACTAGAAAAAGCGGAAAATGATATAAATATGTGTCTCACATACACACACACAACATAGCTCCACACTTTGTTATATTCTCAACTCGTGTTCCTGGCTATTGGTGGAAGAATATGCCTAATTGGATATTCACTGTTTGCATCATTGGTACACAAATCGTTGCGCTCTTCTTTTCTGTTTATGGTGTCTTTGGTGAACATGAAGGCGTTGCACCTTGTGGATACGGCTGGGGTCTATCTGTACTTGGTGTTTCCTTGGTTTATTTTATGCTTTTGGATGTTGTCAAGGTGCAAATCTTCCGTAAATGGAGCTTTGAAATGACAGCCAAAATGGTACCAACAAGAGGACGCAAGAACAAGTTACATACACGAAAAGAACTACTAGAAAAGAAGACATTTGTAGATGCAGCTTGGAAGAAATTATTAAAGTAAGTTTTAGATGATTTTATATATAATTAGGCTAACATCCCTTCTTAATTTCGTGTAGTCCTGTTGAAGCACATCAGATTATTGCAGCCTTCCAAAATAACTCAAATTCATCATAACCAAATATTATATAGAACTCTTTTTCTTTAGTAAATTCTCACTTTATAATAATAAACACACTATAATTTTCAATTTCTTTATTCTCTTTCATGCGTGTGTGCGCGCAGTAAGAATATATTTTTCACATGTAAGAGACACAAGAAAGAAAGAAAGCATTGACCCTATCGTAGCACCAAAGTGAGTCTGAGTGACCCTTCCATAAAACGGGGATAAAAAAAACGGTCAAACCTTGGATGGAAATGGTCATAAAATAGAGCATAAATGGTAATTTAAGCATTCAAGCAATTTCAAATGATGTTCCCAATGCGTTGACAAGTATAGTAATGGCTATGTATACTCTTTTCTTAAAAGTAAATAGTTATAATACTTGATCTGTTCACTCTTAAGCTATACACACACAGTTTATCGTCATTCATTGACTTTTAGTGGTAATAATATGTCTAGAGAGCTTTGTGAAGAGAAGAGTATTAGGTGATAATAATGCATTAGATTGAACTACAAGTCATAGAGCTCATCTTGACTTTTTGTTTATATATAATCACAGATTAATACGGCGCTTACTTGATGCTGTCTGTAACCAACTGCCCAAATCACAAAGACTCATTCTTCAAGTCCGCCTTCAATAATTCAAGAATTAGAGCATCAAATGTTTGCCTACAATGATGATAGTACACACAATTTAATTATGAATTAGTACTGTCATAAGCTTCTGGGCCCTCTCCCTTTTTTTTTTTGGTTTGGATAACAAAAATCGTGAAACCAAAAGACTAATTGAAGGATGTTTATGAACTATTGATCGTGTTACACTCTGTTGTTCACAAATATTACTACTACGACTGGCACTAATATCTTTTTAAAAACTAGTGTTGTGTTCAAACAGTCAACAAGAGAAATACAGATTAGGGGATCTAATAATGTATACATCATTTTATAAAGGCTCATGATTACGATGTGGTCATTGAAAGTCTGTGCTCAAAAAATACTTGTAAAAACAGATTATATGATTAATGATTCTAGTAAAGTTTTTGAGCAACTGCAACAATCACATGTAGTAAATATGAACTCAGTAAGTTACCCCATTCATTCTCTCTCTTAGTTAAAAAGAGAAGATTAGAAATTGGGATTGTATTTGTAAAGATTCGCCAATTTACTTTATCCAATTGATTTGCTGTTTGATCAAGAGTCATTCTTATAAAACCAAGTTTATGAACACTTGTATTTACAATTTATGATTAAATCATCCTAGTTTAATATGAGAGCATGCGGTGTTTAAGTTGACTAGAATCAATCACTTAAACTATCAAGTGTACACTTGTTTTTACGACGTTGCAAATTTTACTATTTTCACAATCAATTCTTGTTCTCTCTCTCTCTCTCTCTCTTTGTGAAATATTATTGTTATTCGCTGTTTAAAAAAAAAGAAGATAATATGGCATATATCCTTTCTAGTTGACACAATACCCAAGTGTATTGACCAATGTAGTGATTTTCAATGCACGCGCGGTAAGAATATCTTTTCACATGTTAAGGAGAACTTAAACACAGAGAGAATAGAGAGAGAGAAGCATTAACTCTTATAGTAATACATGAATTGACTATTATGTATTCACTGGTCTTTAAGCCCATTTGTATAAGTCTTCATATATATATATATATATAACATAATTTGACTGTCCACGTGACAATAGCCTGTCTGTGCTTTTAGAAATACGCTCTATAGCCAATCACGTGAAAAAGGCTGTTTAATAAAAAAACAGATATATCTGATAACCACCCGATTGTACCCACACTAAAAGAAAAGAAAGAAAAAACAAAGAAAAAAAAAAAGTAAAGCTAACAAAAGTATGATACTAATGCTAAAAAGACTTGTTCTTTTTCACGTGTGTAGTAAAGAATATTGTGTATCTCTCTTTTTTTTTTTTTTTGTTTCATTAAATCAGGTTATATAAATACGCCTCTTTTTTAAGATAAATAATACTTTTTCCCCTCTCTCTCTTCTTTTTTCTCTCTTTCTTTCTTTCTTCTTAATATAAAAAATGGCTAGACACCATAAGCATCACAGTCAAAGTAAGCCTTTATTATATGTTTATACGCGCAGATTTTAATATGTTTTTAGATCATCATCATCATTCACATGAAAACCATAAAGAGGAAACAGTGACTCAGGAAGAAAAAGAACCACAAATAATTGGCTTGGTTGAGCAAGAAATGAATATCCCCAATAAAAAGCCTTCCTCAAATACGGCAACTGGATTCGTTTCACGTGTTTCATCCATTCCTGTTGTCCAAGATAGTTTATCTACCGTACAAGCCATCGCAAGCAAGACATCCCTGGGTCGATTGGCACTCTCTACAGCCAATAACACATTCACTACTGTATCCAAATACACTTCCCAACCTAAATATGTTCAAACATATTATGAATCTTATATTCAACCCCAAATCGAAAAAGCAGACGCTTTTGGATGTCGCTCTTTGGATTTTATTGAGACCAAGTTTCCTGTGGTCAGCCAGCCAACCGAAGATATCGTCAGAGCTGTTACCGCTCCCTCTTATCAGATTGTCGATGGCGTCAAGGTTAGAATTGACTCAATTAAACAACCTGCTCATCAAGTCGCCAAGGAAGCCAATAAACGATTTGGCTCCGTTGTTGATAACGTAGAAGCTGTCATCAACCGATACTTACCTCCTGCTGAGGCCAAACAACAAGACCGTACAATCGATGAAGCCAATCAAGCCGTACGTGCTTATTATCTGTTGAACGAGGCAACCCTTCGCTTGACTCAACGTGTGCAGGATCAAGTCAAGACAACCACTGCTCAAATCCCCCGCTCACCTTCTGATTTGGCTCGTATTGCTGAAACATCCGCCCTCATTCAAAAGGCAACCCTCAACATTCAATCCCTTCAAGAGACATTGGCTGTTTATGCTCAAGCTGCTCAACAGCGTTTGCCTCCTGCTGTCACCGAACGTGTTTTGGTCCTTCATGCAACAACTCAGGAACGCATTCAAGGTTTGACCCAGCAGGTCTCTACTCAACTCCAGCAAGTCATGGGCTACATCAAGGTTCAATCTTCCGAAACACCTGAATGGTTGCGATCCCGAATTTCCTCTCTTGTTGATATTGCTAATAAGCAAGTGGAATTGGTTCGTAATGAATATAGCCGTAAAGATATCAACTCCTTTGACAAAGCCAGAAATGTCGCTCAAGGCTTTCAATCTCAAGTCTTGCCTGTACTTGAAACTATTCAAGCTCAGTTAAACCATTATACTGAAGTCGCTCGTCAAAAGGCTTCTACCAAGTTTCCATTTGACTACCTTGGATTGAACCATGCTCCTAAATTAGCTCAAGCTCAGTAAATCCCTTATTATTTCATTAATAATAGCTTCTTATGAATATCCCCCACCCTTCCTCCACTATTTCTTATTTATATACTCAACTTATTCTTAAAAAGTGAATAAATATCTATTAAACATGTCTGCTATTATCTTTCTTTGAATATTTAGAATGAGCTTTTTTCAAGAGAAATAGTAATGACTCTCTCCTTGTTTGTTTGTCTCAAACCATATGTCGTACAAGCCTTGGCGTTCCTAGTGATACAGTCGTTAAAAAAAGAAACAAGTGGAATTGAACAGTTCTTTTTTAATAGGGACATGTCTGCAAAATAAACTGGCAGCGGTAAAAGAAGAGAAAGTAAGCCAATGGGTGTATATCACATTGGACTGCTTTAGACAGGCGCATTCTATATTTTGAATTTAAATAAAACAAAGCAGAGACCTCAGAAGACGTCTTGATAATTTCATTATCGAGCAGATAATCTTTTCTTTGATATGTCTCTTTTTTTTAAAAAAAAAAAAAGTTGAACCAATAAAGAAGTGAGCTACGCAAAAGTCATTGTCGCCTCTCCTTAATTTTGTAATTTACCTTTTTGTAAGGACAATGCTTGTCTTCTTTTTTTCTTGTATGCCTTCGGTTAATTAAAATGCCGCATTTTACGTCACCCTCAACAAACCGTGTCTCTTGGCTGACTTTTTCACCCTGGGGTTGCCAGTCCCCTCAATTTTTTTTAGGAAAAAAGTTGACCTTGCTCTATTTTTTTTTTCTCTAGTAAAGACTAATAACTCGAGGAATACCAAGATGTTGTTCACTGTTTCTCGCATTGCTCGCCCTACCGCTGCTCCCGTCAGGTACAGCATTATAAAAACACATTGAGCAACGACGATTAATGTATATGTATAGCCAGGCTATCCAAGCCCGTAACATGGCCACCTTGAAAGAAAGTAAATGACAGCATACTCTCATTATACATCAACACACGACATTAAACTATTCTTTTTCTTATAGTTCAACAACGTTTGAAGTCTGTCAAAAACATTGAAAAGATCACCAAGTCTATGAAGATGATTGCTTCCACCAAGGTCAACAAGGCTCAACGTAGTATGGAAGCTGCTCGTGCCTTCGGTGTTGCTTCTACCTGTAGAGTATACAATTTATATAGAGGGGGAATTGAGAACTGACACAAATTCATGATAGCTCTTTTTGAAAGTGCTGAAACCAAGGCTGCTGATGATGCCAAGGTTCTCTTCATTGCCTCTTCCTCTGATCGTGGTCTTTGCGGTGGTATTCACTCGAGCGTTTCCAAGGCTACTCGTAGAGCTATTGCTGATGCCCCTGAAGCACCTCTTGTCGTTCTCGGTGATAAGCCCAAGGCTCAGTTAGCTCGTGTCTTGCGTCAAAACATTGCTGTCACTTTCAACCAAATCGGTAAGGATATCCCTACCTTTGAAGAAGCTGCTTCTATTGTCGATGTGATCAATGCCCAAGGTATTGAATACGACTCTGTCAACATTGTGTACAACAGATTCAAGTCTGTCATCGCCTATGAAGCTGACACCGTCCCTGCCTTCTCTGAAGCTACCTTCAAGAACTCCCCTAACTTTGCTGCTTATGAAATCGAAGATGATGTTCTTGCTAACCTTCAAGAATTCACCTTTGCCAACTCCCTTTACTGGGCTATGGTCGAAGGTCACGCTTCCGAAATGTCTGCCAAGCGTACTGCTATGGAGAACGCCACAAAGAATGCTGGTGACATGATCCTCAAGTTGACCATGACCTTCAACCGTGGTCGTCAAGCCGTTATTACAAACGAATTGAGTAAGTATTTTTTTTTATGTGTGCGAAAAAAGAAAATGGATAGCTAATGCTCATGATTTTCATAGTTGATATTATTACTGGTGCTTCTGCTCTTTAAATGGAATAATATAGTGTTATTACAAGTGAGAAAAAAAACTCTTTTTTCACATAAAATAAAACCAAAAAATCAAAAAGAAAAAGAAAAGAAAGGACAATGTGTGTCTTAAGCAACTCTCCTCTTGTTTGTAATAAAAGAAACTTTGTTTATATTTAATTGAAATCATTCTCTTGCTTGTTGCCTTGGTTACTATGCAAATTTATGACTATTTCATACATAATCTATTTATAGGTAACCAAAAAGAACGGGAGAATTATATCATCTTTGAAGAACACATGTAAGCAGGACATTTTCACAATAAAATTTATAATGTGTATATACATGATCAGGAACAATTGACGTCAAATCGAAAGTTTTCTCTGTATTACAGTGCTTTCGGATTTCGGAAAGGAAAGGAAAGAACGTCTTTTTTATTCCAGACTTCTTTTTTGTTGAAAACGAAGACCTGATATAGTTTGTTAAAAAAAAATATAGCATTTATGATTTCTAAAAAGCAGTCGGCTATTATAAATGAACCGGAAACATCATTTCAATGTTTATTAAGTGGGGCCGAAGCTCTGCTCAGCTCACTCGTGCTTCTCTTGACATGAGTTGCTAATCCTTTTCATTTTTTTTTATGGATGTGGCGCATGACTTGTAGTCTTTGGCTATCTGGTGACTTTTCTGATACGGCAGGCTTTTAAACAAAGCTATCAAAGACCTGTTACAAGTTGAAGATAGCTTTGAGGTGCAGTAGGGAGAAGTTATGAACGTTCCTGTCTTGGCTAGTCAATGCTTTATTTTGTAGAAAACTTGTTAATTTGTATATAAATGCAATAGTTATCCAATGAAGTCTGCTATGTAATTTCTGATTTGCTATTGAACGATTTGAATAAGAAAAAGGCTCGTCTATTCCGATAAGTACTGAGCACAATAAGGCTAAATAGTGGGACTGTTGAGATAAGAATACTTCCATGTTGCTGGCTTTAGTCAATGTTCAAAGCTGTTGGAGCTGCAAGAAAGCAAACTGATATAATTTATATGGATATGTACCTCTCTTTTAGTCTTTATGAGACTTTGTAGGCGCAGAAGTGGAAACTAGTTCCATTTAAAGAATTTAAAAACAAGATACTTTTAGTAGTTTTTCGGATGAATAAGCTTAAGAAATATAGTATAAAGTTGAAAGATTTCAAATACGAAACAATTGGTGTCTTGCACCGTGCAATAAAAAGAAGTAAGTAGTTTGGCATTTAGTAATAGAGGATAGACGAATATCTGGCTTCCCAAGATTTACAGCTGCTACTATACTAGGGATAAATTCAGCGTGTGATCATAGTGTCCTTGTTTTGTTTCCCTAACGATTACTTCAAGGTGTATTAGGATAAAAAAATGAGCGAAAGAATGTTATATAAAGACGGTTCGTTGCTATGCGATAAGCAGTCTTTTCATGATTTTCTATGATGAAGCTAATCTTTTCAATAGAAATTGCTTCTTCAATTTTAAAGGTAGTCAATGAAAAAAATGAAGCAGAGATAAGGGGCATAGTTGTAGAACTATCAGATTTAACAGAGAAAAACTATGACGGAAAACGCCTGAGCGTATACAAAGGTGATTGGAAAAGGAAAATCAAGGCTGTCGCTAACGCGATGAGTTACAAACTTCTTGGAGCAAACAAAGATTGTTTCGATACGTTGAACTTTAAAAATCCTGAAAGTTCATCAGCCAGTAAATCAACCAACTCGAACTACGAATTGACCAATCCAGAAAAAAAGCTTGTTATCGATCTGTACAATAGCATTCCCACTTCTGGCAAATGGAAGTTGTCTACAGGAAAAGTTGTTGACGATCAGGTGAAACAATTAGCAGAAGAGTCAATATACGAACACCCAGTACACTCACTGATACTTAATCCAAATGATTGTATTTGGAAGCAGTGTTTCACTGTAGCAGAGTTAAATGAAATCAGACAGTACAGAGCACCACAATTGCCTAATCTTCCTGGTGACCTTGAAGAATGCTTGAATAGCTACGATTAAAAATGGACGTCTGCCAAAGAATTATACTTCTTTGCCGATGGTCAAAAATATGATCCTGTAGACGAATTTGACAAGAAGTGGATGAGAAAAAATATAGTCAAGATGCCAGAGCTGTTCCTAGACAATAACGAACTCGAACTGAATGAGTTCTCAGAGGCTGATTTACTACATGATGTATGGCCCTTTCTATACAGAGCATTCAAAAACAAAGAAGTTAAGGCATCACTCGGGGAAAGAGCAAGTGGGGCTGTTGCTTTAGCCAGAAATGAACATAGAGGATTGGAAGCAAGAGAGAAAAGGTCAAGAAAAACTATCGGTGCCAAGCTTGACATTGTTTTTAAAATAGGCTATAATGAACATGGCTCTTGTGAAGTTGGTAAAGATGACGTTACGGTAGCCGATAACAAGTATCTTGATAATGGCCTTATAAAACTTCCTAAAACTCTTAGAGATATGATGGTTTTATTGGTGCAGAAGAACCCTAGAAAAATAAACAGCCTTTTGACTGTTGGGTTTCTGGTTATGGGTAAGCTAAACATATTACATAAATAAAGGTACATTTAGTAATTCACTTCTTAGGTCTATGTATGGAGTTTGTGATCATGGCTGTCCCTGTTGGCCAACATATTGCGCGAATCACAAAAACTGCCAGGTTTGAGTTCCCGTCCTCTATTGAGACTATGACTACTGATTTCTTGCTCCTTCTGGAGATCACGTGGAAAGGTAAACAAGCAATGAATATGGTTCATAAAACTATGAATGACAGAAAAAGAAAAATCACCGAGCTCATTGTTGATAGTTCGGACATTGTATCATCTTTGGCTTACTCTTTTTACTATAAATCTGCCGCTTTCATGTAAATAAAGCTTATGTTCCTTGATAAAGATAATCAATTTTTAGGTAGTCAGCTTGTCTTACTTTTTAAAGAATTAAGTCTTGCTTGATTTAACAATATGCATTAAAAGCGTTTTTATTTAAAGATATTTCATAAATTATGCTTGAAGTCTCGTTTAGTTTCAAAGCAATAAGCTTTTACTCACAGGAATAACCACGAGAAGACATGGCTTTATGAAACTATCGTCTTGGATTAATTCTTTTCAAGAAGAAGAGAGAGAGATAAAAAAGAAAAGTTATTTTTATATTCTAATTTTAATGTTGTCAGTTCTATCAACAAAGAATCGAGATCATTCACGTGTAATTATGATGAATTCACATTTTATATCAGAGAGAGTGAACTGGACAGCCTTAGATTAGGCAGAGCTTTGGTAATGTGAAGTTGTAAAATGATATCACATGTAGTGCCCGTAGTATTAGCTTATTTTCTGGTGCATTTTCTAGTGTATGTAGTGCTCGCCTTTTGGCAATTACTGTCAAGTTGTTTCTTTGATCGCAATTTAAATGTGCTTCAAGCAAGTGTGATTTGTAGTGATCCATTACAACAAAATGACTCAAACATGAAGGGCATGCAAAGCGATCGCTGATTGCGTTGTGATGGTTACTAGAATTTCTTTTAATAATAGTAAATTGTAATGTGTCCCTATGATGTTGGCCCACATTTCAAGTTCGGTAAGTCAATAGAATGTTGAGACAGTAAATGTGAACGTAAGTTAGCCCTTTCAGCCTTAGTTTCATTACACACATGGCAGGCATATAATAATGAGATCAGTTGTGGAGTAGAATCGTTCGACATTTTCTTTTTTACAGAAATAAATTCAAAATAAAATGATTTAAAGCGATTCTTCTACTGAAATATAGTAACAGCAAATAATGAATACGTATATTACTAAATGCATATAAAATAAGCTATAAAGCAACAACTTTAAAATGGACTTACGATACAACGGACAATATCGAATGATTGAGTTAAATAGTTTTTTCGTCATAAGGAATAACATTGATGACTCTATGCTTGTTCCAGGTATTATGGAGAAAATGTATCAACTCCAGGTAAAATATAATATTGATCCAACGATGATCCACGCAAAAGGCGATATTCTAACTATTTAAAATAGGCCATCATTCAAGGCACATTGGAAAGATTATATAAAGCTATCCAGGGACAAGAAAGTGCAGAAGACCATAGAGGTTATAGAAGAGATGCTTGTGAAAGTCCCGTTGCTGTGAGGAAGGATCAAATTAGTGAACTGCATTGACTGTGTGATAAATGTTTATTTGTGAATATTTTCTATTTGACTACTGTGATGGCATTATCAGTCAATTATAAATCTCGTCTTTCGACAATTATATTTTTATTAACCGACAATATCCACCAGCCGGGTTGTATAATGACATACATATTAAAGTAGTACAGTCATACTAAAAGAGTGTCATATGTTTTTTCAGGCACAAGGATAGAAAGTAGAATGGTTTAGAGCAAACCAATCAAACAGTGAAAGTCGGCTCTTTGCCAAATATGAAATCAAATAACTTGAGGAATGTGATGTCCAAGTCATCAACCACACGTGGCTATTGTCATTCATTTCTTAATAATGGCTCATATGCAGTAATGTGATTATTGTGGGTGCACTAATACTGAGAAGGGAAAAAGAAAAATGAGAGGGATGAAAGAATGGAGTGATCTTTTTGTATTCTTAATTAATACGATGATTGGCCCATTGGCATCGTTTTTTCTTTTTTTTGCATTTACCAGCTTCCCTATTTCTATTAGGTAATAACACGTTCTCACCTCACAAAATTAGCTGATAATCATCATGATAAACTCGCAGTAAAAAGCAGTAAAGAAATGAGTAAAGTAAAAAGAAAAAAAAAAAAACGACAACATAAAGTGATGAAAGGGAAGAAAGAAAGAAAAAAAAAAGAGAGAAAAAAAGAAAGGGAAGGGGACAGGAGTATGGTTGGTACCCTGAAGGTAAAGCACTGTCCCATATCCTTTTTTAAAAACACAAGTGAGTAGTATAGTAAACGGTGGCCCCAAGGGATCATACGAGTTTAATGCTGTGAAAACCGATGTTATCCGAACATTTAATAAATTTAACTCTCTGACCATTTTATTCATATTCTGTCACACGCTACTTTTTTGTACTCTCTTACATGTGTTCTTTAAATGATTTGCATAATGGTAAGATGATAAGAGAAAAGGTCAAGGAAGAGAATAGGACAAAGGTTACGTGTCTATAACAACAGTAAAATCACCATGACGATAAAATAAAACACCAAAGCAACGTAAAGTTGAATTTTGTAAAGTTGAAGGATGAACTTAAAAAAAAGTAGAGTGATCAATGCTTTAAGAATTTCTGAATTTGTTTAAGCTGATAATAAATCCTCAGCCCACGCGAGACAGAGAAAAAAAAAAGTGACAGACTGACAAGTGGACAGACTATTTAAACTACTCTTTATTTCTTCCATTCCTCTCTTCTCTCTTCTACTTTTTTGTTTTCCTTTCTTTGTCCTTATTTATTTAAAGAGAAGCAGTTCTGTTCTCTTTCTTTATTATATATAAATTATATAGCAACCTATAAACCATAGCTCAACAAACAAAAAATAACCCCTTTTTATTTATTATTAACACTCTCCCTTTATAAAATCAACAATGTCCTTACTTGACAGCAAACACTCTGACTTAAAAATTCAAACACCCACCTTTCAACAGGTCAACACCTTTTATCCTTCACCTCACTCACCCAGTGACGACACTTGTGCCGAACAAGGTATGTATACATTGTGGTCGTTTGTTCTCGTACTTATTCAATATTACAATGTAGTCTTTAGTGTATTACCACAAGATACTATCCATCAAGATGAATTGAGCAACAAAGAGTGGACGATGGCAAGCACTCCTTTAGATCATCACCCCTTTTGCGATGCCAATCATTTCCAAAGATATTTTGGCGAAACTTCGGAAGCCTCAGTCAGTTCCACTTCTTCTTTGGGTGTTCGTACGCCTGATATTGGAATATTTGATATAGCCAACAATAACAACTCTCCTTCCTTTATGCTATCTCACCGTCCTTCCTTTGAATACGTTTCACTATTACAGCAATCGCCTATCTTATCTTACTCTCCACCACTTTCCTTGGATCATGCTTCTTTGATGGACGATTCAGTCACATCCAAGAATGAACCAGACAACAACCACTCCTTCTCGTCACCTTCAATTTATTTCCCAAACTACGTTAATGATGATGCTTCTGGTCAGCTTATCCCTTCCCTTTCCGTAAGTTTCTTATTATTTTATTGGGGTTGTAACGCACTGACAAAAAAGATGGGTTTGTGTAATACTTTAGAATGAAGATCATATGATGCTGTTACAAAAGAGTTATTCCGATCATCCTGGATACTTTGCAGCCGCTTTACAGCAACAGCACTATGCTCATTGTCATCAAACGGCTTCTCTCAGCCAATTATCCAAGGAACAGTTGATCGAACGCGTGGTTCAATTAGAAATGGAAAAGTCATCCAGATCATCCAATAATATGAAATTACCTCCACCTGCTTGTGCCATGGCTACAACAACTCGAACTGTATCAAGTAAAGTAACACCTATATATTCTGTTTATTGTATAACTCATTCTTTTTATTCTAGATGTTCAACCCTCTGTCAGCAGAGTATCCTCTATTGCGATTGCAAAGCCAATTGTCACTGAACATGACGACAAGTCTACCAAGATGTATTCCTGTCAATGGGCATCTTGTGATGCTCAAGCTCCTACCTTAGATAAGCTTATGACCCATATATGCAATAGTCACATTGGTAGTGGAAAGGTAATATATATACATATCTAATCGAAGGAGAGATGACTCATTTCTTATGTAGGCTACTTACTACTGTGAATGGAAAGATTGCCCTAGAAACAAGAAACCATTTATGAAAAGACACAAAATGCACAATCACATGAGAACTCATACCGGAGAAAGACCTTTTGTATGTACTGTGATAGGCTGCAACAAGACCTTTTCAAGACCTGATTCTCTCAGCACACACATCAAGACTCATTCCGATAGTCGTCCTTATTTATGCTCTATGCCTGGCTGTGATAAAGCCTATTATCATTCTAGATCCCTAAGGAAACACATCAAATCTTCACATATGAAAAATTCAAAAACAACGCACGCTACAAGCAAGACTATAACACATTCCACTCCTTCCAACACTACCTCCTCAGCGGCGTCATCTTCATCATCGGCTCGGAATATGTCTACAGTTACACAACAACAATATCATCATCACTTACAAAATAGAATCAACATTATGAAAAAACGCCAACATCAACATGGCCAAACGCTTCCCATTGAAAAAAAGAATGCACGTAGTTTATTATTAGAGCATGATACAGAAGCTAACAAGCAAAAGAATGCCTACTTATTATAACCTTTTTACATATTTATATACATTCCCTTACAAAAGAAAAAAAAAAAAAAACACCTATACACATTTATATTTACTGTGAATATTTATGCCTCCTTACTCTTTCACTCCCTTTATTGCCCTTTCATCCTTTACACTTTTTTCTTTCTCTTTGTTGTTCTTGTTGATTTACATGATTAAAGCAATTGCTTTTATATAGTTTTATTCTGTTTTAAAAAACCTTTGCTTTGTCTCTTCAAGATATTTCTTGCGAATTGTATTGAACTTTTGTTCAAATTCGAGTTTTAAAATTTTCAGTTCATCTATATAACTTGATCCTGTAGTATGCAATATGGTTGTAGCCAACTCGACATCGTCTGAATCTAATCATATATCAATAAGTTATTCTTAATGTCATCATAAACCTTACCTAGTCCCTCAGGTGTCGTTTTCTTATTCACAATAAAATCGCATGTAGGAAAGATGGACTAATAAAGAAAAGTTAAATCACACCACAAAAGGATAAACATATAAGAAGATCATTCTTACGTTTTCTAAGAAGTTTAATAATTGAGAAGATAAAACCGGCCTAGTGTCTTCTGCATTGAGCTGTCTATTGGCTTCTTCGGTATCAATATCGGAGCTAAGCTCCATATCAGAAGCTTCCTCATCTGCTACTATTGTTGTTGTTGTTGTTGTTGTTACAACGGAGCCTGCGACAGCAGATGTCTCAGGTGTTGTTCGCAATAAGCTATTGGGTAGTTCAATCTTTGATCTGTACTGATATTCACATTCGCCCTTATAATCAACCAACCACGAGGTCAAATTGAGTGCAGCCAGCATGTTACGAGTCATGCCATCTTCAAGTGAGCCCTGAGGCCAATTATTCGCGGCCATCGAAAGCTCCGACAATTGAGAGTTGCACTGAGAAAAAGTAATCTTTTTCTCATCCATCAATCGAAAGATTCTTTCCTCCAATGAACCTACAGTGACTAACCAGACGATATGGGGTCGCTTTTTCTGGTTGATATTGTTGACGAGTGAAAGCGACTCAATATTATCTTCAACAAGGATGTCCAGACAGATGACCAGGTCTGCCTCACGCGTAAAGAGTTGTTGTTCTGACGCCTTTAGTATCTCTTCACTCTTCCTTGTCTTGACAAACACACCATACTCGCCATTCCAATCATCGTCCAAGACATTGCCAACACGGGTACAGGCAAAGTTCAAATATTCACGTATCAGCTCATACATGCTACTCTCTTCACCCAGGCTCTCGGTAAGGATGACGATAGTCATGTCTTTATCTGCCAAATTGTTTAAAAAGTCCTTGATGAATATCAGCTTGCCTGATACGTTCCAGGCATCTTCAATACTGGCATCATAGTCAGTGAGAGTAAAGTTGAGATAATCGATGGCTTTGCGGAAATCAGTTCCAATGAACCGATTATTCTGTTTAGCAGATTCTGTGATCTCTGCAACCTTCTCTATCTGACCTGGTGTGGCAAACACAGGAACCATACGCGCTGGATATTCATAAACTTGCACGCCCGTCTCTGGTTCGGTACCTGAATACCAGTCGTTCCCTTTGGGCTTGTGTGTTTGTTGAATGGGTGAGCTGGGCGCTGTTGTCAGTTGTGCATCCTCTTCTAGTCCATCGTCTGTCATGGTTGGTGTTACTTCTTTCTCGCTCGTATGTTCTGTGGAAGGGTTGAGCAGCCCAGATAAGATATGTTCTACTTTTCTTCGTTTGGCTCTATATTCTGGTACATTCACCTGCAACACAGGAGCTGTCAATTTTAGTTGATTGGATACGTCAAGAATGCTTAGTGATCCAGTAGATATTAGCTGTAATGTGTTGTCATTTTCTTGTTCGTTTGTTCCTTCATTTTCTATCTCTATCTCTTGAGGTTCTTTAAAAATGTTGAACATGCCGTGCATAATGGGTATAAGGCTTAGTGACTTTGAAATGTCTATGGTCATTTTGGATAGTTCTCTCTTGAGTTGCGCTTCTTCATCTAATATATTTTGCAGTTCTTCTTTAGAATGCGATACAATAGGATACACAGGTCCATTATTGTCCTGTGTTGAAAAGAGTGGTTCTGATAGAATGACCATGTACTTATTATTATTGAAACAAAAAAAGAGAGAAAGGTTCTCTTTTTCTTTGATTCCCCAGTCACTGTCGCTAAAATGGTGTTTGAATTCAATCAGAACAATCAAATTGAGGCACAATATCAAGCAGAACAATCAAATTGAGGGCACAATATCAAGTAGTGCTTTAAAGTATTCAAAACAAGATAAAAGAAACAAGAACAAAAGGGATTAAACAGCAAGAACGATTTTGTCATTTATTGCAAAGTAAAATCAAATGGCTTGAAGGCAGCTTTAAATAAATCAGACTCCTTCTTCTCCTCTTCTTCAGTCTGTTGACAGGCTTTCCAATCTTCCCTTTCAGGTTTTCCCAAAACATGAGATACAACCAATCTACTGATGTTAATATCTTTTATTTATTCTTTTCCTTCTTTCTTTACCTTCCAAATTGTAAGTTGAATCGTTCTTTTGGCTTGATAACATGTACCAACACTCTTCCATCTGGTAATTCTAATTTAAAATAAGGGATGGTTGGGTTATCCTAAACAATACTAGTTAATGACCATAAAAGATAATAGTAATAATGAGCAACTTACAGGCAATTGTTCTATAAAATCCATTCCAAAAGCTTGTCCTTGCTCCCTAGCCACTTGTTCAACAAGATCGCACTTGCCTTTGGGAATAGCAATAACCTGAACGTGAGCATGACTCATTCCTCTAAATGATTCTCTCGATATTTCAAATGTAATCATATCATGGCCGTACTTTTCAAACATTCTTCTTAATGCACTCTTGTATTTCTCTAGTTCTGCAATCACCTCCACTTGTGAATCAAGAGGGATCTTTCCAAACGTAGGATAATGTGTTACTGGTATAATCAAAACATGTCCTGTGCCTGGCACACGGCATTCATTATCCCTGGAGGAAAGTAAGGGACCTTTGGCTGATGCAGCATAAAGTTCATCACCAATTGATAACACAAGATGCTTCTCGGCCTTTGGATTTGATAAACAGAACCAGCAGGAATCAACTAGTTACGAAACAAGTCAGTTGAAAGTGGAAATAGACCAGGTAGATAATTTTCTTACGTGAAGGCTGTTCACCAGGGGGAGGTCGTTGTTGTCTTTGAGGACATTGAGCAATAAAATGTCCTGGCTCTTTGCATATATTGCAGACATACCCTTCAGGTGGTTGTTTAGGCGCAGACATTGGACAGTCTTGAATATAGTGTCCAGGTACATTGCATCGTCTACATACATAATTACCTTTTGGCACCTCTGCACCCATCTTTGGTCGTTTTGGTTCCTCTCCCCAAAAGAATGCACCATTATGATCGTCTTCGTGTCTTCTCTTATTGGTAAATAACGAACTGAATGGACATTCCGTTGTGTTCTCTGGTACAGTTTCGAGTGCTTCTGAAGGCGCCTGTGACATAGGAACCAAATTGAAAGCATAAAACCACTAAATTATATATAAGCACATATTCAATGATACAATCATATGCTTACTCTCTGCTTTTCGGTATTAAATGCATCACCAAGTCCAATGAATTTTGTGGCATGCTTTGCTAGTCTCTCATCTCGTCCCCCAAGTCCACTCACAATGTTCTTATAAGGTTCTCTTTCATAAAAGACGCTCTGGGATGCTGCAAAATGGTATCTTGGCTTTAATGCTGCAGCCACCTGAGATACGTACAGTGATGCTTTACTATCATCCATATCCACTGACACTGCAGATAACTCTTTGATATTTTTGGGCCATTCGCAGGTCATGAGTATATCTACACCTGGAGGTAAAGCAGCAGGTAGCTTTGTCTGGCATAGCTTATCAACCATGTCCTTGGTGTAATGTGTATCATTATCCTTGTTGTCTTCTTGCTCTTCCTTTGGTTGAACACCAGATAAAAAGGCTATTTTGATACCTTGAGATGTTGTCAAGATGCCTCGGTTTCCCAGATAATAAAGATTGGAGCAAACTTCACCGTCAGTCGAATCAATATGTTGTTGAACACTTGGCGGGAAAGGTGTTTCTCCCATGAGAAAGTAGGTTGACAAGGGAACTATATCCTACATGAATACATTGCCATATAGCAAGAAAAAGCTAAAGTTACCTTCGATCTTGTTATTGATCAAGTCCTCAATGACTTCATCAGCTGTATTGGGAGCAAAGAAGTTGCCAACGCATAAATGCATGTCAAAGGGGCCATACTTTTCGTTAATCTGTTGTGCTTTTGCAAATAACTCTCGAAATTGGCCGTTGGTTGATCCAGTGACAAGGCTTTGGAAGCAGATTAATAATAATTCACGCGTTTAGATTGAAGTTTACACTTTAATATTTGACATCCTGTTTAAAAGGTTTCTCTTCGATTACTACTTTGCTGGCATTGATAAGCCACAAATTAAATCTCAGTAAGGTAGTTATACTTCACGTCACTTTATGTGTCTCTCTTTCTTTTTCTCTCATCTACAAAAATAAAGTCGGGGAGAGAGAGAAGAGAGGAATTATATAATCATGTTTTTATACAATCTAACCATCAGTCCAACAACAGCCATTAACCAGGCAATCCACGGTAATTTCTCTGGCACTAAGCAACAGGAAATCATCGTGGCACGACAAACACGCTTAGAATTACTAAAGCCTGACCTAACTTCAGGAAAGATACACACGATTCTTTCACATGAATGCTTTGGGTTAGTTCGCAGTATTGCTCCATTCAGACTCACTGGTGGCAACAAAGGTAGATACTGCTAACAAACTGCTTTACATGGACTCATTCTTTTTAGATTTCATTGTTGTTGGTTCTGACTCGGGTCGTATTGTCATTTTAGAATACAACCCAACAAAAAACATATTTGAAAAAGTGCACCAAGAAACTTACGGAAAGACAGGCTGTCGTCGTATCGTACCAGGTCAATACCTGACTGCCGATCCCAAAGGTCGAGCAGTTATGATTGGCGCTGTTGAAAAGCAAAAGCTTGTCTATATTCTTAATCGCGATTCAGCTGCCAATTTAACCATCTCTTCTCCCTTGGAAGCTCACAAGAGCCACACTATTATTCACCACATTACTGCTGTTGACGTCGGTTTTGAAAATCCAACCTTTGCCTGTCTTGAAGTGGACTATTCAGATGCTGACACTGATCCATCAGGTCAAGCTGCGGAAAGCGCCGAGAAGAGTTTGACTTATTACGAACTAGATCTTGGCTTGAATCACGTTGTAAGAAAATGGAGCGAAGTTGTAGATCGCAAAGCTAATATGCTCATTCCAGGTTAGTTTTGAAAGCTGTTAAAAAGATGTAATACTCATTCTTTTCCATATAGTCCCTGGTGGAAACGACGGCCCTTCAGGTGTTTTGGTCTGTACAGAAAACTTTATCGCCTACAAACACCCAGACGCAGAAGAGCTTCGAATTCCTATTCCTCGTCGTGCGCAACCATTAGAAGATCCAAAGAGAGGTATCATCATCATCGCAGCAGCAGTTCATAAGATGCGTGTTGAAAAGAAGACACAATTCTTCTTTTTATTGCAATCGGAGGAAGGTGACTTATACAAGGTCACTATGGATCATGCAGATGGAACCGTTCACGATTTGACCATCAAATATTTTGACACTATTCCAACTGCAACTTCATTATGCATCTTAAAGAGTGGTTTCCTTTTTGCAGCAAATGAGTTTGGAAATCAGTAAGTTCACAGTCGCAGTTGTCAAAGTGTACAATCATTCTCACTCCTCCATTTTTCATTATAGTCGCCATTATTTCTTTGAAGGACTTGGAGATGATGCTGATGACCCAGAAATATCAGCCACGGTTTATATGGAACAAGAGGCAAGCTCAGATGAAATACCTCTTGTTTATTTTAAGCCTCGACCTTTGAAGAATTTGACACTTGTTGATGAATTGGAATCATTAGCACCCATGATGGAATCCAAGGTATTGAACTTGGCAGACGAAGAAACACCTCGTATATATGCCATTTGTGGAAAAGGCCCATTGTCCACTTTCCGTATCCTCAATCAAGGCGTGGAAGCTGCAGAGTTAGCTGTAAGCGAGCTGCCAGGTAATCCAAGCGCTGTGTGGACAACCAAGCTTCGAGCTGATGATTCATATGACGCTTATATCGTCGTTTCATTCGCCAATGCTACACTTGTCCTATCTATTGGTGAAACAGTGGAGGAAGTACCAGATACCGGTTTCTTGAACGATGCACCAACATTGGCTGTTCAACAGCTGGGAGAGGATGCACTAGTCCAGGTTCATCCACACGGTATCCGTCATATTCGTGCCGATCGTCGTGTGAACGAATGGAGAGCACCTCAAGGACAGACGATTACTGAAGCAGCTACCAATAGTCGACAGGTGGCAGTTGCGTTATCAAATGGACAGATCGTTTACTTTGAAATGGATAACATGGGACAATTGAATGAACACCAGGAGCGCAAGCAAATGTCTTCACATATCACGAGTTTAGCCTTAGGTGAAGTGCCCGAAGGCCGTGTAAGATCACGCTATGTCGCTGTCGGCTGTGATGACCAGACTGTTCGTATTTTGAATCTTGACCCTGACTCATGCTTGGAACCTGTTTCGATGCAAGCTGTTCAAGGTGTCCCTTCTAGTTTGTGTATGATTGAAATGATGGATACCGATCAAGGTCATGGTACGCAATATCTTAACATTGGTCTCAGCAATGGTATCTTTCTTCGAACCATTCTTGACACTATCACTGGTCAACTATCAGATACTCGTGCTCGATTTATTGGAGCAAAGAGTGTCAAACTATTCAAGATCTCTATTCAAGGACATCCTGCTGTTTTGGCTTTATCTACTAAGCCATGGGTTAGCTATACTTTCCAAAATAGACTCTATCTCACACCTCTCAGTTATGAAATGCTGGAACATGGTAGCGCATTTGTTAGTGAACAGTGTCCTGAAGGTGTCGTAGCTGTAGCAGGAAATACACTAAGGTAGGGAAAAAAAAAGTACTGTTATACTCTTTTGACTAACATTTTTCCAATAGAATCTTCACAGTAGAGAAATTAGGCAACATATTCAACCAATTTTCTATTCCATTAAAGTACACGCCTAGAAAATTTGCTCTTCACCCTCCAACACGTACATTTGTTATTGTGGAAAGTGATCACGCAACGTTTTCTCCTGCAGAAAAGGCAAAAGGAATTATAGAAAAAGAGAATGAAGGATATGAGATTGACGAAGATATTATCAACCTTGACCCTCTTCAATTTGGTCATGTTCGTAACGCTCCTGGCAAGTGGGCTAGTTGCATTCGTCTGATAGAGCCATTTGAAGGCAAGACATTAGACCTGATTGAATTGGAAGAAAACGAAGCGGCCTTCAGCGTTGCCATGGTACAGTTCCGTCACAACCCTCATGCGTCTGATCCCTCCGAGCAATTCGTTGTTGTTGGTACAGGACAGAACGTGAACTTGTCACCTCGTTCATGCACAACCGGATACTTGCACGTCTATCGAGTCGTACAAGCAGAAAATGGACAATTACGTCTTCATTTCATACACAAGACACCTATTGATGACGTGCCTAATGCCCTATTAGCTTTCCAAGGACGACTTTTGGTTGGTGCAGGCAAGGCGCTTCGTATATATGACATTGGTAAGAAGAAGATGCTGCGAAAGTGCGAAACAAAGAGTATTCCCAATGCTATTGTTTCATTACATACACAAGGCCACAGAATTATAGCTACAGACGTGCAAGAATCTGTGCACTATGTTATATATAAGCATGCAGACAATCGGTTGGTGGTGTTTGCAGACGATACCGTTCCAAGATGGATAACAGCAACCACTATGGTGGATTATGAGACAGTAGCTGGAGGAGATAAATTTGGCAATTTCTTTGTCGATCGTCTGCCTTCAATTGTTTCTCATGAAATAGATGAAGATACGACTGGTAATAGAATCTATCATGAAAAAGGGTATCTCCATGGTGCTCCTAATAAGGTAAAACAAGACTATATGACTTTAAAGCTCTTTAATGACAGTGTGTATAGGTTGAGAGCTTATGTGAATACTTTACTGGGGATATCATTACATCCATCCACAAGACAACCCTCTTGGCAGGAGGTAGAGAAGTCTTATTGACTACATCATTCTCAGGAGCAATCTCTATTTATGTTCCATTCTTATCAAAAGAAGATATCGAATTCTTCCAGATGCTTGAAGTGCATATGAGAGCAGAAGCACCTCCACTTGCTGGACGAGACCATCTGCTTTATAGAAGTTTCTACATACCTGTCAAGTCTGTTATTGATGGTGACTTGTGTGAACAATTCAATTCACTGCCTGCAGAAAAGAAGCGTATGATTGCTGAGGAACTTGATCGATCAGTGGCTGATGTTCAAAAGAAGATTGAAGATATGCGTATACGTTCTGGATTCTAAAAAAAAGAGACTTTTTGCAGTGTGTATAAAACATATATGTCTTAATAAAAAAAAAAAAGGAACAAAAGCCTGCTTCTTTTTCATTGTCTTCTGCTTGTCGTGCTTGGCTCATTCTAAACCCAGACAAGTATATTTTCGAATGTTCTTCGAGGCACAATCTCGTAGTTTCTTTGTTCTTTTTGTGTAAATGGGAACACCAGACGAAAACTATGATAAAGGCGTCGAGTATCGTCTTGCAGGCAACGAAGCGTTTAAAAAGCAAGATTACAAACAAGGCAAGTTAATTCACTGACGACGAAATAGTTTGTTCCTTGATAGTGACCTTTTTTATACTTTAGCATTACAAAATTACTACAATGCTCTACTTCACTTGAAGGCTTTAGGAGGCACTAAAGAAAAAGAAAAGTATAAGGAAGCCTCTGAGACACAATTAGTCATGATTTACAACAATATGACTGCAGTTTTTGCAAAACAGGAACGTTGGGACCGTGTTCTGTTTTATGCAAAGAAAGCTTCTGAGCTAGATCCTAAAAACACAAAGACAAAATTCCGCATGGGACAAGCCCATCTAAGGCTAGAGAATGTTGACGAAGCCAAGACGCTATTAGAACAAGTCCTTGCTGAAAACCCTGGAGGTACGCATATATAAACATCATGTTTACTACTACTGCTACAACAACAACAATCGTTATTATCATTAGACGCGCTCGTAAAGCAGGAGCTATCAAAAGTTGCAGTAGCTAATAAGCAAAGAGAAGAAAAGGAAAAGATGATATACCGAGCAATGATGACCAAACTTGCCCAAGAGAACGAAAAGGATGAAAGTAAATAAAACCATAGCCTTTTATTGAGGACAATAAAAGAAGAGATATTGCAGCTATTGCTCATTTATCTAAATAACAGAATAGTTACTACATATATATCATCCTTAGAGAGAATGATTTATTCATAGTACTAGTTCATTCCTCACATGATCATACAAGTACCCATACACACACACAGAGAGAGAGAGAAATCGGCAAATGAGAGCGTAGGTTTTTATGCAGGCAATATAATAATAGAGCATTGTTGCCTATGTTTTTCTGTTCTATTTAAAGGCGTCCTTGTTGTCGGCCCTACAGGGCATACACACGGCAACAAGAGAGGAGGGCATCTTTTATTTTACACATACACGCGCACTCGTTCCTTGTGTTCTATTTAGTCAATTTGCTAAACAAAAGATGATAAGAGAGAAAGAGAATAACCTAAGAGCTTTTCTTCTCCCAGTGAAAAAGATACAGCGCTATATCTTTGATTAATGAGTTTCCATTAGAGACATAACCATGACAAACACAATAAAGATCATAGTAATGATTGCAACTGAATATCCAATACAACCATGTCCAACCCAGAACAACCTCCTTATTATTTGTCTCTGGTTTCGAAAGTAATTAAATAAAGAGACAATTAAGCATGTGAATCCTAGAGCAATGAAAGCATAGGATATGATCTTTGCACTCGTCGAAGCTGGTTCCTCTGTCCAAGGAAATGAATAAGAAGGAGCAAACTTTTTAGTAGGCAAATCAACTAGTGTAATAAAACCTAATCAAGTTAAAAAAAAAGTTAAACATCATGGTTATTCCCAAATCAAGCATTATACCTATCAACGACAAAGTAGTCCCAGTCCGTATCCAGGTAAGTAAATTCCTTTCGTTGGCAAGGTGATCTCTTGGATCAGGTCCATCAACAAAAGTGTGTACTGAAACGTCCAAATATCTGAAGAAGCTCGAGCATTTTTCATCGTTGCATAGTCCAAACCGTTCTGGTGCTTGGAGCTCTTCTGCCATTTCACTCACAAAGAGAAAGAGAGAGAAAAATAAAATGTTCTGTGTGTGTGAAACAACAATGTTAAGAGCGGTGATTTAATATTAACATGATCGAACCTGGTTTCAATTGACAATTGGAATGGGGTGTCCAAAGGGACCCAAAACAATAACTCAATCTCAGGCAACAAGGTACAGGGTTTTAGTCTTAATCGGTAATACTAGCACCTCTTTGTTTGTGAACAGCGGCATTTGCGCTGGTTCTCCTACTTTAGACCAAACTCAACCTCTTATCATGTGTATATTAAAGCCAGCTTCATCTACAGATACGGTAATTCTTTCGAAAGCCGACGCCTATTTCCTTTCATTTACTTACCACTTCATGACGAAGAGAACAACTATTACAATCAGGAGGAAGTCCGTTCCCTCTGCCTCATTTCTGTCTATAGGCTTCCTCTCCTTCCACCCACAATCACTATAAACAACACAAGATAATATATAACCATCACAAAAAAAATTTCAAAATCTACACCAAAAACATATTCAAAGTGACTTATTTTCACTAATAAATCGAATCCCATGGACTCCTTTTAAAAAAAGCGTTCTTTTACCCGAAAAAGAATGACTTAAGATTGCTTAAAAATTGGAGACCCATTACTTTAATTAATTGTGACGCCAATATCTTTACTTGCTTGCTTAACGCTCGCCTAGGTTCGGTAATGGACTCTCTTATCTTCCCGTAGCAGAGTGGTTTTATGAGAGTCGTTTCATCGCTGATAATGGAACTCTAGTTAATATCGCGATAGAACAAGCTTCCATAAGAAGTTCTGAAGAGGTTGGTCTACTCTGCGATTAAGAGAAGACATACGATCGGGTCCATCCCTATATCTGAACACAGTTTTACAAAGATTTCAATTTCCTTCCGCTTTTGTTAATGTAATTGACAAGTTGTTTTATTCCACTACTATGCGTTTGAATGCCAATGGGTTTATTTCTCCAGGATTCAGACTCGGTCGCAGTCTAAGGCAAGGGGATCTCATCAGTCCTTTATTATTCAATCTAGTGCTGGAACCTTTTATTCGCTCTATTTTATCCGATGGAAGAACTCATGGCTTGATGGTCCTTCACCATCCTTAAGGACACTTTCTGCACCAGTGCAAGACCCTCCAACTCTTCCTCCGCTCAAAATATTGGCTTATGCAGATGATCTTTGTGGTTTTCTTCGGAATCAGGACGATTTACGAGCTTTTCAGGAGCTTGTGCGACTGTACAATCTTGCTTCGAGTTCAAAAATGAATTATGACAAAACTATTGCTTTCTCGCTTTCTGGACAGCCGTCTCCTAGCTGGTGCACAATTCTTTCCACTGCCGACATCGGTCAGTGGCATGACCGCACCTCTGACGACTCTCTGAAGTGCTTGGGCTACACGATGATCCACTCTCACTCGCAACGCCAGATTTTCTTGTCTGATCTGGTTGCTAGGCTTAAGCGTAGCTGTGATATGCACAAATGTCGTAACTTGTTCGTACGTGGACGCTCGACCGTGTAGAATACTCTTCTCCTCTCCAAAATATGGCACGTGTTATGCGTTACTTGGATTCCTAAGGGAAATCTGGATAAAATTACCTCCATCGGCCGCCAGTTTGTTCAACATCACCAGTTCCCCTATATCAGCTACAATATGTTGTTTCAACCTACACATCGCGACGGACTTGATCTTCTCGATCCTGCAGTTCAATAAAGCCTTCTCGCATATCGGTGGCTCACGCTATTTCTGTTGTCTATATGGATGTCTGCTCATATCTTAAGCACAGCTTCTTTTACTTTACCAGACGGTTGTTTGCCTTTCTTTTTCCCTTCCTTACGGCAGGGTCTACTGCATACTTCTCGTCCCAGCCTTTGTTCGCTACGGTTCCGCGCTTTTGACATTCTCCCGGGTTCAGAAGTATAAGCTTTCCTTGGGGACGGATATGTCACAGCCCACTCCAATTTCAGCGTCTGTCTCTATGGTTTTATCTCTCTCTGAGGTTATTGATTGTCTTTCTGACGGTTCTTTGCTGCTCAAACGCCCTTCCTACTCAAGCATTTAGGTGCAGGATGCTTTCGCTTTCGATCCTCAACTGCAATTTATAGACGCAGACTAACAGCAGAAGAGAAGTACGTTGTTCGACTGTATGGACTGTTAGATTCGCGCTCTATGCATTTATCTCCTTTTATCTCTCGTCTAACGTTACCTTCTTAAATTGGTTCACATGATGGTACTTTAGGGCAAACCACCATTGATAATACAATTCTGCCATTGGTTACCTCATTAGTCGATCATCAGACCCAGCTAATCTAGCCTTCTCGCTTGTGAAAGCTTATTCGTAAAACATCCCTTTCATAAGCTAAAGAGTCCTCAACCGCGCTAGGTAATTTAATCAGGCCATGGAAACTTTTTGGCGCATGGATACCCCCTTGCCGGTTCGAAACATTTAGTTTCGCTTGATTCATGGTAAGCTACACACTCTATACGGATCAAGACAAAGTTAGATTCTTTAAACTGATGATTGAGAAAGTTATGAGTGCTTCAGCTGCTGCAAAAACAATTAGATAGTCATGTTCGCACAGCTCAAAGATGGGCTCAGATGTACAAAACGGATCCTGATAGTATTTTTATAAAGCGTAAGAAAACAGGTCGTTCGCGTATACTTCAAGAAGAACACAAGCAAGTGATCTTGGAGTATATAGATGAGAATCCTTCAGCCATCTTGGAGCAAGTAATGGAGCAGCTGCTACAAAAGTTTCAGGATCTCAAGGTCTCTAAAAGCACTGTCTACAATTTTGTAAGAACTGAATGCAATTTGTCACTCAAAAAGGCTCAATTTCAGCCTATCGATAGGAACAGTGAAGAAAAAATTCAGGAGCGTTTTGACTGGGTTCGTAAGTGGGAATGTACGGACATGGACTTTGCTTGTATATGCACCAATCCATACTGTAGATCCGCCATGGCAGCACCAGATAGATATCGCTTATGGAACAGTGATGTTGCTGCTTGCCTCAACTACATGCACATACTTCGTGAGCTTCGACGTAATGGTATGGTTCCTCATAGGTTTAGCCGGGTTGCTGTTGCTCCTACAAGACGTCGAAGAAGAGTGAACGATTAGGAGCAACCAAGAACTAGAATACGCATAGGCAGCCCTCCGCCCTAGTTATTGCTAGGGCACATCTATATGCCTTCGAGGTAAGTTATATATAATAATCTTCTTACATAACTAACTGTATAATTCTTTATATTCTCTCTCCTTGGTACTTATTACTCTCATTTATATGTCGTCTGCTTTTATGTATTTTATTTTTAACCTTCGCGTAAGTCTATTGCTCTCTTTTTTATTTATCCAAGTTATATCTCTCTTTTTTCCACACGTTTGGCTAATGCTCTTAAATATGGATCAGCTTCCACAATTTCCCTTTCGAGAGTAAATGTATGCTTAGGCCCTGTTTTTTGTTGCCAAATAAGACCTTTTGTTGTTGACTTGTATCTAAGCTGAGATAACCACATGTTTTCTTCTTTGAATCGGCCCCAGAATGATACAGTCTCTAGCCCAATATACTTGTCTTTCATTTCCTTTGGTTTGTTTCTTTCCTTTTCAACGTTCTTTATGTCATCATAAACAATCAATTTGGTCACATATCCTTTTGTATAAAAGTGTACAAATAAGGCAGGCGTAACAGCTGATATTCCAGCTATATTGATGTCTTATATTAGCATTCAATAACAAAATATATACATGTACATATATTCTTACCAAGTGCTACACTTAAGACAGGTGCCTGCCCTGTACTTATTAAACTAGGTACGGCAATAATACCACAAATACCGAAAAATGAAGCTGTCATTTTGTATTTTTTCATAGAATCCGCAAATGGTCCTACATGTTTATTTAATAAGGTTCATTCTCTTCTCTTTTTTATTACTGAGATTTGCATCTTACCAATGTACACTAGAGTCCTCTGTACTTCATTATAACTGGCCTTGGTTGATTCTGCAATCAGCTTGTTACTTGTAAATCTACCTGCTGCCTTTTTTGGAATAGTCGAATATGTATAAGATTGTCTAATACATGGGCTATGTCGTAGTAGTAGCGATCGCATCATCATTTTTCTCTTTGTTAAAATGAGGGAACCTACTTTTGGTATTTAATAGTGACAAAGTTCAAGTTTGAAGTGACAAAAATTTCAACCAATGAAAAGCGGAATCCGACCAACCTTCAAGGTCCCTTTTTCGATCCAAATCAGGAAACTTACTTTTCTTTTCGACCAAACACCGGTTAGCCTCATGAGCCATACATACGAGCTTAAGTGTGGCAATAGAAAGAGATAGTCTTTTTTATAAGAAGTTGCTTACATTTATATGATTGTTAGAATATGCAAATGAGCAAAGTAAGTGGCCTATAATGCAAGATAGAAACTATAATATTGCGTATGACCGAGGCAAGTTAACTTTAGTTAAAAAGCCTAATAATATGCTTCATGTTTATTTTGAAGAAGAAAGAGAGTTAAATAGTTCGTCTGTATTATATATGTCTACATGGTCCGGTGGAGGAAAGTATGGCTGTACAGTTGTTGATCTTTTCTTTCCCTAATAAATATAAATCATTAGTTATGAGCTTTTATATTAGAGGGAATTATACTAGTCCAAAAGTGGATGTGCTTGCTGATATGGCTCTTTCTATCTGGTCCATATTTTTTGCTACTGCATTATATGTATCCTTGACTCGGTTGACGATAATCTATATAGGTATAAATAAAGAATATCATGTTCTTTATTGCTGATTTACTTCTAGCTGATCAATCTGTTTGAATGCAGTCAACATTTCTTCATTCTTATTTTTTAAAATACTCAGCATGTCATGAATAGATTCAGTCTCTTTTTGAACCTGAAATAAACAGTAAGCAAACGGTCATAATACAAGGACTAGTTTAGTACTTTGGAAGTTAGTTCTTCTGTTTCTTTCACACGTTTCAAAGAATCATTGATTTGAAATGTAAAACTGTCCATCTATAATAATAATAATATTCACATTAATCAGTATGTATAACACAATGAACAACAACTCATTACGACTGATTTAGTAACCGAGTCTACTGATAGCCTCTCACCCAACTCTTCAGAGGCTTTATGAACCAGAGAATCCATTTGTATTTAATTATGCAAGCAGTTCTTTTTTTATTTATTATTTCAGTTATGATAAATGGGTTGATCCAATAAGACAAGTCACTCTCTTATTTTCCGCCAACTTGACCTCAGCGCGCAAAGAGTACATTCCCTATTACATATAAAATTTAGTATAAAAAAAAAGTAGCTTTATGGTGCTCTAACTTACAGGAGCTATGTATTATATATACATAATAGATAGCAGAATTAGAGAAAAAAGAGAAAAAAGGGTAATAGTATCAGCTTACGTATTTCTTTAGGTATATCAAGTTGCTTATGAATTTCAAGTTGTCCTTCAGGAAAGGGACAGTGCTCATTGACCACTTCAGCCCATTCACAAAAGTTAAATGTTTGCTTAAGTACCTGTAGGATGCCATATTTGACCTTGACGTCGATGGCAGCGCCATTCATGACTTGCTCTGATAAATTGCCTTTAAAGTCAACAATAAGTTTTTCTCCTCTCACCAGAGGATCTGGGCTTATTCGAAAATGCTCGATACTATAGTAAACAAACAAATAAAGAAAGAGAAAGGGGATGTTAAAAAAATATTACGTTCAGAATGGGAGCTTACGCCAGCACGTCGCTTGAGAAATTGTCGCAATAGTCCACTAATGTACTTGATTTTTCATATAAATGAGTCAGACAACTAATCTTTACTATGAGCAATAAGAATAAGAAAAGTTTCATGGAGAAGAGAAAGAATGGTAAATGTCGGGCATTCAAAAGCATGTGTTGTCGCCCTTTCCCTACTTTTCTTTGGCATTTTGACAAATAGGGGCTGTACCAAAAATGTTTAAAAGATATGCACTGCATATCAACGTCATTATGTTTCACAATGGACCCTGCCTTGGAAGGGGAAAACGTCAATGTTTTTTTTTGTTCCCATGGCAATAGAGTATCCCTTTCATAGATTGGCTGCGTTTATGCGGCTGTACCTTATTTTTGTGTTCCACTGCTCTTTAAAAATTTTTTTTTTGCTTTTTATCACATAATGGAGCAGAATGTACTATTTCCGAATGAGTCGATAACACTTCCAAACGGATACAAGTGTCCTAAAGAATACGCAGAAGCTTTAGTAAACTATGTAGAAAAGTATAGATACTTGATTGAAATTCATTTTGTTGATTTCATCACTCTTGATCATTGGAATCTCTTGAGCAAAGATTGGCAACATGCTCTTTTAGATGAGTCAGACTGGTTCGGTGCTATTACTAATATAGCAACTGGAAAATATAAAGTAATATTAAAATCATAAACAATTGAAGTATACCAACCTGCTTTAGGAAAGCTGGCCAGCATCTTTAAAGGACTTTATCAAAATGACTAAAGATATTGAGTTACCTAGAGTCAACCCGGATTCATGTAATTAATTCAAAGAAAACACAATGTACACCTTATAAACTTATTTGGTAGCTAGACAAATGATCAGTCCTCTCGATAAACGGATTCTACCTGGTATGGTAGAAAAAAAGATACACGAAGTAGAGCGAATGACACCAGTGATCAAACAATTAGCAAAGGACCATCATATCGAATCGATTATGGATCTAGGTGCAGGTCAAGGCTACCTATCTCGGTCACTTGCCTATCGTTCGAACCTAAAAGTACTCGCTGTCGATTCATCTGAAGTCCAGACATGTGGGGCCAAACGATTTGACGAAAGAATCATCAAGCATCTGAAAAAAAGTGATGTTCTTCAACTGCACCACGTGAATGAATTCATTACACCAGACAATGCATCGACTATTTTATCCAGATGGAGCCAAGTGCAAAGTGAAAAATGGCTGCTCTGTGGCCTACACACATGTGGTGACTTGGCCAGCATGATCCTTCGACTCTTCACAGCTAGCCCAGAGATAACCTGTTTGGTTAATGTCGGCTGTTGTTATCACTTTTTGAGCGAACAGAGTCCTCATTGCGGTTTCCCGTTGAGCGAAACAATCAAAAAGACAAATCTTTTTATTGGTCACACCGCACGGATGCTCTCGAGTCAGGTACCCGAGCGATGGGTTGAAAAAGCAGATGACACCTTGATCGCCCTGGAACATCACTTTTTTAGGGCTCTCCTGCAACAAATCATGGTCGAAAAGGGGCTGGCCGTTGCTGGTGCCGCTCCAGTGATCGGCAGACTTAATAAGAAAAAGGATTTTACATCATTCCCAGTATACGTCAAGGCGGCAGCGTCGAGACTTAATCTACCCCCGGATACCATTACTGATAAAGTGGCTGAGGAATACTACAATGATTATAAAGCCAGACAGATAGATAGACAAATCGCCTTTGTTTGGTCATTGCGTGCGATACTCGCCCCCGTGCTAGAAAGCATTATACTCGTTGATCGATGGCTTTATTTAAATGATGCTATTCCAGATAGCCCTACTAAAAAAGTGTGCCTGTGGCCACTCTTTGATCCAATGACTTCACCTAGAAATATGGTCATCATGGCTACAAAATAAACAGTGAACTTTTTATGTGTATATTTACAAACAAAGCTATGTATATAGAGGGAATAATAATAGTATTAATCTTTTTATCCTTTTGTATATGACGGTGACTGATCTCTTGAAGATGATACATTGGTATTTAATAATATCGTTTGTTGCTGCTGAAGCGGATGACATAAATGAATTTTTTCTTGTTGTATTGACGGTTGAGGAGCGTGTGAAGGTAAAGGAAGAGGCAATTTTCTTGTGCACAAGAGTCTATTTTCTTTTGTATTATCGGTGTCTACAATATGGTATAATTGATCACGATCGTTTGACAAAATGTTTTGCATCGACATCGCTGAGGACTTGAACAGTTCTTTGGGTGAAGGTAATGTCGGCTTGACGATGTAATCATGACGATTAATTGAGTTTGGTTCAATAAAATCTATTGGGGAAGCAGCTTTATCAAAATAAGGAGTAGAGGCTGAAGAATGTGCTGGGGGATTCTTTTGATACTGTTCTATGTATGTATCGTTTAAAGACGTATTATCGTCATCATCCGATTCATTAGTATTTCTTCTACGTCTCTTGCTGCTTTTTTTTAATATAAAAAATGAATTTTTTTCCATGACAATAAACAAATAAATATACTACCTGTTACCAAGATGAGCGCTCCTTGGTTCTTTTCTTATTCTTATTCGAACGCCTTGATCAGAGAAGCATCGGGTTAAGAAAGTTGATTCTATAACAGATGTAAGACATTGAAGCTCTATTTAAAAAAAATATGCAGGTTTCATACCTGACATTCCAGGGAAACCTAAAACATATAAAGTAAGTAACATAGAAAATTATTATATATATATTAGCTTTACTCTTTGGAGAATAGACTTGAAAGACATCAGATAGGGTAGAGCATAATCTATTCACGGATGGCCTACATTTACACTGTTAAAATAAGGTCAATGATGGTAAAAATCATTACCCTTCAATGCTGAAAAGAGTGAATTTTAATCTGTATAATCCTTCAAGACGTACGCTGATATCTGAAAATATAAAAAACCCGCCATCTTATGAATATGTGAGTAATATGTTTCAGATGATTGATTTTGTATATACCTGAGTTATCCAGATCCTTTAGTTTGTACAAAGATTGTACTACAGCTCCAGCCGTGGTTTTGTTGCCATTGACGAAATGTAAATCATTTTTTCCACTGGCATCGGTCAATGTGGCGTATAAAAAGAAATAAGGGTTCTGTAAAAAATGGTCACTTTAAGAGAGTTTTAGTGATGTATATTATCAAATGTCATCGCTTCTTTACTCTGCTGTATTGCTTAATAGTTCAATGATCGGTGGGGGGTCAATTGGTCTTCGATCGACTGTATTTTAAAAATGATGAATCAAAGAGGATGCTTTTGTATATTAAAAAAGGAGACATACCTTTTTCTTTGAAACTACAAAGCCTCGCTTTGCTTGGTTGTTGACGTACTATTAAAGAATAACTAGGGTTACTGTTAGAAAGTACACGCGTAGACAATACATTATGTTTACGTTGTAGGTTGCAAATAGTCACTTGTTGTCGAGTCCATAGTTACTGCTGCTCTCTCTTTTTCTCAATGTGCTTTAAGCATGAAAATAGCAAAAACAATAAAGAAATATAAAAATAATAAAAATAATTAATAAAGCGAAAAAAAGAGTGAATCAGAATGTTTCAAAAATTACTTTTTTTTTTTTTTTTTAGTAGAGAAAGTGTGTGTGTATGTGTGCGCAGAAAGCGTGTGGTAAGAGTATAGAAGTAAAACCCCGAGTGAAGATGACTTAACCAATCAAGTAACTTGAACAGCCGATCCTGTGCCTTATTTATAAAATTAAATTTCTTAAATGTTAAAATTGTGTTAATTTGTGAGAAAATGGTACGCATTTTTATTTATAAATCAATCCGAGAAAAAAATTAAAGTTTAGATTTGAGAGGGGAAACTGTAGTTAGATTATCCAGATTAACAGTAATAAAGAAGTTTCGCCCAATGCTAGCTTCAGTTTAGTCATGAATTCACACAATAGGTGTCACCACATATCGTGTAACCAGGATGCATTGTAAAAAATTTTATTCTTAAAATGATACGATTCTAAATATTAGCTCTTATCTGGTTACACACGGTAGCCGTTACCATAGTAAGGCGATCCCCTTTTTTTATACTTATTTCCTTTTATCCAGAAATTCGGGTTACACTTCGTCTATTTATATATCCGATTCGCCCTCTTTCGAACTGGGAAGGTTTTATTGTTTTCTCCCTTATTTAAAAAACTAAATTGGTAATCTATGACTAATACAGGACTATTTTTTATCCAAAGGGAAACAAGACCCTTACCAAAGAAAAAAAAAGGGGGGAAAGGCCGACTATGGATGACCTCATCGTGATTGCAAGTCAACGTTTTATGGCTTTTGACGAGACCAAAAATAGCCAATGCTAGACTTGTAACCCAGATCAAGCAACATCCGTCCATATTTTTTTTAATATCGTTTATGAATATTTGTATGGTTATAGGACATATTATAGCCTCATTATACTCACACTCTTGAAATTTAAGAAATATATGAATCTTAATTAATGTACTGAAATATTTCTTCTGATTACATCATTCAGCTTGGGAGCCATCTTCACAGTTGTAGGTTCTCAACGTATGAGCGATATGACGCAAGCATATTTATGGTACATACAATGTTTTTAAATTTGAAGTTGATTATCTTGACATTTATTATTCGCATATTAACACCAAGGTAAAATGTCGTTAATATTCATTAAAACTATACACCAAGGTCTTCAGTGAGCAGTAGGAATGGCTTTCTAAATAGCTGTTAAGTAAAGCAAATACCAGGCAACAACTGTGGCAATAGGTGTGGCACAAAGATGTCATTGCTGCTGTAAACATTCGATCAATTCTTGTCAACTACATCACTTGCAGTTATTCTCTTCTTTCAAAGCATCTTGAATCAGGAATATAGAAAAAAGGTGCTATTACTTACTGCTAAACCGTTGGATGTATTGGCTTCGTATGGTATTATTTCCTGTGCTTTCTCTAGTGCTTTCTGCTCTTTTTTACCAAGGTTATTTTGGGATCTGCTCTTATTAATACGGTTATTTATACTAGCATCTTCCGATTGGCCGTAATGGATAACTCTAACGGCAGCTGAAAAGTATATGAAAAGAGAAAACTCTGCTAGTAGCGAATAAACCACTCAATAATCACTTTAAATGACTCATGGAGGCACTTTACGCCACTATTTTGATAATATTTGAACGCTTACCCATCAATTCTTTAGAGCAACAATAGATTGGTTTTCACCTTAGGTCAAGGCATTCGTCATTTTGTTACGAGCCTATGGAATAAGCTACAGAATGTTCATAATATACTAAAATACTGACTGAGATAATGAAAACACGAGCATGTCGTTTCTAGAACAGCCATTTACCATATCTGGTGATACCCCCGTGTGCTACGTTTAAAGATTATTTATGATACAAAGACCATAAGGGGCACGTGATGCTTTTAGTGCATCGTTTTTGCCCAGACCAGTTCGAGGTGTAAAAAAGTACACACTGATAAAAAATGATAATTTCAGACAACAAATGAGACAACAAATAATAATAAAAAAGAGCCCATCAGAAGCAAAAGGATGAATAAAGTAATGATTAGTAAATCAGTTATTTACATTGATATAAAATGCTTACATTATAAAGAAGAGAATTTATAAGAGAAAAAGAGAAGCAAGAAAAGTGAGTAAACATATAAAGAGATTATTAGTATCTTACCCGAAGTGTATCGTGGATGGGCCAGCGATAACTGGCCCGGACAAGCGAAGAAGAAAGAGAGCAAGCAAAGAAGAGAGAGAGCAAGAAAGAGAGCTGATGGGACTAAGGTTTGGTAAGAACCAAACTACCCCCAGCTAGCACCGGTACTGGTTCGATTTTGATCTATAATACTACATATTAGCTTCTTACAAGAGTAAATAATATAACATACCTTAGGGCTAGCTGGAGAATAGCTAGTCTGCTTTTTGGTCCAAAGAAGAAAAGGGAAGGAAAAGAGAAGTCAAGATCAGACTATTTAAACAAAGTCTCTAATAACTTTTCATTCTGTATAAAGTGCTGACCACATTTATCTTTTCTCAAAATATCAAGCTCATTTTATGTATTAATTGCTGTCTTTTGAATAATAAAGAAGACATTGAAAATCAACTAAAGTATTAATTGATCTTGTAATGTGTGCGAATAATTTGTGAATAAAGTATAAATCAACGTTGGAAGTAGAATAGTGATAAAAGTTAAAAAATGACATTGCTTTTCAAAAGATCTTCTATTTCTTCAATTCAATTCTAGAACCAAGCCAGGTCTATTTGGTTGGACTAAATTGGAGCATACACAGCTACAACTTAGGTACATTTTTAAACATTCTTTGGTGAATGAATGGGAGCAATATTCACTACAACATAATGGCTTTAATTTTTCATGCTTATTCAAAAGCGTTTAAGATGCTTGCAATAAAGTTAAAATAAAGCAACTGCCACTAATATCTTTTTCCTGCTGCTGCAAGCTGATTAACTTCAACCCGCGGTTCTTTTTCCTTTGACCGATCCGTGGTTCTTTTCATGTTTATATGAAAAGTAATGTCAGTTCTTTAAATATTCAGAGAATTTTAATTGTTCGCTTCATCTTAGAGTGGTAGAAATCGTAAAAAGACATGACAATACTAGCATCACTTCTTACAATAGAATATACATCTTCAACTTTGAATGTTTGCTTTAGCAATATCATTTGCAGTTTCTCGAACTTTAATAACTGTAAATTCTTTTCTCCTCCTCTTATCATCATGTAGCCATAGCCTACATCAACATATTTTGGCTTTACGTTCATACTGACCGTAGGCTACAAACAGTCATTTTTTCTTTCTTGAGGCAAAGATCACTTGTAGTATCATTAGTATCACTCAATGATTTGTATCTATTATAAAATACTAACTGAAGTGGTCAAGCGTCACAAATACATTGTTTGCTCTAGGATAAATGAAGTCTTTGACAACATTAATATATGACCTCTCAGCTCTTCTAGTAGTATGACCGTGTTGCATTTATTGGCTTGGTATGCTTGTTAACTCAAATAAAGCAAAAGTCGACAATTAACGACAAGAATATTTGAGAGATGCTGCTGTTATCAGCAATACATTGATTATGTATACAATATGATAGTTTAATGCGTTATTATTGTAAAAGCGGCAATGCAAGTCGTATTATGCCGTAATCACAAATGTATTACGTGCACCATGATATCTTAATTCATGCTTATTGTTTGTGAGCTAATATCACTAAACATATTAAACCTTCTTTGTTAATGGGATGGCCTTGAGAACAAACGCTATTGTTTAAATATCGAAACTGTTGATTATCCTCCATCGCAAGGTGTGGCTCATGTCTTGAATTCTTGAGCTCCATATGTCATTATAGAGTATCATGCTTCTACTTGTATAATGACATGCTGAACAAACTCCAGAACATCTTGATCCTCTCCTTCTAATTTGATTACATATCTACTACAGCTAAACACGTGAAGCAAGTTGGTGATAAAGCAACTAGGAGTGCATTTATTAGCCATAGCGCTTTCAATGACAATAAAGCCATTGAACTTGCTGAAAGAAATGCCAGTCTTTTTGAGCCAAGTGAATACGCCATTCTTCATCAAATGTCGTACGAAACAAGTTTTTATTAACCTTTTCTTCTCTCAAGCAATTTGAGCCATAGATGTACACTGGCTCTATCATCGTAATGCTTGCAGAACAAGGTGTTCATACGCTTGATGACAGTGCTTTAGGCGTCATCATACTTAATAGGAGACACTTTTAGATTTTTGTTGACGGAGATTAGATGCTGTTTATCTGATCGAAACATTATTGGACAGCATTTACAGTTCAAAGCGTAGACTTTTCCCACCTTTAATGTACCTCTTTTCTTTCTTTTTATTACTATCTCCAAGATTCTCAGACAAGCATTCAAGACCATGGTTTTTTCTCCATCAGAATTTCGTCCTTTTACACTAGAAAAGATCGTGCGCATTAACCATAATGTCTCGCTCTTCCGCTTTAAGCTTCCCAATTCAACCGACGTTGCAGGGTTACCTGTTGCCTCCTGTGTGCTTTTTAGAAGCCATATCACAAAAGATGGCAAGAACGAAGAGGTTGTTCGTCCATACACACCTACCTCAGTAGAAGCTGCTGAAGGACACGTTGACTTTGTTATCAAGGACTATCCTCAAGGCAACATGAGCCGTCACGTTCACTCGCTCAAGGTAGGTGATACCATCGACATCAAGGGGCCCTTTGAAAAATACAGATGGGAAAATAAGCCAGTGGAGTACGTTGGCATGGTCGCAGGTAATTATTATACGCACTTGGTGATTGAATAACTGATTATTTCGATAAGGTGGTACTGGCATCACACCAATGGTAATGTCATACAAAATGGTATAATCCCAACCTATTCTTTAATCATCTTGACTTTCTTTAGCTGCAATTGTTACGCAAAATATTTAGCACGGAGTCGCCTTATAAGAACACTAAAGTCACATTGCTCTTTGGTAATCAAGAAGAACGCGATATACTGTTTAGAAATGAATTAGAAGGTTATCAGAGAGACTATCCTGACCGTTTCAAAGTGATTCATGTCCTCGAGCGAGCTCCTGAAAACTGGTCAGGTCCAAAGGGCTTTATCACTCAAGACTTGATCCAACAGTCCTTCCACCATCCTGATGTAGAAGATTCAATTATCTTTGTCTGTGGTCCTCCTCCTCTGATGGAAGCCATCAGTGGTGACAAGAATCCTGATAAGAGTCAAGGCACCTTGAGAGGTTTCTTGAAAAGGTAAGTTTCATGTCATCTTATCACATTGTGCTTACACTTTTATAGTCTTGGTTACATTCAAGACCGTGTTTACAAGATGTAAAGTTGTTCAGTCTTCAGCACTTTACTTTTTTTTTTACTGAATACAAAATATACAAAGCTAATAATGCAAGAATATTTACATCTGTCATGCTGCATTTTTAAAAGAAAAAAGGGTATAAAAATCTAAGAATAGCCATACTTTGTTTTCCACAACACTTTGGGAGGAAGTCTTTTATGCTGTGCAGGATTCATATCTAGAGTCACAGTGACTACATTCTGAGCCGCACAGTTTTGGTCGCTTTTGATAATGTTCATCGCATCGTCAAAATCGATAAAATAAAGCTCTCTCGCCAGAAATGTGTCTAAATCTTCCCCAGTAAGCAAAGGCTTGAACGACTGCCACAGTTTACGCTTTTGTTCAAGGGTGACGGATAGCTTGGGAAGTTCAGGATGCGTATTCCAAAATTTCTTGGTTGTGCTGATGCCTAGAAATAGACACATCTGGAGATCAATAACATAAAAATCATTCCTGGATAGTTGTATTGAATAAAGTAGCGAGTAGCGTTGGGAGTCCTCTCGTTGCTTGAGCCATGGTTCAGGTGGAGGTGTGGGGATAGGTGAGCGTGAGTCAGTACGCTTGGTATCATCTGTATAACGTTTCTTGTTTGAAATACATGGCCATTTATCGCTTTCTCCTTCTTCTTCTTCTATCTTGACGCGGACCTTTTCTTTGGGATGTGAATATTGACTGCTCTTCTCAAGGTCTGCTGCTTGTATCAGTCTTCTTCTTTTTTTGGGTCGCTTGATAACTGGCTCGTCCGATTCGTCTGCGTTATCAATGGCATATCTTCTCTGATTCACATGTTTGACTTCACTATGTTTCTCATCGTCATCATCATCTTCTTCTTCAGTTTTAACAATCGGTTTTCTCTGACTCTTTCTTTTTCTATAAACAGGTGAAACGGCCTGTAGTGCGACAATTATATCCTCGAAATCCTTTTCGATTGCAATATCCAGTGGTTCTAAATTACTTGCATTTTTAGCAAATGGGTTGGCGCCATTTTCCAACAACAATTCAACAACATCACAATGGTTGTTTTCTGTAGCATCATGTAGAGGTGTATCCAGCTCTTCTCCTCCTCTCGCGTTCACATCCGCACCGTGTTTGATCAAAAGCTTAATCACATCAATCTGGCCACGCAGCGCAGCTTCATGGAGGGGAGTCCAACCGGCGTAATCCTTTTCGTTGGGGTCTGCGCCCAAGTCCAAAAGGGTTTGAACCATTTCATTATTTCCACGCAGTGCATATTTGTGAAGATTGGTTCGACCGGTTGTATCCTTTTTGAACGGATCAAGCGAGGTGCCCGTACTGGGTTTCTTCCGATGTCCACTACTATTGCCAGTGCCTGTAATAACCAAGGTATCTTCACTCTCAACCGAGACTGATTTTCTTCTTCGCTTTCTTTTCGTACAGGATCGATCGTCGCTAGAGCTTCTTTTGCCATCTCCTTCCAGATTAGCAAATACACGCATAACGTGTTGAATCTTTCTCTGTTCACGGGTCATAAGTTGACGTTCTGGTTCGTTTCTGGATGCTGTTCGACTTGCGATTTCGTCCAGGGCGTTACATGCTTCTTTTTCCAAACGAACTTCGTCCATACGAGCGGTTAAGATTTGTCTGATGAGAGGAAAGGAGACAGATACATCATAGGGATTCTGATCGTACTTGTTTTTTATGTTGACATCCGCATTTGAAGATTTGATAAGATAAAGCACGATTTCCTTATGCCCATGTTTACTAGCTTGATGAAGAGGCGTATCCATGTCTTCTGAACCAAGCATGTTGACAACAGCACCTTGTTGAATCAGCAATTTGACAATATCCAGATGACCGTGTAAACAGGCTAAATGAAGCGGAGTCCAATCATGGTTATCTTTTGCATTTACATCCGCACCTTGTTCGAGCATATGTCTTGCCCTTTCGATCTTATTGTTGATACAAGCATAGTGTAAAAGTGATTTTCCATCTTTATCACGAGCAAGTAAACGATCTAGTTGCTTCATCTTGGCCCTTAGGATGCTTTGGCACTCTTTGTCCTCGCACACGTCAATCGGTCTTTGTTTAGATTCATTCAAGGCAAATACGTCTGCTCCATGATTAACCAAGAGTTGGACACAATCGGCTCGACCGTTAGAGCTTGCGTCATGAAGTGGGGTATCTTGTCCAAATCCTCTTGCGTTGACATCAGCTCCACATTCTATCAAGTATTTTCCAACCTCATACTGCCCTTTGAGTGCAGCTTCGTGAAGAGGTGTCCATCCAGCATTATCTCTAAAGTTTACATTTGCACCATTTTCTACCAATTCTTTTACTCTACTCAAGTGACCTTGAGATGTAGCATAAAACAATTTAGTTCGACCTGCTTTATCTGTTTTGTTGGGATTGGATATAGACTTCTTTCTCCCCTTTTTCTGTTGTCGTTGCTGTTGTTGTTCAAATGGTTCAGGTGAAGAAGAACATGATATTCTCTTTAGTTTTTTTGAATTATGTTGCCTAAAGAATGCGATATCTTCTTCTTCGTCGTCATCTATATTTTCTTGTTCTTTATTTAATTTTGTATCTTCTTTACTTGTTTGCATATATGTATGAAAGTTACTTTTTGGTATACTTGGTTAATGAAATAATGGGTGTGTAGAATAATAAAGGGTTATGTACAAAGAGGGGGGATATAATGTATATTTTTTCTTTTATGTATTCTAATATAGCTTTTTAATGTTATTCTTTTCCTTTTAATATGTTGTCACTTACGGTATATTGATTTATAAGAAAGAAAGGACCTATAACAAAGAACAGATTAAAAGGGAGTTGTAAGAAAGAAAAAGGGTTTATTTTACTTTTAAAAATGGTTGCAAAGTTCAAACATAAATAAATAAAAAAAAAAGTAGAAGAAAGAAAGAAAAAAAAAAAATTTAGAACGACTACTCACCTACACATTTACTGTCGCTGTACACCTTTTTTATCGGTGATTAAATAGTATCCTCATGTACCAATCATAGACTTCGTTGTTCTAAGTCTGTTTACACCTTTGCCATTTCCATATTTAAACTCACCTTTAAGAACTGCTAATGTTTAAGAGTAATTTAAGAAAGGACAAGCATGTATATAAAGAGTCAATCTATATGATTTAGAATAATAAATGATAAAAATAGGCTTATAATGCTTCAACTAGAGCAGGCACCTTGTTTTTGCTTGCCAAAAGCTATGTCCATTAGTTGATATAGTTTCATTGATTTACAAAGAGAGACAAAGAAAACAATATAAAGCATTAAAGTCTATTAGTGCATGATTGTACTTTAGTATCTGAGTCAATAATACAGCATATACCCTTTCTAAACAAACCTTTTTGCAGTCAGCACAGTAGTGCTTGATGTGATGCCACCATGACTCTTTATTAAAGAGAAACTATTGATTATCCTCTAATAAAGGTGTGCTTTAACCATCCTATACAAGAAGAAACGGTAGCTGTGGATGGTTGCATTATAGATAGATGCCGGTAGGTTTTGGACAGATGTGGATAGATGTGGGTAGGTTGAGCTTTAAACATCATACGTCGACACGAATGGCATTAACTACATCTTTTAAAGAAGCTTCATTCATATATTTAAATACACAGTGCTTCACCTTTCTGTAATTATCACTCGATTAGAATTTAAGATTCCATGGCATATATTGAACCATAATAAGAGAGATCGAACTGAAACTCTGCTAAAGACATGTCCTTTTCTACCAGCAGGAATAATATTACGTTTATAGCATTGTCTTAAACATCTTTGGTGGCGCTCCCTAACTGACATGTTTGATGAGATAAATCATCATATTGTAGCATACAGCTTCTATTTGTTTATCGTACATCAAATGACAATAATATTGACAACATTGCATTTAAATAACAGTCATAAGATTCTCTCCTTATAAAAACTTTTATTTAAACCCTTCATCTCTTTTCTTTCTACTTTGTTGCTTTCAACTTATTTGAAGTAACAGGTCAGTGACACTCTCTTGTATTTTTACAGTAAAGATAGTTAGGATACATACTAGATCTCATGGAGCTCCTCTTTTCAAGAAAGCCTATATAGGGCATTACAGACAAAGTATTTATGGGAAAGACGGGAAATACATGCTCTTCTAAAGACGTACTGAAGTACCATTCCCCTCTGACCAGCTGAACGAGCGGCTGGGAAAGGACGGTAGATTTGAGCCGTCGAAGCAGCGCTAGATCAATGAAGAAAGAAGAAGGGGAAGTAGCCTTCATATGTTGAAGGAAGTTTTACGCGATAAGGAACCATATGCTGTCTTGAAACTAAATTCATTTCACCAAATATTCCATGAGCTTGAAGAAGGTCCGACTTGTTAGTCCTGGACTATGCTGATCTTTGTACTAATCTTGACCACATAAGGGAGTTTGTGAAGTAAGTAAAGAAAAGACATTGTCAAATAGTGTTTTCATAATCATTTTACATGATTGATATGATATACTTAATAACGATGGAGTTATGAACAATTTCAGATGTCAAACTTGCACCAGTCAAATGATCAACATAATTCCACTCTTATTTATGTCACTTATGGCGAGACCTTCTGCTTAGACTTGAAATGTTTAATTGCAGGTATAGTTTTTAAGGGGGAACTGCATAAAAGAATAAATGTACTATCAATGATTAAATGCTTTGCATTGGAGTCATTGATACTAAGTGAAAGTAGCACCCTAAGGTTGATTATGATAATATCATGATTCAATAAAAGGAAAAGACAAGAACAGACTGATTAACCTATTCTGTGAATAAGTTCATTCCTTTTTGACCAGACAATATTTTTGTGTTACACATATCTTCAGCCGAGGCATTAAAAATGCTCATAAGCAGTCTTGAGTAAAATTGATTAAATATAATTTGAAGAGGCTTTTCGGTGCTTGAATCCTTAACTGCACTACAAACTAGCAAATAGTTAGTTTAGTGTTGCCTAAAATGTTATTAAATGAAGTAGAATTTGGAATGCTTTACCAGCAAAACCATATTTGGGATTAAAGTAAGCTGATGATTTCAATAGAGACCAGTAAAAGATTTTTTTTACTGCTCTACTGTGAGTTGGGAAACCCAGGATGTAATTTAGTCTAAACCAATCGCATCTCTTTTATTTTTGTATCATCTATCACTCACACACTCACACTCACACTCACATGCTCACACTAAAAACATGCACATTCATTATAAAACTCATTCAAATATGCTTGCCTTACTTCAAAATGAGTCATCAAGTGCATAGGGCTGATACATGTGTGCGACTCTATCTTCTATCCCTTCTATTCTCTGACCTACCTCATTATTGCATATTGAATCTCCGAAGTCATTCATAGAGGTCCCCTACTCCTTTTTCCCAAATAATCACTTTTTTTTCTTTTTTAGGTCGAATTCATACTACATTTGGAAACACAGTTTAGCCTCTACTTGTCCCACATAATTACCTATTTAGCAAAAGATAGCCAAATAATGAACTCTCAACTACCCATAACTGATCCTCAAGATCCCATCTTTAAAAACAAATCTATAGAGGAACACGTATCTAACGACGAAGATGAAGTCAAGCCTGTTAAGCGTTCTGGAAGGAGAAAGATCAAGATTGAATATATTGGAGATAAAAATAGAAGGAATATTACTTTTTCAAAGCGTAAGGCTGGTATTATGAAGAAGGTATATGAATATTCTTTAAATGTATATCCATCATTCTCATTCTCATTATTATTATTATTATTATTATTTATTCTAGGCTTATGAGCTCAGTACATTGACGGGTACCCAGGTCTTATTGCTCGTTGTCTCTGAAACTGGTCTTGTCTACACTTTCACAACTGTCAAGCTTCAACCTATTGTAACAAAGCCTGAAGGAAAGAATCTGATTCAGGCTTGTTTGAATACTCCTGACCTAGGTCAAGATGAAGAGCATGCTTCTTATGGCCAATCAGTATCAGATGAGGACACAGCCGCAAAATTGAAAGATAAGGGCTCCAAAAGAACCGAGCCTACTTATACACCCTATCAACCACCATCCTACGACTCACCAAATACTTCAGAGATACCTAAGCCATCCCTTGCCAATGCTATTCCTGTTTCAGCACCAAATACCTCCAATTCAAATGCTGTTGGTAACATTCCTCCTATCAACGCAGGTCCTTATGGCTACATGGGCTACTCTCAACAGCCACAAAAGCATATGCAACAACATCATCATCATCAACAACAACAACAGCAGCAGCAGCAACAGCCATTTAGTCAGTTACCACCAGTTCCCAACTTCAACACAGGATACTGGCATGGTGAAAGAAAGCAAAACTAATGGCATCTCACAGACAAAGCAAAAAGAGGAATAACGAATATATAAATAAATACCCCTTTTTATATTTTATTGCTTGTTTTCCAATTGATTGATTCTTTCCAATAATTCATGAACGAGGCCTTCCAACTGAGCTCTCTTTTCTTGTTCTTCTTGCAATAGCTGTTGGAATTCCTTTCTAACCTTCTCTACCTCATTCTTTGTATGATTTTTTAACTTGGTTTCAAGTACTTCATTGCCACTGTTGTTGCTGACATTAAATCTTGAAGCAATGCTTCGTACGCCAACAGGACGTGGAGCCTCAGATTCCTCTGTCTCTGATGGCTTTTCTTCTTGTTCCCAAGGCTTACGAACCTGTGTGGGCTTCAACATCTTCTTTGAAATCTCTTCACCCCCTCCAACAGCAAAAGGTGTAGGGAATTTGGCAAATATAGGCTTCACTGGTTTGGCAGGTGGAGAAGGAGTCGCTTTAGCAGGCTGTTTTTCTTCTTCAGGTGTCTAAAATAAAAATGTTTGTTTTGGTAACTGTGTGTGTGCGCGCGTCTATCTTATATTTTCACTTACCTCAGCAATCTGTTTCTGCAAAATCTCCGTTTGACTTGGTTCCGTATTCTTCAATTGAGGTGATCGGCGAGGGACGCCAATACGGGCACGAGTGGGCGTGGTCAACTTGGGTCCACTAGGAAGTATTTCAATGCCTTTCTTTTCTTCACTTTGCTCGTCTGTTTCCTTTCCTTCTTCCGTAGCAGAAACTTTTTCTTCTTTTTCTACTTTTGGCTCTACAGCAGCTTCCTCTTCTTTGCTTTCTGCTACACTTTCTTCAGAGGTGAGCAGTTCAGATTCGACTCTGGGTGTTTCAACTGCAATGTCTCCCTTTTGAACTTCTTCTTTGGCCTTTTCAACCTGGTCTTCCACGATTTCTCTACTTTCAGGTACCAAAACCTCTTCTGTTTGAGCATTGGTTACTGGAATAACCTCCTCAGCGACTACAGGGCTTTCCTTGGGCTCTGGAACAGCTGATTCCTCAGAGAGTAGTTCTGCATGTGACGCGGAGGTGTGCGTGCTTGATGCAGTTTCTTGACGTTTAGGAATAGAAGGAGGAGATGATGTATTATCAGATATAGATTCTGGGCGTGTAGGGATAGTGGGAGGGATTTGAGCTTCAGGAACATCAACTGGAGCAACTGGACTAGGTGAAGGAATAGAAGATGCACTTGCGACAGAATCTTGTCGCTTAGGTATAGAAGGTGGAGTGCTAGGAGCCGCTTCTTGTTCAGGAGCAGGTGGCTGTGAAGCAGGTTCGTCAGCAAAAGAAGGTTGGTTTGGAGAAGTAGGCGATTTAACATCAGATTCCTCTTTTACTTCCTCTTTTACTTCTCTTTCGGATGAAGCAAAAGGCTTGGGAGGAACAGCCATGGATGCATCAGAAAGGACTTGCACAGTGGATGGCCTTGGAGCAGATGACTGGACAGAAAAAGGTCTTGTCGAGCCGCCAGCTTGCACAGACGCTGGTCTGGCTACAGGTGGTCTTGCCAAAGGTGCATTTGTAAGGGGCTGACGCGTGCTGCGGACGGGTGTAGGTGGTGCAACGGGTTCCTCATCCAACTCCTTTACGAAATTTGCAGGAAAGACACCAGTCTGTCCCCTCTCATTCTTTCCTTTCCACCAGCCGTCGTCTACGTTTCGATCAAGGATCTCAACGTACTCACCTCTTAATAAATTCAGTTCGTCTATAAAAAATACACATGATTATTTTTGCCTTTTTTTTTTTTTATTGATAATGAACCTATACCTTCGTTATCAGCATTGTAAGGATGCAAGACAATAGCTTTGCCAACTATAATATGACAAACATAAGCTTCACAGTTTTTCACTGAACGATTCAAACTTACATGGTTTAGGTTTTTCAACAATTGGTTTTTCCTCTTTTTCTTCTTCTTCTTCTGTCTTGGGAGCAGCAGCAGGAACTGGAGGAACAGCAGCAACAGGTGTTGGTTTTGGCTCTTCAGTAGCAGCAGGCTCTTCCTGTTTGACAGGTGCTTTCTTTAATCCAGGAAATCCGCCAGCAAGTAAGCTCCCAATGCCTCCCTGCTTGACACCGTAAGCCGCAAGCTTAAAGCCACCTTTAGCTGTGAGAGTTTAATGAATGCTTTTTTTTTTTTTTGACAACTTAATGTACTCACGTCCACTCTGTTCTTCATTACTCGTCGCTTGAGGCTTTTCCAACACTTGTTTACCCAAATCGGGTCGTCCAGGCATGTCAATATCCTCGACATACTATATGCATAAGGTCAAACGTCATTTCTGCATCTTCATTCTGGATTAACTTACTTTGATAGGATATTTTCCAACTTTTCCATTCAATTCACCTCGTGCCCAGTGATCATCGATAACTTCATATACATTCACAATTCCTCCACGATGTAATGAAATTTCTCCTGGTTCTTGCATTGCATAATCTTCCATAACCCGTGCCATACCAATAACTTGATCAACTACTCAAGATGATAAGTAACAAAAAGCGAATAACTTATTACTTGTTTACCTTTATTTTGGTCTTGTTCTTCATCATCATCCGCCTTGTTCTCGTTCTCTTCTTCTTCCTCTTCCTTTTCTTCTTGCTCTTCAACTGTAGACTGTTCTTCTTGTTTTACATTCACAAACTAAATATATCAATGTTATCATTTTTTTATTTTTTATTTATAAAAGTATGACTTACGTTACTTGGAAAGTATCCAGAAGTACCGTCCTTCTTTGCACCAACCCACCAGTCAGGGTCAGAGTCATCAGTTACCTTAATAACTTCGTCCTTTTCAAAAGAGATTTCGTCTTCTCTTTGAGCTTCATATGGGTGGTGAGCAACAGCTAGTTTGTTATCTATTCATATTCTGTTTGTAAATACACTTGCTAATTAACGACATTATACACACACACACCTGACATAATATTATATTTCTTGTAGAGCAAAAGAAAAAAAAGGAAAGAGAAAACCTGCCATGAAATTAGGAATAAGCTGGGATTGAATCTGAATTTATGCTTGGAACATGCAATGATCAAACCTTTGTAAACCAAGGTAAACCCTTTCTTTCTGAGATATAAAGCAAATGACGGTTAACAGGTACCAGGGGAAAGTTGTAATGTCCATTCTTTAAATACCTTATAAAAGTTGTCATAACGCTCATAGACTTATCATAATGCTCGTCTAAAAAGAGTAAATTAATTAATTATCATTCTTTTATTTTCATTGCTTTATGCGAATTGTGGTACGTTTATGTCAAGCATTAGGATTTTGCACATGAATAGATTGAAGAGTTATTTAAGCTCAGTAAGGGATTAAATGAGAAAACATACCTAGTAAATAAATCGGATAGAGTCGCTTTACTTAAATAGAGTGCACAATAAAATCTGGTTCTCCTATTTTTTATCCTTCAAGGAAACATTGGAGAGTGTGAAGATATTAAAAAACTTGTATTTCGAGCAGATTGGAGAGAATAATGCAGAAAATGAAGGCATCCTTGCTCCTGGGCTAATAAAAAGATCAAATATGTACGAGATACAAAATATCAGTAATACGACCATGAACAAGGGTGTGCGAAGCAAAGAAGTCATTATAAATATTGACTTACAAAAAAAAAAAAAGGTTTTTCGTAAAGCAACATGAGGTGCGCTACAGAGGCAATCCGTATACCCACAGTCCATCTAAGCTTATTGGTAAAATTTGAAAAGAAAATAACTCAATATGAAATATCCTTTTGGAAAGCTAATAAAGTCATATTCAGGAACAAGTGCGCAGCTTAAATCTGGTAGTATTGGCAAACCAATAACAACATCATTTTCAAGAGAAAGAGCAAGTGCTTCAAACGTAGGAGATGTGTGAATCAAGTTATGATTATTATCACCGTAGAGTATATCTAAAGGATTGTTGGTTGTACCGAAACGTTTACTAGTGGAATCAGAAGTAACAAGTATTACAGAACCAGACACATTTGTGGTTATTTTTATATTATATTTATTAACAAAATTAATGCCTATAGCACTGAACGAGGAGCCACTGTCGACTAACGCCATAGTGTTGATATGCTCTATAGTGATAGTAGCAATTAAAGAAAGGTTAGTATTGTTTAATACATCTTTCTGTGTTTTGTTAACAAATGTTTTATGAGACTTACAGTTGTAATCAACCGGAAAGCCATTGTCGTCAATGTCCATCATGCTGTTGCTACCAGGGAGCTGGTTTACGTCAGCTGTGGAGGTAGTAACACGAGTGGGTGCTGGAACAGACGAAGAAGCAGAGACCAAACAAGCAGAGCGGATTGCTCTGGCGGGGCGGAAGTTGGACTTGTCACGAGGGCATACTGCAGCATGTTCTCTGGACCAAGGAATGTTACCTGTGTAACGGAAACAAATGTTGGATGATACTGTGCCAGAGCCAGATGGAATAGCAACAGGTGCAGTAAAAGTGCCAGAAGGTTGAGCATGATTGGCCAAAAAATACTTGTATATCTTGCATTTCTCCATTGGATGGTTTGCCAAACCGTGTACAGCGCACTGGGACTTATTCTTTGTAGTGCCAGATGTGGAAGACTTAGATGCTCCAAGGTTCATACCACGTTGGGCATTCTTGGGGTTGTGTTTGGAAGCATCCGTACCTTGAGAAAGAATGCGTGTACCGATGGAAGGACGATTGCTAGCAGTGACAGAAGGCGAGGGAACAGACCGTGATGTGCTGGGATCATTTTGGCAGACGTTTGAAGGCATGATCATGCGAGCCTTAGCAGCAATCTTGTTGACAGTATCTTGCTAATCTCGACTCAGGTTGAGCAGAGAACGGGAAACTCCTTGGCCAAGGAAGACAGGTAAAGCTCGTTTGAAGATGGTTGCAGTACGTATGTCATCGTCCCATTTAGCAGCGCGACGGATCCGTTGAAACCTATCTGTGAAGACTTCCACAGATTCAGAGGCTACCATCTTGAGAGACAGCAACTGGCCATGTTATCCAGCTCTTGGGCCACGTCTTGAGCTGCGTATGTCTTGATTATGATCTTGCGGACCTCGAGCCAGGTAAGGTTACGTCCTTTTAATGATTCGTTGATCCCTGTTCATCTTTATAGGGATGAGCCTTTCCCAGTTCTTGTCAAGCTTAAGGCCATTGGATTCAGCGATGAGAGCGAAAGAATCCAAAGGATCTTCTACAGAATTGTGTATGTTTGCATCCTTTTTCCATTCGCTACCACGCCATTGCCATACAGGAAGATCCGAGGGAATGAGGTGACTCAGTCGGGAGGCAGGTTGTTGGTAGTCTGGTGAAGGAGAGGAAAATAATGCGTTTGCAATGGAGGATGGACTGCTACAAACAAATCACGCTTCATTCAGGAACAAGATGCAGTTCTTGATGCGTGTGGCTTCGTCTTGAAGTGCTGTCAATTCATCACTAGGAGCATTCAAGGCGACACCTCTAGCTAACTTTTGAGTTAGATTCTTCAAGGTTAACCGAAGGGCTTCGATAGCATCAGTTGATTCACCATCACCAAGTTCAGAAGTAGCCATGGAGCGAGCATCCGTTTCCATGATTTCAGTATTGTCAGAAAAATACATCGAGTTATTTTGTACTTGAAGAGGAAGTACGTTTTCGACAGGAGGAGTAGGGATAAAGTTTTTATTATTAGACATAATGAGTTACTTGTTGGTATAATTTCAATAGTTCAAAGGGTGATAATATGAAAAGTGATAAGAGACAATAAGATACAGTAAGACTGAATTAATTCTTTTTATTGATAAAGAAAGTGGTTCTTATTTATACTTTAAGCTTACTGTGGAATTATAGTTGATGTGGGTCTAACAGTTGTTCTGGGGTAGAGTGGTTTAATTAAGGGTTTTTTAGTTTTACTACTGTGACATCTGAATCAAGAAATAATGTTATGCACTTATTTTGTTAAAATAAGGATAGGTTTCTTAGCTTCGATAAGCGTGAATCATGCTCGGATACGACACAACGATTGATTATTTTTATTTATGAAAAAATTGGAGGGTCATTTATACTAGCTGAGGTCCCTGAGCGTGGAATAAGAGATAGTTATGACCAAGATAGCATTTATATTGAACATGGATGAGATGATTCGTCCACTGAACTAAAGCGTCATCAATAGTTATTATATAGATTGATAGCGTATCAGATACAGGTACAATTGTTTATAATTCATTTCTAAAGGTTTAAGTATGTCAAAACACGAGAGTATCAAAATATCCGTACAGTTGCCGAAATGGAGACGAAAGATGTGGTACGACCCATCCCCTGGCTTCGCAGATTCTTCAAGCAGCGAAAGTAGCCCATTCATAAGTCAAGAAAAAATAGAACAATGCGCTTAGAAAGCTATAAAGAGATGTAGAATATAGAAATGCATTTTATTGTTATTAAAACCACGAATAAAAAAAGCACGGCTCAGAGAACATTGACCACATCTGATGTTGAAATGGAGGCAACTAAGGTTGAATAAGGAACGACATTCAACTTACAGCCCACTTTGATTTTTTTTTTTTTTTTTGCGACATGATTTTGGTAAAAGATGTATTAATCTTGAGAGGGAGATATACGCTAAAAAATTTCAAGCTTTGATTGGTTGAATCTCTGACAAACACCCGCTAGCACTTTTTGGGCGTAACAAATGTTGGTATACACGGCAAAAGTTAGCCTAAATCTTTATTGGTCCAAACGTTATTTTCTCTGATTCAAGGAGAAGGGCGGTTACGTAAGCGCTATTAAAAAGAAGATAGTGACGAAATAGACCAACCACTGCAATGAAAAAGTAGAAAATGGCCCTCCATTTGAACAAGGAGGGCATATCTTATTTTCGCTGAGATCAGTGACCAATCAATAAGCTTGACTTACCAAAAGTGGAAACAAAGGTGTGCATATAGTACTTTCAAGACCCATTTTTTTATGTGTCGACATTTTTTTCTATTATTTATTATGCTCATTTTGTAAATCATGTCTTTTGATAAAGAAAAGGAAAATGGACCACTAAATAGTAACAGCTATTTCAACCACTCGCTTCACCAAATGTTTAATTCGGGTAATGTTGCTGCAGCATTTACCACATCTCCAAGAACTTCGCCTTCTGTAGCCAATTATTCAATGTCAATGTACGGCATGCCTACTACAGCCAATGCTAACGCCAACACCAACACATTTGGTGCTCGCTTTCCATTACAACCTCAAGCTCAGCCTCTTCTTGGGGGCGCACCAACAGAAGCAGCTACACCTCACTTGGCTCGTCAGTTGCAATATGCGCAAATCTCTCGACAGTCGTCATCTCCTCACCATCATGCTCGTGCAGCTGCTGCCATGGCTCGTAATACACCTATTTCTACTGCTGTCACTATTACGGATCCAAACGACCCCAACAAGTTTGCGAACGGACATGGTGCGTTTAAAACCAAAAAGACAACTACCAGGGCAAACGAAGAAAATCAAACATGGACTTCTTTAGATATGGGTGGCATGGGACTCAAGAATATTTCATCGGCCATCTGTAACTACAAGTTTTTAACAGCACTTTATATTAACCATAACAACTTGACGTACCTCATGCCTTCCTTGGCTCAGCTGACTCAATTGAGAGTCTTGGATATCTCTGGTAATAAATTAAGTATGCTCCCACCTGAACTAGGCATGCTTATCAACCTGCGCGAACTGTTGGCCTTTGACAATAACTTGGTAACTCTACCTACTGAGTTTGGTAATCTTTATCAACTCGAGACATTGGGGCTTGAAGGCAATCCTATCCAAGCAGACATAAAGAATATCTTGATCAAGGATGGTACACAAGCTGTTATTATGTCTCTTCGAGAAAATGCGCCAGGTAAGTGAATGTGATTTAAAGGGAGAAAACAAAGCCAACATCAATTTTTTTTAGTTGGCATGCCTCCTCCTCAAAGGGAATGGGTTCCTGTCGAAGGAGACACTGGTGAAGATGACTCAGGTTCACATAAGCTTGAAAAAGACAGAGTATCAAGAAAAGTAGTAACCAACGTAAAATAGATAAGTTTTCTGTATTGTGTTACAATATCTTGTGCCGGAAATATGCAACTAGTCAAGCTTATGGTTACACTCCGTCATGGGCATTAAGCTGGGACTATCGTAAGGAACTGATCTTGACCGAACTCTCTCATTATAATGCCGATATACTTTGCCTTCAGGTAATAATTATAACTAAACAGTCGAAGGAAATACTAATAGAGCCACATAGGAAGTTGAAATGGGAAATTATGAAGATGAACTAATAGAGCATTTTGCAAAGGCAGGATATGAAGCCATTTTCTTTCCCAAGACAAGAGCAAAAACGATGACAGAAAAGGAAAGACGCGTAGTCGATGGCTGTGCGACGCTTTATAAGACATCAAGGTATAATATTCATAACGTATATTTATGCACGTTTGATTAACAAGGAACAAAATAGATTTAAACTTATTGAACACCAAATGATTGAATACAATCAAAAGGCTCTTCAACGTTCCGACTTTAAATCGGCAGATATTTATAACCGAGTGATGAACAAGGACAACATTGCAGTACTTTCATTGCTGGAAGATGTTGTGACTCAGCAACGAGTTTTAGTGGCGAATACACATCTTCACTGGGATCCTTTATTTGCTGATGTTAAACTTGTGCAAATTGGTGTAATGATGGAAGAGATACAGAAGCTTGCGAACAGACACTTGAATGAAGGATCAGTCACTTATGGTCATTGTTCTAAATTGCCAACAGTCATCTGTGGAGATTTGAATTCTGCTCCAGATTCTGGTGTCTATGAGTTCTTATCTAAAGGATCGGTTGCGCACGACCACGAAGATTTTGGTGATCATTCATATGGAGTATATACCACGGAAGGATTATCTCATCCATATACACTCAAGAGCTCATATGGAACAACTCAAGAATTGTCATTTACAAATTTTACACCAGAGTTTAAAGGAATTTTAGATTACATTTTTTATACTACAAACACATTGGAAGTGACCTCTGTGTTAGGAAATATAGATAATGAATATCTCTCAAAAGTTATTGGCTTCCCTAATGCACACTTTCCATCAGAGTAAGTATCTCCTTAAAGTTTAAAATGGATTACTAATACATTAGGATAGTCATATCCCTATTATGGCAGAAATCAAGTATAAACCTAATAACAAAAAAGACCAAACGAGACCAGCTGATTTTAGTTCTACAAATACAATAAAGAATAATAGACAATAAAAAATCTGTAAAAAAAAAAGATAAAAAAATAGCCTCATAATTGATAAGAATGGTGTTAATTACCACAAATATTACTAATGAAACCAAAATTATAAAAAAAAAAGATAAAGGTGAGTATATGAACCCCGGTTACCCACGACAACTGTCAAATAACTACTACAGTTGCCATAGCATTAAAACAAAAGATACTCTTTTATGCAATCCATTTTTTTTTATGCAATGTTTCTGTCCAGAAAAGTGCATCGACGATTCGTTCAAAGTAACTGTCAAAGACAGTGGCTTGGCGATCGTGCTGGTCAATCGGAGATGAGCACGAAAGGGACAGAAAATGGATTTATAAATGGCCATTCTTCCCTCTTTTATCTCACCTATTCTTTTTTGAGCTATTCTACACACTTATGTTTACAATAACGGATGATATAATTGATCATGCAACCAAGATCTTAATTGAAGAGTCCAAGGCAATAACAAAAACTGCTGAAAGATTAAAGTCCAATGCAGATACAAAAGAAGGATACTATCAAGCAATTTACCTAATGTTTAAAGCGCTGGACGCTGGAGGAAAGATTGTAGTGACCGGTGTAGGCAAATCAGGCAAGATCGGTGAGAAAATCGTAGCAACCATGTTGTCAACTGGCACAAGTGCAACGTTCCTTCACCCTGTCGAAGCACTTCACGGGGATCTTGGTGTTGTTCAGCCAAACGATGTTGTCTTGGCCCTATCCTTTTCTGGAAACACAGAGGAATTGCTGATATTGTTACCAAGTTTAAAACATCGAAGTATACCCGTCATTGGCCTTGGTGGCAACCCTAACAGTAAGCTTGCAAAAGAGTGCGCAGCATGGATTGACGGTTACGTTCAATCTGAAGCAGGTGGTTCTCTCCCAGCACCAACATGTTCAACAACAGTGGCATTGGCATTAGGTGATGCCATTGCCCTAACACTGGCTAAGCTTTGCGGATTTACTACCGATGGTTTTGCGCTAAATCATCCAGGAGGGTCACTTGGTCGTCGACTGTTACTCAAAGTATCCGATGTTTGTATTGACCCTGTTAAAGTGGCCTGTGTAACCCCTGAAAGCTCGCTAAACATTGTTATCATGGAAATGACAAAGTATCCTCAAAGTTCGGGTGTCATTGTCCTCGCAGAAGACGAAGAAGAAGAAGAAAGATTATCAGAAGAGATGAGTGACAGCTTTTACCCTTCGCCTCCATTATCTGCCGCTTCCTCTGTTATTGAAGATAGTCGACCTAGCAAGATCGCTGGCATTGTCACACATGATGATATCCACAGAATCTTGAAGTCTAAAGAATCCAGAAATGATATATTTGATATTTGTGCAGCAGATATCATGACACCGAACCCTTTTGTTTTTAATGAAGATGCTCTTGCCTCTGAAGCCTACACATATATGCTCAAACATAATATACCACTTTTACCTATTGTCAGTAAATCTAATGGCTGGACTGGCATCGTCACATTGAAGGATCTACAAGAGCTATTCTAGAAAAACATTGTTATTTATTTTATTTGTACATTAATAATTTATAATTACTTACATTATTATTAAAATGATAATAGCCTACGTTTGTTGTAGATTAATATAATAAGGACCTTATGTCGTTTTGATAACGGATGATACAGGAATGCATGGATTATATGTAGTAAGGTTTGAAAGCAGAGCTATGATAGAATTCTATAGTTCAAGATTTATTAAGGAGTATGCTTCTTATTGTAATCCCATTGCTCGGTTATTTTTTATAAAGAGAAGCTTCTGTTTTACGCGGTACCATGTAATGGATCAGGGGGGTAAATAAGACAGTTCCCCATTGGCTAATACAAAGAAATCTGTAACCAAAGAAAAAGAGATATTATCATGTGACATAACGTATTCTATGCTCAACTAAAACATTAATATTAAGTGTCTGTTTTCAAACTTCTTTTATTGAGAAACTTAACTGTAACCAAGAGGGCCAATAGTGGCCAAACATGACCGAAATGTAAAATGAAACTGACAAATTCCCTCCAGTGCTGAGCAACAGACGAGATAATCTGGATTGAGTTAAAAAAGGTCAAGAACATACGAAATAAAGAGGGGAATAAAGCTTGACGGGCGTGGGCAATAAGTATACATTCATGACTCTATAGTAGGAGCATGTTCTCATCTTTTGATCTACAAAAAAGATCAAGGTAATACAAGGGTTTCAATAACACTCATGTCATTTTCATTGTATGCGTGTGTGCCTGTGTGAGCTTGTGTACGTGCACAGTCAAAAAAGTATAAATAAATGATTTACATAGAAGCAACCTCCCTTTTTTCTTCTTTTCCTCACTTGTTCGTATTTTTATTCTCTCTTGTTATATATAATATACGCTTGCCAGTATGAAAGGATATGCTTATATCTTTTTACATTTATTACTGCTTACACAATATGTATTAGCTTCACCAAAGTTTAATTCTGGTTAGAAACATCATTAGAATGAACAATCTATACGAATACTCACATCTATTTCTTTTAGTCAACGATGTCGACATTTATGGGAATAAGTGTCCTTTGCCGTCTTACAACGCATATCCATGTCCGGTACTCTGCGTGCGTGATATCTCACTTTGTCCGCCTAGTAGTAGACCACCCGCTTGTCCAACAGGCACGACGTACTGCGTCGACGGCAGCTGTCGTGAAAGTTGTCCGGATTCGCTTGTCTCCGCATGCGCCTGCCCTGGAGCTCCTGCATTGGTCGGTAAAGTGTATTCTTGTGGCTCTCACCTGCTTCAAGTTAATATTGAAAACTTTGTTGTGGAGAATAAAGCTAATCAAAGTGCTGTGGCATGTGCAAAGGCAGCCAATATATCAGACGTACCAACATGGACAAATAACCCAAGGACAGCCATGTGGCATGAATGTCCTACACCAGACTATGGGCAATTGACATTCACTGAAAATGTATTTATCGCTTTATATGTATTTTATGGTGCCTGTTTCTTTACCGTCATAGCATGGACTGTTTATAAAAAGACTGTGGAAAACGTAAGTAGATGATTTAAGGGGTGATCACGCTTGACTTTTTGCTAACCTTAATCAAGAATAGTTGTCAAAAGCTTCTTATATAAAGACTAAACAGACTAAAACCGATCGCTATATACTGGACGAAAAGGATAAGGGCGATATCAGCCTAGACTACAGTGATGAATCGACTATCGAAGAGGAGGAGGGCACTACTATTCTTGCCTATAGAACTTCTTGGTTGGGTACCTTTATGCTTGCCTTGTTTTGCCTTGAGACAGTCGGTCATATAGGATATATGATAATGGTAACACAAGATTATTATACAAGCTATTCGGCCTTTCGCGGCAATTCAGTTGTAGCCACGAGTACCTTCATGGGCATGTGGTATGTCTTATTCGGCTGGTTCGCTAGTCTGACAGTCTTTAGACATCGCCTGCTCAACTTTTTCAGAATCCGATGCAGTTACAAAGAAGGACAATATGTTCAAGTCGAAAGAAAGGAATCAGGTAATAAGTACTTTAATAACCAAACTCATAATATACTAAATAGAGCTGTATACATATAGCAATGATATTCTTACAAGATCAATCCAATGCTGTCATGAGCTCGATAAGATCATTAGAACACTTTGCAAAACGCTTAGTTGGACTTGATGTCATTGTCTCAAACGCACCCATTCGATATACATCAAGTGGAACAAAGTACTTTATTTACCAATGTACTAGATATGTCTACAATCCAAGCATTGATATGTTCACACCTCATCAATTTCATCTGGGCGATACGCATGCTGAACTTGCTTTACTAACACAGGGCTTAACTAGCCAGGAGGCTATGCTTAGAGAAGAGCTGATCGGTCCCAACTTTATTCAGGTGTATGTTCCCAACTTTTTTATGGCCATGTTTCGAGAGTTTTCGTCATTCTTTTATATCTACCAATTCACTGTACTTTGGTTATTTTACTATTTGGATTATTGTAAGTGATACTTTACTGTAGTTATTTTTAAATACTTAATGTATTTCTTATAGGGCAGGTTGGTATTGCGGACACAGCTGTCATCTTGTTATCAGCTCTCGTCAAAGTTATTGTTCGTCTCAGATCCGAAAAACGCATCAAGTCAATGGCTGAATTCACAGATCAGGTACACATATTGAGAGACGGTGAGTGGCAACTGAAATCAACGGCAGACCTTTTGCCAGGCGACGTGTTTGAAGTTGCCGAAGGAAAAACAACACCGTGTGATGCAGTCGTCTTGTCCGGAAACATTGTAGCTGATGAAAGCTCGCTTACAGGCGAACCTTTACCGATCCGCAAGTTCCCCTTGCGTTCAGATGACACGACAGCCTATGATCGTTTGGGCACTAGCAAGATATCAACCATATTTGCAGGAACAATCATCAGTCAAGCACAGGCAACAGATGGGAGAGTGAAAGCATTGGCATTAAGCACAGGAACTGCGACAGATAAAGGACAGCTGATCAAAAAAATCCTTTTCCCCACTCGAGTCTCTTTTATCTTTGATGAGCAAATCAAGATTGTCATCTTGATTCTACTCTGTTGTGGTCTAATATGCTTAGGTCTGGCTGTTTGGCTGGTTAGCTCAGGAACAAGTAAGTTGTTAGCTCTTCATTTCTTTGTCCTAATTATTATTTAGCCGCATGGTTTTATTCAATGTTTGCTATTGCACAGTTAGTGTCTCCTCTTCTTCCAGCTGCGTTGGTCGTTGGTCAATCTGTAGCCGCTGGTAGATTAAGGGAAAAGAACATATTTTGTGTTGATTTACCTCGCATATTGATGGCAGGAAAAGGTAAAGTTGAAAACGCTTCAAAAATGACAGCATTCTAAACATCCTGTCTTTAGTTCAACTCTTTTGCTTTGATAAAACAGGCACGTTAACAAAGGAAGGCTTGGAATTTTATGGTGCTCAACCAACGGCAGAAGTTGATGGCGATATAACCTTTGATCAGCGCCAGGATGATGTGGATAATGTACCTCGTCTCATGCAACTTGGGCTTGCAACTTGCCATGCGGTTACTACATTGAACAACAGACTCATAGGAAATCCTGTCGACATAGAAATGTTTCAAGCTTCCAAGTGGACTTTGGGTCAAGAATCTAAATTTGTAGACACCCTTATTTCTCCTAAAGGTGAGCAAATACATGTCCTGAAGCGTTATGAATTTGTTCATGCACGTATGTCCATGTCGGTTGCCATTTTGGATCCATCCACAAACAAAGTACATATTTTTATTAAGGGTGCTTATGAAAAGGTCAAAGACGTAGCCAATCCTCATTCCATACCATCTGACTACGATCTTGTAACCGCAAATCAGGCAAGAGAAGGATGTTACGTATTAGCACTGGCCCATCGTGAAGTCGATTATGATAAAGCAGATATAAGCAATTGGACCCGTGACGATATGGAAAAGGACATCAATTTCATGGGGCTGATTGTTTTCAAGAACCAGCTAAAAGAAGATACAACCAAGAATATTGCTGAACTTAAGCGAGGCGATACTCGTACAATCATGATTACAGGAGACACTGCGCTTACTGGTATCTATATTGCTCGTCAGTGTGGTATGGCGTTACATGGCTCTCGCTTTCTCTTGGGTGACTATGATTCACAATTGAAACGTGTTGTCTGGACGGACGTGGATGAACCCGAGACATTCCCCGATGTTAATGTGGATGCACCAACAGAAAGGGCAGTTGAATTAGCTGTGACAGGAAAGGCATTCCAATGGCTCGTGGAGCATAATTTGATTCGAAAGCATTTGTTAAATATTCGAGTGTTTGCTCGAATGACACCCTCAGGAAAGGTACAGTGTGTACAGTTGCACATGGAACGTGGTATAACTGCCATGACTGGTGACGGAGGTAATGATTGTGGCGCCCTTCGTGCTGCCCATGTAGGCATTGCTATGTCAGATGCTGAGGCATCTATTGTGTCTCCGTTTAGTACTAGTAATCGTAGTGTTGCGTCATGTGTTGAACTGCTTCGAGAAGGTAGAGCCGCCCTCGCCACATCATTAACAGGCTATAAATATCTCATATGTAAGGGAGCATAGTTTTATATCATTTTAACTAATTGATGCTTTGCGTAGTATATGGACAAGTCATGATGATGCTCAAGATATTCACATTCTACTTTTCTGTTTCCATGTCAGCCAATATTTGGATCGCTGTTGATATATTCATTACTGTTTTCCTGACATGGGCCGTATCACAATCAAAGGCAGCCGATCAATTAGCATCTCAGCGTCCAACAGCTCAAATATTAGGCCCTCAAACACTTGCATCTGGCATTGGACTAGTTGCTATTAACTGGATTTATCTAAGTTGTGCTTATGTTTTACTATTCAAGCAAGGTAATGACTACAAGGGTTAATTTATAGTGTGTACTCATTCTAACATACAGAGTTCTTCCGTTGCAATGAATTTGATTCAAGAGCTGTTGACATGTCCAAATGGATGCTTCTGTCAGATAATTATGAAGGAGAGATATTGGCACTTGTGTGCCTTTTCCAGTTTATCAATAACGCAGCAGTGTTTAACTTTGGATACAAATTTAGACAAAGCTTTTACAAGAACTACACCCTTGTCGCCCTTTGGCTTTTATACCTCATCATAGCTTCTTATTGGCTTTTGGCAGACCCTAACCCATTTGGCTGCTTATTCCGTTTCAATTGTGGTACACCACAGGTGCTACAACAAATCGGATACACACCCCCTTCCATATCCATTACACCGTATAACACACCTTTAGGGCATAACGTGATGCCTCGTGAATTCAGATGGAAGCTCTGGGGACTCATCATGGGAAACTTGCTCACTGCGTTAGTATATGAAAAGTTTGTAGTTTTAGGCCCTGTACACGACTTTCTTGCGAAAACATTCCCCATAAAACGATTGAAGAAGACATTATAAAGTATATGTATGATTGTACGTTATTGATACATATAATATTTAATAAATAGAAATAAAATGAATGGATATATAATAAAGAATGGTAGTCTCATAGACAGCTTAATCATATCCTGAAAATGCGTTATGAGCAGCTGAGAAATGTACAGTGCCGGTATCTAAATCAATAGCATAACAGAGGAAAGTGGCATCAATGCTTTAAAGAGAGAGAAAGAGAGTTAGTCTAGTGATATGTGTCTGTAAAAGAACTTACATGCTCATCATAACATAAGAGTAAAATTGGGATATATAGTAAGGCGTAAGTGTACCAATAAGTCCAACGACAAATCCATGTGGTGAATGGAGTTGATGTGTTGCATAAATATATGCAGATAGGCCTGTCGTTAGTGCAATCACTGCTGTACCAATGTGTAAAATAATTTGTGTCAAAAAGTCTATGTATAAACATGATTAGATTATATAAAAGAAAGTATAGCTGACAAACCTCCAAAAATGCCGCTTAACAAGTTTCTTCTAAAGATCTTTGTAGCTGATTTTGCTGCTGAAAAGAAGTTTTCACCCGTGATTCCAGCTAGACCCACTGTATAATGATTCACTGTGCTAACAATAGGGTCTATAAGTCGTAGGATAAACTCAACCACGCTGACCAAGGGCCTTGTTTTTTTAGAATACTAGTCATGGTATTAGTATATAATTGAATCGCAAACTAAATTATTCACATGCCTTCTTTAATTGCCTTGTCACAAACTGTAAAAAGTGAACAAGGGACATGAGAAATCCTGCCAGAGCAATGGTACCAAATGATGTGGTCATTCCCTTTATAATGGAAACTTTCCACACACTCATTGATGTGCTAGATATTTCATTTCTGTGAAAGTACCATTGGGCGGTCATACCAGATAATGCAAACCTAGATATGAAGGTTAATATATTTATACTCTATTCTTTTTTCTTATTTACTTTTCAAGGTAAATCAGTATCATTGATGTCCACATGTAAAAGAATATGTAAAATGCTGCTAAATAATAGGCATAATTGTTGACTATCCATATGGCTTCTTTATGTTGAATAATATATTAACAAAGTATTTGAGAATGTCATACAACTTACTTGATAAGGTAGAAGGATTGCTCAATCGGCCAATGAGCCATAATCGATTGAAAAAAGTGATCCATATGCTTGTGAATAGAATAAAGACAGTAAGCAGTAAGATTGGCACAATTAAGATAGCGGGATTTGAGCGAATCATGTCGCACGCAAGCTATCAAATAAATACGTAAGCCCCTCTTGACTCATACTGTATCTCTTTGTTTACTTCTATAACAGAGATTGTCTTGTTAATTCTATGTCTACGATCATATACGACTTTAATGTAAATCAAGCTTAATATAAGCGGTATAATTGATATCCAAGTAAGCCTAATAAGGGAGCATAAGATTCATAAAGATAACGATGAACTGAAAATTACCCAGTATCTCTAAACGAGAATTCTTCATTTCCTTCATAAATGTCTATGTATTGTAATGACTCTACTAGTGACCATATAAAACAGACACTTAATGCTACTGGCACACAAATCACTGTGCCCCATACAAGTGCCTTTTCATCAACATGTTATTATTATTTGTTTCTAAGCGTGATCAATGACTTACTTTTGTAAACATTCGTAAAATGATCAGCCAAAAGGTAGCAATAACCAAAGACGTTGCAATAACCGTAGCCAACATGCCTGCACTGTCTTTTATTACTTTAAAAGTGGATTCTTTTACAAGGTCTTCTACAGCATGTGTCTATACAAAGAGGAATTGGTAAAGGAGTGCATGCAAGTATGTTTTGTCTTACATCGGTTGTAAATAATATAATGATGCCTGATATAAGAAATATTGAAAATGCTATCCCATAAAGTAAAGCAAAGATAGGATCCTTATATTTTCGATCCATTTGACTTAATTCAGGTGGTATCTAAATAGAGAAATTTTAAAATGTCAAATATATAAATTACGTAACTATTTACAGATGAAGTTATCGGTAGCAGTGAATCGGTTAATGATTTTGGATTGAGTGGTGGTAGAGTAGAGGATGGCTCTAGTAGTGGATCAAGATAGATAGCAGAAGGTTTCTACAAAAAAAGAGAGAGAGACAGTCGCGCAGTTAATAGATTGTAATTTTAAATAGATTGAATATTTACAGGACTTTCTTCATAGCTTTCTCCAATATCCGATACTACATTACTTTGTTCGAATAGTAATTGACTTCTGTCCGAATATGCATTTGAGAAACTAAGGGGTATACTGTCTTCATTGATATGGTCACTTTGATGAACTGAATAAAACAGGCTATGTGAATACTCCTCTTCATTCTCCGATTCAGCATCCATCTGTGCATAGTATCCACTTCTTTTTCCATAAATGATACTATTTTTTATATTAGAAATAGCTTCTTTTGCGAAATGGATAGATTGCTCCATGTCGAAACAAGATAAAATAAAAATAAACAAGAAAAAGAAAAAGGTAGTTGTCTTTTTTTTCGGTTTTCATGCAGCATCGTGACTTGTCATTCAACGTGACTCTTTCCAACAAGAGCAATGATAACAAATTTAATCCAAAGAACAAGCTATTTCGTATTCTTTTTTCATTTTATTGTGCGTTGAATGTTTATTATTATTTTTATTAACCACAACGTTTTTCTACAAAGTATCTTTTTCTTTCTTTTTTTTTTTGAGGTAATGTATACAGACTTTTTTTTATGCTCTGCGTTTTCTTGCTTCTGCCATTTGAATACGCTTGAATCCATTTATTAAGTCATCCACTTGAGGATAAGACACGTTTCTCAAACGATAACCATCTGGCAGTACCTTGACAACCTAAGTTGAAATTTAATGTCTATTGTCTTTACACATTTTATATATATACTTTACCCATCGCATAGGTGGTCCTTTTACACTTATTTTAAAGCCTAAATCAAAGTAGCCTGCTTTTTCACTTTGACAAAAGCCATAAGCTGACATCTTTGGATTCGCTTGAGTTAATGCTGTTAAATGCTCGTTCAATGCACGGCTACCACCAGGTACATATTTAGGATGTGCCATAATCTCTTCAACTTTGCGTGCAACCGCTTCGACATAGGTCACAATCAATTCATCCAAATCTTCAAACATCTGGTTGCCGATCTTTAGTTTTGGTGGTGCATGAATATCATTATTGTTCTTAACTTCTAATACGTCAATATGCTGATAGATTCCGTCATCCACTTTCCATGTAATGGCAATATGATCATAGCCATGTGAAGATGGTCGAATGACCAAGTCACCACGTTGACGTGAAGATAAATACTCTTCGGCCTCCATATGATTAAATGGTCTGAACAGTGGATGCTTGATAACACGTTTCGATTTTGATTGTTTACGTCTGTTTGCCTTTTGCTGTTCTTTATCTTTTGCCTCAGCAGTATGATCATAATATGTATCCTCGGGCAAGCGACGAAGATGTAGATCACTTCCAGGCTTGGTATCTGAAGGTTTACAAGACAATTCTATCGTAAACTTGTCACGATCGATTCTTAATACTTTACAGTTGATTGTTTGTCCAACTTTTAGTACATCAGATACATTCATGACACGTTCATCAGAAACATTGTTGACATAAATGATTCCTTCCAAACCAGAGTCAAGCACACAGTTTGCAACTTTGCCACGACAGGCAACCACCATCGCTGGTATGATAAAGCCTTCACTCAACTGTTGACGCGTTTCTCCAGTCACCATGACAAATTGTTCTTCCATCGTAGGGCGAGCATATCGGTTACGACGATCATGATAAGGACCCTGAAGTTCAAGCTTTATATGCTCTAATATTTGTCGCTTAGGCGCATTGTACTGCTTACGCAGAACAACAGCATAGTCGTCCAAAATTAAGTCGTTCAGCTTGTCAGGATATTCCTTAATCACACGAGTGACAACAGCCACCTTGGAGTCATAGTCATCCATTTCGTCTTCGTCAATTTCAAGGGCATCAGCAGCCATTTTTCTCGCCAATTCGTAATCCTGAGGATGAATACGTGTGTCATCTAAAATATCTGCTCCATCTACATCTCGAATGCGAAGATAACTTGCACAGTTCATAAATGTATTTGCTGGTGTCAATTTACGAAGTACAAGAGCTGTACGGCTTTCAAGTTCACCCGTCGCTTCAATCTTTTTCAAGATGCTTTGGGCCTTACGAGGGCCAAACCCACAGACATATTGAAGAGCGCTAGCCAGATAGGGACTTTGAACGGCTGCATTGATATCAACGCCCAAGTCATTAATAACGCTAATCAATGCGCGTTCCAAGTAAAATAACAGTGTATCTTCGGGTATCAGATGTTGAAGGTCATGATGGTGAATGGCCAACAAGTCGCGACCTAAGCTAGCGTATTCCATCACGGGATTTTGAAGTCGACGAGCAAGGGAGATACAGTACCTCATCGTCTCTGTATGCTCGGGGAATTCTTGCTGAGCACGGCGTGAACTCTTGTAGAGTCTTGCTGTTTCGTCATCTACGATCACCATGTCCATTTTAGAAAGCCCACTTTGCTCGTTCGACTGATTGATTTCACTTAGCATCGTTTGCATATGTTTTATCACTTTGCGTATCTCTGCATTGTAACCTGCAACACCTAGTACGTTGGCCTTTTTTGACTTGATGAACTCGGAGAGTTGCTTCCAATCCTTCTCGTCTTTCAAATTAGGCACTTCTATCTGATCCAATACTTTTCCACGTTGGTTTACAAAGACTGCAACAACTGGGTCTTTATGAGTACCGTTCCCAGCTGTAACTGTGACTACGCGAGGAACTGCACTCTTGAATTGAGATTCTGGACCTCTAAATGGTCCAACATTGATTTTGTTGTAAAGACTGGTAAAGGCTGCATGACAAACAGACTCTTGAGCTTCCATGCGTAGTTTTTCACGTACATGCTTTTTCATCAATGGAAGTAAGTATTCTTGCAATGCCAAGTTCAAGACTTCCTTTCGTTGCTCGTTCCATTGCTGTACAGAGTCACTGAAGCCATCTGAAAGGTAAAACTCACACATTCGGCCGAGCCAGGAAGGATAGTCTTGGATGCTTATGGTCACATTCAAAAGACCATCTGCTTCACCCTTCAATATTTGCAAGAACTGTCCATCCTTAAAGGCGTCGCGGGGTTTATCTGATAAGTACTTGAAAGGTTTCATCGGATGAAGATCATCAATCACGGTATACCCTTTTTCTGTTGGTCTGACTGTCACTGTACCATAAGCTTCCCAATCACGACGCATCGCTCTACGTACTTGTGGGTCATAAGCAAGCTCTTGAGCCAAAATAGATCGAGCAGCCTTCAAGACTTTGTGTTCATCTGTGAATACATTGTCAATATAGAGATGTGCTTCTGCAATAGGATCCAAAGGACTGTCTTCGGGGAAATATTGACGTGTACTTTCCATGTAGTTTGTACCAAATTGTCTTGCTGTAACGCCGAATTTGGGTAAAAGATTATGAATACCAGAATCTTTACTAGATTGATACAAGGATTTTGTAGTGGGACGTTTAGGCCCACGATTATGCTGCTGAATAGCATTGATCCTTTCAGAAAAGTTGAGATTGACATATTCAGTTAAATCGGTGATTTCCTCTACTCTTTCTGCTCTACTCAGTATAGTGTCTACATATTCATCTGTAATCTGTGCCTTTTCGAGGAAATCTCTTAAAGCCTGGCGACGCTCTACAAAGCCGTGATATTTGAAATCCCAGTCGTATATCTCCCAAAGATCTTTTTCTGTCAAAATTTCTTTACTAATGCCTGTGTCTTTGTTAATTTCTGTAAAGAAATCTCGACGATGGTCTTTGATATGAGGCACTTCTAAGAATTCACGAGTGAGGAATCCAACAACATACGCGATGGCCGAAATAACCTGTTCGTCAGGCTGTAGCATGCCTCTAGCATTCACCATAGCTTGAGCAATCCAGAGAGCTTCCTCTTGAACCTCTTCGTTGGTTGCTTGCTCAAATGATTTGTTGGTGCCTTCATATCGCATCTGAAGACGCTCTGGGACATCACGCAAACGAATTTCTTCATCCTGCTCTGTCATCATACGTTCTGCAAGCTCGCTAGGTTCAAATATATCAGCCAATTGAGGTTCACGCTCTCTCTCGGCTTCTTCCTCCTAATTTGACATATTTAGACTGATATATAAACAGTCAATTGTATGCTTCATACCTCATCATTATATAAAGCCCATTCGTATTCTCTACCATCGCCAAAGATATCGTACATGTCAACAAGTACACTAAAGCGGTTGTTAGATACAAGTCTATAAAGATGCATTATGATTCTTACTCTTCGCTCATGCCTTCGGGTAAAATGCTCATCATGTCCATGTTTGCCTTTCTTCTGCCACGTCGTTCGTCATCGTAACCACGAGCCTCAGCTCTTTCGCCCAGTACTTCATTTAAATCGTCCTCGTCATCCTCATCTGCAATGAAATCTCCCATATCATCATACATATCACGACGATATCTAGAACGGTCATCGTAATCCTCAGCATAATCATCACGTTGGTTCTGATCTTCAGCCTGTTCTTCATCAGAGAAAATGTTTCCTACATTTCTTGATTCCTGACGTGACAATTCTTCACGACCGCGTTTAAGACGCTTCAGTTTAGGCTGTTTACAATAAAAGGCGAGTTCCGTTCAGTGTTTCTACATATTTATCACAAAAAACCCACTTACGCCCGTAGAACGGTTTAACTTGATTCCCATATTTTCTTCAAGCAATTCTAAATCTTCTTCGTCCAAATCCTCATCGTCTATAATAGCAATATAAATAAGACACGTTTGCCCACGATTATTACACATTGTCTACACATTACAGTCTTCAGCCTTCTTTCTCTTTTTACGACGAACAGTTACTTCTTCAGACGCATCAGACTCCTCTTCATCGTCTACGATGAATCCTTCTGCAATCTGTATGTAATTCAATTAATACAAGTAAAAAACATTTTTAGCAAATGTACTTTTCGAGCTTCTTCCTCGTCTTCTTCTTCTTCTTCCTCATCTTCATCATCTTCGTCATTATCATCGTCTTCTATTGCGTTTCCAGCACGTCGACGATTATAGGTAATATCTTCACCTTCTTCTTCATCGTCATCGTCGTCTTCTCTACCAAAGCGATGAATGTCGTCTTCGTCTTGATTAAATATATTAGACTCTTCGTCGCTTCTTGACATGTTTTAAGTGTAAAAGAAACTAGTTTTCACAGCTGTGCTTTTTTTAAAAGAAAAAAAAATGCACAGTTTTGACAAACACATACACACACACGCTTTTCCACCAAAGGAAAAATGACCAATAAAAATTAGCATGGTTAACTAAAGTCACAGTGAAAGCTTGTCTGAACAACTTGGCCAATCAAACTCCTGAAATTTTCATAAGAGTGAGGCACAGTGTGGATACAGGATTTTACTCTAAAGACAGCACACATCCTAAAGCGAACCTCATTTAAACAACAGCTAGCATTGATTAATACTTTCTCTTATTAAAAGCTTCAATTGAATAAGATGATCTGAGAACTGAATGGTTCTTGAGCTGCCTCCACAATAGTATAAATAGGGCACTCCTTTTGTTTTAAATAAAGAACAACTTAATTGAGTCTGATTATTTCTCGTCTCTTATATTTATTGATACTGACTTAATATTAAGTCATCAAGCTCTTCTAAAGAACCGATCATATCACAAGGTTTGATTTCAATCAATCCAAGATGCTCATCTTCAAGCTTCTCCATCAACTTTCTTTGCATCTGTATATCGTTCTATTTTATAAAGAGGAATAAAATCAGTCATTATTAAGTTATCGATAGGATAGTGAATACGTACGTAAATGAATGCAAATAAATTTAAAATCTTCAGCATTTGCTTCCAATCATTGTGTACCAAGGGGATCTCAGCCGAACCGCATTCAATGGCTTGCCATGAGTTTCTGTTTTTAACTGAATAGCGAGTCAAGGTCATCTTCTTCTGGATAACATGCATTGAATAAGCATGTATTTTTTTTTTTTACAGTTGAAAAAGATGTCTTATTGTATTTACACATAATACTCAGTATTATGTCAATTCCGTTGACCAAATTTTTGACCGAGTCTTCTTTGGTGTATATGATGTCTTAGGCATGGCCATACCTATTGTTTCTAATTATTTAAATTCATATGGAATAAATACATTACTTATTGCTTACCCCGATGGTTCTATGACCACACAGCTTGTTCCATTTAAGTACGATCCAATGCCATCGGTGAATCTTAGATCCCCTTTATTTTTGTTAATATAGAAAACGACAGTGGCCGCTTCTTTATCTTTTTTCTTACCCTTATACAACACAATTCAGTTTATAAAAAACAAAGCTACATACTATTCTTAAATAAAACTTACCAGCGGAAAGAGATAGCATTGGCAATGTTACCAAAGTATTTAAACAATGGTAATACATTTTCGACAAAGATGGTACGTTCGTCATTAATGAGGGTGGCTGTGATACGTTGGCAATTAATGGTGAAATCAATACATGCGAACTTGTTGTATTTCTGGTATTTGTATATATAAGAACAGTAGAAGTCAATAGTTAACAATTAGTACTCTTTATTTAAAGTTGAGAGAAGAACTAATAAATGAGGGTACGACCTGAATATATACGAGGGGTGATAACTACCAATATCTGACGTCGTCTATTGGCTAAGGATGGATAAATAGAGAATTAAAAGATGTGTGATCTACATAAACACGATAGAACTTGATAAATTTATTGAAGAGGTTCTTTTGATAAGCTAGGGCAGTAATTTTCTCATCGAAATCGGTACTATCAAGACTTATTATTTCCATAGCACCTGAAATGCTTTTGATTGACGTGCTGTTGTCATGGTTATTATTGATTTCTGTATATTCTTGAAGTGTTTCTTCACTTGCAAGCGTGTTATTTGAGCTGAAACACAGGTCAGTCTTTTTTAATATTAGCTGCAAGTTTTCGCCATCAATTATTGGTGTATTAGGCGAGACAATACGCTCTGGAGTCTGCATTGTGAAAGCTTTTTTATTGACAATCAATGCCGTTGGTTCCTATAAATTTAGTTTGTAATTAGTATTGCTTACAATACAATAAGAGTTTATTAAATTAAATCTTACTTTGAGTTTTCTCTTTCTGCTACTCTCCGCAAAATTATCACTTATTACTTCATTTGATGCAATCTAAACTTCTTCTTGTAGTACTTGCTCGGGATTCTGAAATCTTGATTGTCTCTCTTTTTCTTCATATTTTTGGGAAACACTACATACACCAGAAAATGCACAAGAAATTAGACTAATACTATGGGCGCCACCTCTACCCTTACCTATTATGTCTTTCAACAAATCCTTTGAATGTGTGACGCCGTGTTAAACATGGCTTTATAAAGTCGCCTTGTTAGTTTATGTTCTTTTCAAGAAGAAAGAGATAAAAAAAGAAATGTTGTTATTTATGTTGTCAGTTGATCAAAAAAGACCATTTATGATAAATTCGTATTTACATTATTTAGCTTATTTTCTGGTACATGTGGTGTTCACCTTTTCCGGTTCATCTACTAAACTTTCCATTATTTGGTTCTAAAAAAAAAAACAACAGCTAATCAGAAGCATAAGCTTGGGGCTGTATCTAGATATATATTACTTTGAAGCTGAACATTGTTTCTAAAAACGTTTCCATATGCTGGGCGTTACAGGTAAAATTTGGTATCATTAACGTATCATGTTGAATTAGCTTGTATTCACCGTTTTCATCTAATTCCTCTGTTGCGAAGCTCATTTTGTACCCTAATTAATACATAAGAAAGATAATGTGGATCAGTTGCTTATCATTTACAAATTTTATTCTGCTTACCATCGACTAAAATGCCAAAGGTTTTGAATTCTTTGGCTGTTTTGGCAACCTTCACTCGTAAATGTAGTTGTCTTTTGCAAAGTTCTCCAATTCTGCAAAAGTCAACTTCTACTAATCCTTTACAAGTATAAAAAGGCTTGGTTTCGATTGTTCCAACTTCAATAACGTTGTGTGATATGATGATACAATTAGGGCGAGGGACGCAGTAACCTTCCGGTATTTCCCTGGTCGCAAAGGATGTGATGTTCCTATTATCATAGGTAAAAATTAAACATACATTCATAGTTATTCGTTTTTTATTATATCATACCAATCAATTGAGAGTGAATCATCCATAGAAAACATGTTTTGTAGTAAGCATGTGTTGTATTTAGGTTTTGAAAATAGTTTTAAACAAAGTAGAAAGTAAGATGAGACTGTGTTGTATCTTTATTCGGAATAAAGTGAAGAAAAAAGAGATGATAGCATAATCAATACTTATATATTAAGAAGCTGTGTTATTTAAACTGCGTTGACTACATTCTATTGAGGTGTAATAGAACTTGTAGTAACAGTAGGTTCAACTCTAGATATTGTATTTAAGCACTGAATAGTAGCGTGGATACTACAGCATGAAGCATATTTCATGATGTAATAAAAAAAAAGAAGGATTTGGGAGAATAACACAAATAGTGTATGACCAAGACTAGGAAATAAGTCCAAGGATGTGCACTATATACAAAGAATGCAGAAATCTATTGCCTTTTAGTCTTTTTACTATATAGAATTAGAAGTGAACAAGCTCATTAAAATATAAATACAAGTGATCATCTGAATGAAATATGAAAAGTATAAAAGTCATGAAACACTTTAGAAATAAACAAAAGTGTGAGTGTAAACCTTAATTTCTTGCAAGGAGTAAAACCTTATTTATTGAAAACAATAACTTCATGCAACTAAGAAAAGGGTACAAAAAGAGAGAAATTTGCCTTTATCCCCTTTTTTCTCTCTTTTCTCTTTACTCTTTTTGGTTATTCTCTTTGGTCAAGGCAAGTTTTTATAAACTGACTTAGCAAGACGATGGTTGTGTGTTCAATGATTTCTATGCAATCTCTTTCTATGATGCTCAACACGTGTCCTGGACTGACAGCGGTCGTTCGTTTCATCACTCAATTAGAGGCTTTCAGGTAGCCAAAAGGAGAGTTATGGGACATTCGATTGGAATCTTTACAGGGAGCTAGCTATTTGAAATCACAGTTGTGACAGATTGATAATGATGCTCCCCGCTGTCTGGCTGGTGCAAAGGGGTACATAAGTTAGTTAACAATTGACAAGGCTCAGCTAATGCATGCCCCAACGGTACGTCTGCTACTGCGGGCCTTTGCAGGCTGCTTGGTATTTAATGATCTGATAATTTTATAGGTGCCTGATCCCTTGTTCTGATGGTCAACGACAGACCTGAAGAATGATGTTACAGCAGCAATCAGAACCTTTAGAAGTCTTTTGGCATCGTTGATGACCTTTTTCTTCTTCTCTAAGCTGTATGATTTGTTGATATAAAACCCATAAAGAGTGGTAGGGCACAAATAAAGCTATTGTTAAAAGCACGTCCTATAAACTATGCTACTTTGAGTTGTAGCATTCACGTATAAATCGAATTATATAATGCATTTTTCACTTGAACAGCTTCCAGTTTCCTCTCAAAAGAGCATTTTGCAGTTCCCTTTTGCAGTGCCACTAGTATTACCCTTATTATATTACGCTTGAATAGTCTAGCTCAATAAACAGGCGCTCAGTAGGTGTGCTGGTTGATTTTATATCTATATGATAACAAGGCGACAGAAACCGATCTAATTAGAAACTTTTGAATAATGCCAATAGCGATTTTGGCTTCTTGACTGTTTGTATTCCAAATAAGACCATACCTTCTCTATTTTATTGATGAAGTGATAGATATGCCGACATAGATCATAAGTAACTCTTTTTCACCATTTTTATTATGATAACAACAGTTGAAATGTACCATCACGACTTTATCATGAGAATATTAAACAAGTAGATATTGTCCAAGCAGTAAAAGTAGATATGCACACACGTGACGTAGAGATGCGCCACTCTTACTGAGTTTTCTTTACAATTATGAAAAACTTAATTTGACGGTCTTCAGTGTCTCAAAGAAATCAAAAAAAGACAATGTCACTTGTGGAATACTTTCTTTTGAAGGTTGACTATGCTCTGAGCCTCATTTTTTGATCACTACTTGATCTATCTGAGCGATTTACAAGCAGATCAAGGAGCAGTGTTTAGATATTTGTTTCACCAATACTCAATTAAGTTGTATTCCTGTCGGTATTTTAGTAAGTCTCTTTAGGGATCAACGAATAATAACCCTCAAGGTAACGTCAACCTGGGAGTTCGAGAAACTCTGTGAAATTTTATGCACATGTGTAGCATTCTTCGGTCATACTGATTGCTGCTAAGTAAATGATATATATGATTGGTCAAAAGCTACAGACAAGACAAGAGAGAGAGAGAGAATAAACAAAAGGCTTAAATATATTTCATATCGTAGCCTTGTTTATCACTCTTTGTGATAAACAATAAATCAGCCACAGCGGCGAGTTACAAATGAATAAGGTAATCGAGGTAAACTTAAAACGAAATCTATGATGAGCTTGATTTAGTATGAAGAATAGTCTTTTTCTATCTGCTAAGCAAAAAAAAAAAAAAAATCAAGACTGCATAGATTCGTTGCTTAGCAACATACGTGTGTTACACGGACAATATTATCCAAAAAAGGTAAATATTCACCGAGGGCTCCGCACGTCAGATCAATTCATATATAAAGGGAGAGATAGCCACCTTTCTCTCTTGTTTTATTCACTCAACATGCAAGAAACACAAAGTAATAACTACCAAAGTATCTCTGAATCAGATAAGAGCACCAAAGCTTCTTCTGAGCCAATCAATAACCCTAAAGACATCGAGTCATCATCCACTACGATTCATATGGATCAAGAACCTAAAGTAGAGCAAGATCAGCCAATGACTTGGAAAGAGAAGCTCAAGACATTCTTTTTCTATGCAAAACCAATGATTGTCATGTTAGTGATCGATGTTGGAATACCTCTCGCTATCTATTATGGTACCAAAGGTGCGATAGGCCCCTTGATTGCTCTGATCATATCTGGTATACCTCCTCTATTACATGTCATCTACTCTTTCATCAGACACAGACGTTTGGAAATTCTTGGATGTATATTTGTTGTATCATTTATCATATCTGCTGTTTTGTCATTGATTACAGGTAATTCGGAAATTGTAAGGAATGATTTTGACTGACAGTCTTTCTAGGCGATGTACGTTTGACACTACTCCGAGATTCGAGCACAACAGCCTTAATCAGTGTCATGTTCTTTGTCACACTTATTCCTCTGCAAACAAAATGGTTTGACATTAAGCCTATGGTATTCTTAATCTCTCAACAGATGTTTGCCAATGCACCTCCAATTACTTGGGTTGATCAGAGTGGGCAAGAACAGTCTTCCCCAAGGTTGATCTTTGTCTGGGAACATGTCAAAATGTTTCGAACATATTGTTACATTTTAACCTTTGCCTGGAGCGTGATACTTATGGGCGAATTTGCTGCCAAGGTGATTATGATTAAGAGTACCTTAGATGTTGATCATATTGTGCTCTATGGCAACATTATAATCATCACTATGTCTGTCACAATGTCCCTTATCACATCATTTACTAGCAGATTTATCAGGAAAAGATCGGTGGTACTTGTTCAAGAATGGATGAAGGAAAATAATTATAGAGATCGATTGCCACAATAATATTCATCTATTTATATACATATTTGCATCCTGTCATTATAAATATAGCACATCAAATATATGTAATTATTCTTCAACTAGAACACTAGTGAATAAAATATAACATTTTATCGTTTTGTACTTATAAGGCGTTAAGAGAGCTTTCATTGCCATGTTTTGTAAAAAACAAAGATATCATATATACTTGTGCAAATCATCCTTTCAAACTATCGGTTAATAGTTTTTTTTTTTTTTTTTTTTTGTTTAAAGAAAGAGAGAAAAAGCGCATCTATTTTTAAATTGCAGACTTTATTACCTTTTTTCTTTTTTCCTGTTTCTATTTGTGACAAGAATGAGTAAGCTTACCTTTTTGCTTGTATATCTTTTTTTCTTTTCTTTTCCCTTATATCTTCATATTAGCGACCTTTTCTTCGAGGACAAGAGCTGCAAGTAACAGTACAAGAAGAAAACAACAACAACAAAAGGTACCGGAACCTGTCATTGTCTCGGAAGAAGAAGAAGAGGAGGAAGAGGAAGAAAGTGCTGAAGATGAGTCTGTCACTCGTTGTGTCTGTGGCAAACAACGTAAGTCATTTTGTTAAAACAATAGCTGAACACTGATATGTCAAACAGATAGCATCGGTCTAATGGTGTGCTGCGATGATTGTGAAGTCTGGCAGCATTGTGAATGTATGGGATTAGAAGAAGAAGATATTCCTGACCAATACTTTTGTGAACAGTGTCGACCTGAGGACCATATTCAGATAAAAGGTTATGACAAGTAAAGTGTTGCCGTTTAAAAGTGAAGGGTATCTTTTCACACTTTTTTTTTTTTTTTTTGATAGTAAAACACGTAGATATTATAAGCCTTCAAAGACGGTTAAAAAAAGAAATACAAATAGTAGGGATAATAACAATACCTCAACTTCAGTGGATGATGGTAGGACGAATGGTAGTGGTAGTATCAGCAGTAACAGCAGCAGCAGCAGCAGTAGTAGTAGTAGTAGCTGTAGCAATAATAAAGGTGCTATGGAGTCAAGTAACACAGAGATAACCATCTCGGATTCACCTACAGACGAAAGTAAGCACTTGTCACTATAGCAACATATATCCTAATATATATATATATATTGTACATTAGCAATTGAAGGTAAATCCAGTCGACCTAAAAGGAAAAGTACAAAGAGTGAAAAAAAATCTCGTCCGTCCGGAAGTACAAATGGCCGAAAGTGGAACAGCCATTCCTTTCGTCGATCCAACAAAGCACCAAGGTCACGAACATCAACCCCACAACCAGAAGCACAGACAACACCGACAAGTACGAGTAGTATCCTGTTTGAACATTTATCACCCTCTGCTCGAGAAACGTCACCTCCAGCCAAGGTCCGTATACCTTCAGCTCGTATGACCATCTCGGAAATGAATAAAAGAGCGAATCAGATACTGGAATATATCTGTTCATTACAAGTAGAAATGGCAACAAGTAAAAAGAGAAACGAAAAGAAGCTGCTACAAGAACATGAAGAAGAAGAGGATGAAGAAGATGAGATATGCAAAAGACGGAAGTTAATTGACGCTCAAATAAGTGAAACAATGACAAAAGCAATGGTTCAGCTGGAACAAGAAGAGAAATTTAATGCAGTTGCAGTAACAAGCATACGAGAGAATAACAGAAAACCAACACCTATTCTTATACCTCCCAAAACAGATCATACATCATCACCTTCTTCTTCTCTAAGTAGTGCAAGTACGATACCTTTAGAAGAAGAAGAGGAGGAGGATCGATTTATAGACACAGAAAAATCTGTGGCTGAAGAAGCTTTAGAAAAGATAAATAAACCCAAGGAACAGACATCGACAGAGATCATGGATACCTTAACAAGGCAGGTCATCATCTTTCAAAGACGTTTTGGTCAATTTTCCTTTGGAAATGCAATGACGGATGATCCTGAAAGTATTGAATATGAAGGACCACCTATCACGAGAAGCAGGGAATTCTACCAAGGCCGAAATACTTGGTAAAAGCATTGTCCTTTTATTTTTTTTCTTTCTTTCTGTAAATAAAGTTACCCCCTCCCTCCCTCCCTCTCTTTCTCTCTCTCTTTTCTTTAAATATGCAAAATAGTAACAATAAAGAGTTGTACTTTTCAACAAAGCAAGATTGTCATTTTAAAACTGCAAAGGCATTTGAAGAATGGAGTCATGTTTTACGACAAACCATTCGAATGTCAACTTGCTATGATGAATTAGAGACAACAACAAAATCATTCACATCTGTTGATACACTGGCAAAGACCACAAGAAATCATTTAGAAAGGACAGAAAAGGCATTAAAGTTACTATCAGACAAGTAAATAATAATAAAGGGGCATAAACATGTATAATCTCATTCCTTTTTTTTTGTTGTAGACAGTCTGATCTTTTATTCATTAGTCAAGAACTTGATGACATTGATAATCTTTTAAATGTAGAACAAATTATCAAAGGACAAACAACAACATAAGTTTATTGTTATTACCATTTTTTTTTTTTTTGAAAAATATACTTTGTTTATCCAGTCCAACGATGTCCACAACCTTTGTTTGCACAAACATAAAATAATGTCATCTTTGCTTCTGCTCGTCTAGACGAAGATTGGAAAAATACAGCTTCTGGGTGTCCACAGCGAGGACAGTTGATATTGGCTCGTGGCTGAAAATACAAAAAAAAAAAAGATTAGCTTGCGTATAGCATTAAAAATGATCCAATCTTACAAGAGTAGGATCTGTTCCTAAATCGTGCAACACCATGGTTTGTTCCCTTTGAAAGAGATTAATATAAATCTATGTCAATTCGTACAACAACAACATTACGAAGGTGCATGAACAATTTCATGTCGATAAACACAGTAATTCTCTGCATCTTCCTCATATTCACAATTACGACATGCAAATAGTAATTTTCTATTGTTTTTATCTTCTTTGGGGTATAATAAGTTGTTACTATGCAAATCAGCTTAAATTAAGCATAAAATGTTGTTCGTATGCGTCATGGTAGCATACCAATCTAGACAATATTTAAAGGTAGCCATTTGTTGTTGTATATTTTATATGTTTGATAATAAAAAGAAAAATATAAAAAAAATGAATAGAAATTTCGAGTCATTGTTCAGCAACACGGGCGCTGCTTGAAAAATTATGCTTGCTTTTCTGCGCTGACCATCAAAGGGACGATCCATTTATTGGTTGCCAGCAAATGAAAGACAAAGCAAGATGCTCTCAAGAATAATTTGTCAGTTATTCCAATGTTCACACCATACTTGGCTGTATTTTGTAATTGATGAGTCATAAAACGAGATATACCACCAAATACTTTCTCTTGTTCCACTGTTTCTAGACAGATATGATTAAATCCAGCTTGATGAAGCTTATGCTTATATTCAGTAGGTGTCGACATGAGATTCTCTGCTGGTACTTTGCTTATAGTACATATCGTTTTAAACAAGAATAGCTTCCAAGATGACTTTTTCAGTTCTTGTGAAAAGGTTGGATCTAATGCAAAATCGAAAAGACCAAGTGTTCCTCTATCATTTAAAAGGCTGTACGCATTCTTGAAGAAATCCCAACGAGTGTCATAATGATAAGCTGAATCAATGCTTAGAATATGATCAAACTTATGTTTTGGGAATAATCTATCCAGATCATCTGCAGACCCGTGTAATAAAGTTATCTTTTGCTTTTGAGCATCGGTTAATCTCTCATTAGCCATTTGCACTTGAGTCAATTCATTTGTGATTCCCTAGAATATAAGTTAGGCCCCTGATGCAATCATGCCCCCTTTACGTGACTTACTGTAACATTGCAGTTATATTGATCTATCATAAACAAGTGTATTAAAAAGTGGTGATCATGACGTCGATTGTTACATACCTGCTAAGAGTAAGCATGAATCACCACATCCAAAACCCACATCTATGATATTTATCATAATAATTCAATAACAGAGTAGTGGCCATACAACATCAACCACTTACCGAGTACACTATTTCCATTTTGAATACGGGTATATTTAGCGGTTTCAAGCACTAGTTTGCTGCAGGCATCGGAAAATGATGAGACATTGTCTGTCCATAATCCCATATTAAACCAGAGTGTTGAAGGTGGCAGTTGGATGTTGAGTAGAATATGACGTAAACCATACATCTCCTCTTGCTTGTCTGTTGCCTTGAACGGTTTACTTCCGGAAAGTATTTGTTGTAGTAAATGATAGACCATGCAAGTCAAACCTATTGCATGCAAATAGAGTAAAATATCTCTTATGCTATTGGTGATGCCTTTGATTATCAATGGTAATAGAAGGATATAGACTGCAAATAAACTTGCTTTTTCCATGTCAAACATGCTGTAAGATAAAGTGAAAAAGAAAAAGAAAGAATTAAAATTGTGCACAGGGTTTTAATCAAAATGAGATTTATAGAAATAATTTTATATTCAGAGCTTAGTCAGTAAATTCTTCTGTCATTTGTAAAGAAGTCGACGTGTTTTAATGCATGGAATATATAATCGTGGACTTTTAGAAAAAATAAAAGTTGTCAGTCCTTTGTATCAACATAAATACATACTTGTCTGATGTCAAAGGAGACTGCTTACTATTCCTGGCTAGTATAGTAGGTACTATGCCATCAGTTTTTTTTTTTTTTTTTTTTTTTTTTTTTTTTTATCATGGATTATAAACAAAGCATACAGATTACTCAATTTTTATCATTACATATTACAAGATGAATATACAAACGACCTAAAGCTAGAAGTCATGTTTATTGTCACAGTTATCACACTTTCTTACAAAAGCAATTTCACGCATTTCCTATGAATAAGAAAGACGCTTTTCAGCAAGATTTTTTTTTTATATTTATATATTTCACATTATATATTTAAGTTAATTTATGGATATTTTGGATAAAATGCTTTTCGCATTCTCGATCTTGTAATCTTCAGTAACACCTTTAAAAACAACTTTTGTATTATCTTCTCCATAAACTGTGAATCTTTCAGGCATCCATGATATATGGGGGTACCGTTTGACCTTTGGAATAACTGCTTCGAGAAACTGTTTATCACCATCATAGAACTTCATCAAAAACTCGAAGGCTACAGGACGTTTTAATTCATGGAAAAAACTAAAATCTTCTGAAACAGGCACACCATGGAAAGAAAACCCGAATTCATATATCTGGTCCTTAACAACCTCCATTGCGAGAGTACATGTTAACAATAAAAGCTTAATGAGAACTAAATATAAAAACTTCATACAGTGAGAACGGTAAATTGTGAGTCGTGCCTACCACAATTACCGTTGCCTCCACTCCGACCTCGGATGTGGTCATAGGCTTTCTAGCCGCGCTTTATTCTCAGTAATATAAAAATTAAAAGATTTCTTCTTATTGCTCTCTTTACATCTTTCTAAGCCGCGCATCATGGTACACAAATGTCAGATTATGGTCTTACAGAAGCACAAATCATTGAGCTCATCCAGCACCGCACCGCACAGACCGGTAGAGACAAATCAACAGAGTATGCATTACCAAGTGAAATCCTCGAGGATCTGGAAGAGTCTTCCAGCAAGGAACTCAGGACAAACACCCAAAAGTTTACAAAGGAAGCCTTGCAATACGACGGAGGCAAGTGGACCAAGTCAGGCGCAGTCAATAAGATGTTTGTCCAAGAGCTTAAGAATGCAAAAATGGATGCATATCAGCTGATCCAACGGAGGTTCAAAGATGGAGATCGACTTAGAGTTGCAGCAAGGGGAGCAACCGAAGTGTTTGAAGAAATTAAATTCGTTGTTGAACGAGGTGGAGGAGACAACGACAGCGAACTCCTCGAACAAGTACTGGAAAAGGTCAGGCGTTTGGCCATCTATGCCTTTGCTGCCGGCAAATCGATTGTCAATGAAGCAAAGGAGCTTACTGCAAGATCACTCAAACTCCCGGGTTCAGTCAGGTATCTGTACGAAGAAGATGAAGACGACATGGACTTTGTTTTTTCACAAGAAGATGTCGACAGAATCCAACAAGCCCGGTATGAAGAAGCCATTGTCAACAACACAAGCCATGGAAATCGACAATTTAGAAACAAGGGTCAAGGCCAATACAGGAGAGGATTCAGCAGAGGACGTGGTCAAAAGAATTTTACCTGGGGTGGGAAACCCAAACAAAATCCAACACCACAACAAGGCCAAAGCCTCAACCAACAGCAATAATTCAGCTGAAAACTCCACCACAAGTGGCTTGCCAACTGAGCTCCATGTCAGCGAACGACAGCCACTATGTGATTCCGGAGGATGACATCCCACCGGGTGGCCGTCTTCAGCACTTTGTCTCAGCTTGGAAATCGTCAGCATCTCACAAGTGGCCAATCTCGGTAATCGAACAAAGCTACTAGATTCAGTGGTCGTCCAAGCCGATCCCATGGACAGCAAGAAGCTATCAAGCGTTCGAAATGGAGAAGAAACATGTTCATGAAGCGGTACACAAGTTTTTAGAATCATGAATGATCGAGAGATCTCCTTCCCAAGACGATCGGTTCCTATCCAACTTGTTTATGATCCAGGAGAAAGACAAGGTAAGACCTATCTTGGATTGCAAACGAATCAACGCATTCATTCAATGTCAGCACTTCAAGATGGAGGGAGTGCCAGCACTTCGAGAAACCATAGAGACAGACGATTATATAACCAAGGTCGGCCTCAAAGATGCGTATACAGTAGTCCCGATCAGTGTAGAGTCGAGACGATATCTGTCATTCAAGCACGAAGGAGTGGTATACCAATACAAGATTTCTAGCTCAAGCTATCCGCAAGTCAACCAACGACGCCTACAATCGCCATTGGAAAAACTGGACAAATTGGTGTTTTTCAGAGAATTCCAAGAGAAACCCAACAGAGTATGATCCTCAACTGGTGTTAAGATACTTGGTATCAATTCAGAACTACTCATCACAGCATCTCAACGTAGTGAGATCAGCACTAGCCTCAGTTTTCCGAATTATCCATAACAACAGGCCTGATATCGCTGAGCAGAGATTGATTCAACAATTCTTTCAAGCGAGAAAAAGAACAAAGAATAAACTACCAAATATCTTCGAAGAAATATTCGATATCAATCCACTGCTACAGATGGTCAACGATTGGGGGAGTGCAGAAAACTTGTCGCTAGATCAACTACAAAGAAAGACTTTGGTACTCTTAGCGATAGCTACGATGTGGCGCCCACGTTCAGATTTTGGTTGCTTACAATATCGCGATGTATTGTTTATTGAGTTGAATGACCAGCCTCTTGGAGTAACATTAATTGTACGGACGCCGAAAGAGATCAAGCCGAAAACAAGCAAATTGGGTATAGATGAACATCAAAACCTATGTCCCGTTCGAACATTGAAGGCATTTGTCTAGCGTACCAAGGACTTTAGAACTTCGTTGGAGGAGGAACATACATTGTTCCTAGCTTACTTAGGTAATGGCCGTGCACCTGCAAAATTGATTCAACCTAAGACAGTCAGCAGGTGGCTGGAAGGCATAATGCAAGATTCGGGGATCAACACAAATAAGTTCAAGGCACATTCCTTACGATCCGCAGCAAGCACGAAGGCAGTGTCTTTAGGTGTCCCATAGAACACATAAAACTGCACGTGAACTGGAGTTTGACAAGCAACACCTTCGAAGACTATTACTACCGACCAAGGAATCAGCACAAGCGTGGGTCCGATATAGTTAACACTGTGTTTAGAGAAGTTACCAAGAACATAACCACATCCTTAGTCTTCGTTTCGGCAACATAGCCATTTATTTTTTGGTTACGGGCATTCAATTTTCTCAAAGTGACAAAATTTACCGTTCTCTCTGTAAATAACAATGACACCCCCTATAGTAGGTTAAAAATAAGACCGCTTTCCAGCAAGACGATTAAGCCAATCGCAGCAAATAACTATATTGTCCGATCATTTCTCTTCTTACCGTGATTGTTTTGTTCTCCGTTTTTAAACCCAATTTAATGCCCGTCATTTTTTAAAACTATAAAAGCGTGTTTTTTTTACTCATTCCTTTTTTTTTTCTTTTTTCCTGGAGGAGATAGAAAAGATACCTCTCTCTTGCCCTCATAAAAATCTATGAGGATATTATCGCGGTAGTTATTTGCGATATGTGTAAATATATAGACAATCTGAGTTTGTTTCAATCTGATTTTAAGCGGAACTAGTATAGTTTTTTTATGGCCAAAATGAGACGCACTTTCTATGTGTAGATGTAGAACACGGTGCCTTTATCATAAATCTACACATTTATGAATCGCAAAAGTAATGCTCAATCTTAGAGAGCCTCAAAAATACTACAACCGTATCATTTAGGCACAGCGACTCCTATTTTTATAAAAAGCCAATGTAAAAGTTTTTTTGACACTGTGATCATATTATGACATGCATATTACAATTCATTCTTTAATCTACTTTGTCTTTGTTTCTAATTCTAATGAAATCAATACAGTTATCATTCGTTGGAAAACGGTGGTGCTTATATTTGAAAGTAGTCTTTTGATTAAACAGTGTGAAATATTAGATATATTTGAAATGAGAGACTAATCTGTGTATGCTTAAACTTATTGATTTCTGTATTATTACATTACAATTCAGAAATGTTCAATCTTGCTATAGTTCCTGTCACTTTCTCTTCTTTAACAATCAGCCGTGTCCATTGGCTGATAAGCATAAAACAGCACATATAGAGGTAACACTATTACAAAGCATACTAATAGTGTAAATTAAACAATACATAAAAAATCAACTTGGCTATGATTCGCTTTGATTATCTTTTGGGGGAAAGATTTACTCCCTTTCAGCGTTTCCCACAATATATTCATTATGTAATTTTGAACTTTTTTTAATTGTCTGCATTTTGTACAAAGCTGTATATCTCGTTACTAAGCTGAATTCAAATATAAGCAATTCTCTTTTTCAACACCCTTTTAACAGTACTTGTTTTACCAAAAACAACTATTTTACTATATCATGGATATTCAAGCTCTTTTCAGTGTTAAGGACAAGGTTGTTCTCGTTACCGGTGGTTCTCGTGGTATCGGTGAAATGATTGCAACTGTAGGTGACATGTTATGATCTATAACAGCATAAGAAGCTAATCAATACATTAGGGTTTCGTTCAAGGTGGTGCCAAGGTGTATATCAGTAGTCGTTCAGCAAAGGCTTGTGATGAAGTAAGTAGTCTATTTTATAGAAAAAGAAAAAGAAAGCTAAACAGCTATACAAGGTTGCTGCCAAATTGAACGCTTTAGGACCTGGAAAATGTATCGCATTGCCAGCCGATTTACAAAGCATTGAGGATATCAAAAGATTAGTTAAGGAGCTTAGTAAACGCGAGGATCGTAAGTACATTAATATGATAGGAGGAATATAACTGACATTATACAAGATTTGGATGTGCTTGTCAACAATGCTGGTGCTACTTGGGGAGCCCCTCTTGATGAATATCCTGATGCTGCTTTCCAAAAAGTAATGAATCTTAATGTCACTCGTATATTCACATTAACACAGGCGTAAGTCGAGATAAGGAAAAAAAAAAGATCAAGTTACCAACTATTTTCATTCATAGCTGTCTTCCTCTTTTGAGAGCCAAGGCCACTGCAGAGAATCCTTCTCGCGTGATCAACATTGGCTCAATCAATGGTATTTCCGTAAGTTGACCTCTTTTCTCTCGTTTTAATAGTGACTAATCATACATCATATACACAGGCTCCTGGAATGGAAACCTATGCTTACTCATCCTCAAAGGCTGCTGTTCATCACTTGTCTCGTCACTTGGCTGGCAGATTAGGTAGAGAACATATTCTTGTTAATGCAATTGCTCCTGGCTCTTTCCCCTCCAAGATGATGGCTGCTACTCTAAAAAACTTTGGTGATGCCATCGTTGCTGGCGTTCCTGTTGGCCGTGTTGGTAGCCCTGAAGACATTGCTGGTACTTGTATCTATCTTGCCTCACGTGCTGGTCAATACACTGCTGGAGCTGTTATCACCGTTGACGGTGGAGCTCTTCAAGGCTCCAAGTTGTAATCTGTTAACAGTTGCTTTAAAAAGTAAAACTTGATATTCTTGGTATTTTCTTAAAAAAAAAAAGGATGTTTATTTCTTCATTCAACAAAGAAAAGTATTTGCTATGAGAAGTTCCTACAAACTTTGTCTTGATTGTATCTTGTAACTACAAGTAATTCATTTACACGAATCGACAATCAAGACAAATATGTATAAGCCCCTCACGAGTTGATTAATCAACTCGTGTTGCTAAGTAGCCTTTCACACAAAGTGCTTATCTATGTCTATAACTATAGGGGAGGAGAAGACAAAATACGTACCCAATTATTTTGATAAAGGGTCAACCGCCTGAAAGAGATTAATTAAATACCAGTTCGGGCCGGACCATGATTTTTGGTGGAAATGATACTCGGAGTTAGGTGAGCGGCTAGTCCACTGCTGATGACTGTAGCCGCTCCATCCACATTATAGAAGAGAAGCTAAACTAGAAATCGTTTTTCCCCTTCTCTATTCAGTAAAGCATTTTCAGCCATGGTAAACATCTATCAATCCATCCAGCCATAGAACAATCCTCACTCACTGTTTGATATCATATAGCCTACTAGACTTCACCACAACAGAAAGAAGCGTGGACACGTTTCCGCCGGTCACGGTCGTGTTGGTAAGAAAGAGAATTACACATTACATGATCCACATGATTAATGTCTTTCATTTTATAGGTAAGCACAGAAAGCATCCTGGTGGTCGTGGTCTTGCTGGTGGTCAACACCATCACCGTACCAACATGGATAAGTACCATCCTGGTTACTTTGGTAAGGTCGGTATGCGTCACTTCCACTTGAAGAAGAACCCTCTCTGGCGTCCTGTCATCAACCTTGACAAAATCTGGACTCTTGCTGGTGAAGGCGTTCGTGAAAAGTACAAGAACACCGAAAAGGTTCCTGTCATTGATACTCTTCAACATGTAAGATTTTACTTTATAATAAGAGATGCAATTACTGATCACATCTGTGTCAATAGGGTTATGCTAAGGTTTTGGCTAAGGGTACCATCAGCCAACCCGTCATTGTTCGTACTCGTTACGTCTCTGCACTCGCCGAAAAGAAGATCAAGGAAGCCGGTGGTGTTGTTGAACTCATTGCCTAAATCTGTTAATTTTTCCCCTCTTTTTTTGTGCTTGTGCAAAATAAATTTACTGATCAAAAATGCGCTTGCTTGTCGAACCATTGTAAATTTTAGCATGAATTTTGAATTAATGACTTAAAACGTTAAGAAAGACAATACGTGTATTAGCAAATGAAGAATTCCTTTTTATTGAAAGAATGCAGATTGTAGTAGGAATACGTGAGGGGATCTACTGGTCATATGGGAGATTGAGATAAAAAAAAGAAGTTTGCTGATGGGGTAAAACAATGAAGTAGCTTATTTGGAACTGGTGTACTTGGTGACAGCCTTGGTACCTTCAGAGACGGCGTGCTTGGCGAGTTCACCAGGGAGGATGAGACGAACAGCGGTTTGGATTTCACGAGAAGAGATGGTGGAACGCTTGTTGTAAGCAGCCAACTTGGAGGCTTCAGTGGCAATACGTTCAAAGATATCATTGACAAAAGAGTTCAAGATGGACATGGCCTTGTTGGAGATACCGGTATCGGGGTGGACTTGTTTCAAGACCTTGTAGATGTAAGAGGAGTAAGTTTCACGACGAGAGAGTCTCTTCTTCTTGTCACCACCGGTCTTGGCCTTAGGGGCAGCGGCGGGCTTGTCTTGGGAAGATTCTTTAGGAGCCATGATGAGATTTGAATGAGGAAAAGAAAAAAAGAAAAAGGAAAGAAAATCCTGCTGGGTTTTATATGTTCAATTTGTAGACTTTTTTTCGCGACAAAAAAATTCCTCGTTTTTTTTTTAAAGTTAAAAAAGCAAGCGAAAATAATGCCATTGAGAGTATATAAACGCGAAAATAAACACGAGAATAAACGCGTAGAAGGCAATGCGTTGTATAAGCATGCAGAACAATATTTATTTTATTTTTTCTCATATTTTCTTGCTTTTCACTGCGTAAAGACATGTATTTCTTTTTTTAATCAAGAATTTTTGTAGAAAGTAAAAAAAAAAATAATAAAAAAAAGAGTGACGCTCTTTTCTTTTTTTTTTTTTTTTTTTTTTTTGCACAAAAGAAAAAAAAAAGCTGCCATTCCTGATAGATATATAAGCTCCTCTTTTTTTTAGGCTCAATTTCCTTTTTTTCCCTTTTACTTCAATTCATACAAACATGTCTGGTGGAAAATCTGGTGGAAAGTCTGCTGCTGGCTCCAAGTCTCAAACTCGTTCTTCTAAGGCCGGTCTTCAATTCCCTGTCGGTCGTATTCACCGTCTTCTCCGTCGTGGTAACTATGCCCAACGTGTTGGTGCTGGTGCCCCCGTTTACCTCGCTGCCGTTCTTGAATACCTCGCTGCTGAAATTCTCGAATTAGCTGGTAACGCTGCTCGTGATAACAAGAAGTCTCGTATCATCCCTCGTCACCTTCAATTGGCCATCCGTAACGATGAAGAATTGAACAAGCTCCTCGGTCATGTCACCATTGCCCAAGGTGGTGTTCTCCCCAACATTCACGCTTCCTTGTTGCCCACCAAGTCCAAGAAGGCTGGTGCTTCTCAAGAGCTCTAAAGAGTTTATCGTACATTCAAATAGCATTTATTCTATAAAATTTGATATCCCCCAAAAATCTATTTTTCCTTATTTATGTATAAATTTTACAGCTACAAAAAAGAAGGACCTTCAACCCTATCTTTTCTTTATTTTTGGGCTTTATTGTAAATAAATTCTCATTTTAAAAGCGAAATTTTTTTTTGTTTCTTTTTTTTGTAGTAAGCTTTGTTGATTATGAAAATAGCCAATCAAATGGCGTAGAAATGTTGTCTGATATGCTAGAGATCTTTATGTACAAAAATAGTAAGTTCGTACCCGATCGTACTAATTCGTATTACGTTACGAGATTTCCAAATTTGTACAGCTCTTCAATCAGTCATGTGGTTTGCCTGTCATTTTTTAGTAATCATTTTTCTTGAAAGAAAAAAAAAAAGAAATGGAAAGCAAATGTTTCATGATATATTATTAGTGTTGCTTGGCGATGTAAAACTATTTTGTTTGCCATGACGACTTTATATCTTGTCTAACAAAAATACATGCAATTGGTGCATGTATGCACTTGCTTAAAAAAGGATTCATATAAATAAATAAAGCAGCACATTCCATTTTGTGGTATTTTTTAAAAAAAAGTTCATTTTATTTATGAAATAATGAAATAAAAACTGTACAAATGAAAAAACTTTCTTTTCATATTAAAAATATTTATTGTCGTGTTGTTGCTGTTGCTGCTGAGATGTATTTAGAGTCGTTGTTTGTGAAGGGTATTTAAGAGCGTTCACCACGGAGACGACGAGCTAATTGAATATCCTTGGGTTGAATGGTAACACGCTTGGCGTGGATAGCAGCCAAGTTAGTATCTTCAAAGAGAGAGACCAAGTAAGCTTCAGAGGCTTCTTGGAGGGCACCAATGGCAGAAGATTGGAAACGCAAGTCAGTCTTGAAGTCTTGGGCAATTTCACGAACAAGACGTTGGAAGGGGAGCTTACGGATCAAGAGCTCAGTAGACTTTTGGTAACGACGGATTTCACGAAGAGCGACAGTACCGGGTCTGTAACGATGAGGCTTCTTGACGCCACCAGTAGAAGGAGCAGACTTACGGGCAGCCTTGGTAGCCAATTGCTTACGAGGGGCCTTACCACCAGTGGATTTACGAGCAGTTTGCTTAGTACGAGCCATGTTTAATAAAGAGTAAAAGGATGAAAAAAAGGAAAAAGAAAGGAAAGTCTTTGTCCTTTTATATCATCTCTGACGGACATTCAATCTTGCTTTTTTTAACTTGAAAAAATATTCTATTTTTTTTTTCAGTTTGCGCGTTTAACAAAAAAAAAGACAGGATATTTTTTAAACTTGAGAAATGGATTCTTCCAAAATACAATAAAATAGTCTTTTCCTTAACAAAACAAACAGAATAAAGACTTTTACAATAAATCCCATTGATATCCACGACACACTTTATTTTTGTTTAATTTCGACTTTATTTTGCATTGGTTTATTTATAAAAGCTATACTTTTGTTTTTTTTTTTTATTTTTAAAAAATTCATTCGCGCCTCTTTTTTTTTTTACGTGAATCAAAAAAAGTTTTTGTTTTCAAAATCAAAAAAAAAAATAACGGTGTCCCAATTTATGGTAAATCCCGTGTGACTTGACTTCGAACCTATAAAAGGGGCGACTTTTTATTCTTCTTTTTTTTTTTTTCACTTATTCAAATTTAATACAACAATGACTGGTCGTGGAAAAGGTGGTAAAGGTCTCGGAAAGGGTGGTGCCAAGCGTCATCGTAAGATTCTTCGTGATAACATTCAAGGTATTACCAAGCCTGCTATTCGTCGTCTTGCCCGTCGTGGTGGTGTCAAGCGTATCTCTGGTCTCATCTATGAAGAAACTCGTAACGTCTTGAAGTCCTTCCTCGAAAACGTTATTCGTGATGCTGTTACTTACACTGAACATGCCAAGAGAAAGACTGTTACCTCTTTGGATGTTGTCTATGCTCTCAAGAGACAAGGCCGTACCCTCTATGGTTTCGGTGGTTAAGCATTCTCATCTAATATTTGCATCTTGAACCAAAAAATATATTGATTCCCATAATTAAAACTTGCAAAAACAAGTTTAGCATTTTGTATATAGCTTTTTTTGCTTCAAGCTTTTTTCTAATTTTATATTGCAAAACCAAATAAAAAATCCCTTGTGAAAAAAAAATTGTTTTATGCATTCTGTGTGAATTGGGTTAGAAGTGTGTGGGATGATAGCCTTTGCCATATAAAGAAATTGTACACCACAACTATTAAAGCGAAAAACAGACTTTTATCTAAGGGTTTGTGAATGAATAAAATAATAAACAAATATACTTAATACAATAGAAAGGAGTACATGAGTATACATTAGAACAATAGTCTCTGATGAGTACATGAGAGCATGAGCGCATGAGTACATTAGTCTTTGATTATTACATTAGTAACATAATAGGAATATGTCTGTCTTGCTTACTACTATATACAACAGTTTTTATATTCAAGGCAATAGAAAAAGAGTATGAGTGTATATTAAAACATCAGTCTCTGATGAGTACATGAGAGCATGAGTCACATGAGCGCATTCGTCTTTAATTACTACATTAGGAACATTACAGGAACATGTCTGTCTTATTTACTAATGCATTCGATTAGTTTTATATTCCAACACAATAGAGTACATATTAGTCAGAGTATGTTGATCACATTACAAAGCACACAACCACACATTTTTAAGTAAAGCACATACACAAAGAAAACAGTTGTTTGTACAAATAAGGCTCTTTATTTAAAGAAAAAAGCATCCATGGTATTTAAAAACTTGAAGGAATACAAATCGTAATGAAAAAAATGAATACATTATGTAAAAAGTTTTGATTAGCGAGTCAGAGTTTGATTGCTAGTATTGTTGTTGTTGTTGTTGTTGTTATTGTTGTTAGTTTAGAGTTCTTGAGAAGCACCAGCCTTCTTGGACTTGGTGGGCAACAAGGAAGCGTGAATGTTGGGGAGAACACCACCTTGGGCAATGGTGACATGACCGAGGAGCTTGTTCAATTCTTCATCGTTACGGATGGCCAATTGAAGGTGACGAGGGATGATACGAGACTTCTTGTTATCACGAGCAGCGTTACCAGCTAATTCGAGAATTTCAGCAGCGAGGTATTCAAGAACGGCAGCGAGGTAAACGGGGGCACCAGCACCAACACGTTGGGCATAGTTACCACGACGGAGAAGACGGTGAATACGACCGACAGGGAATTGAAGACCGGCCTTAGAAGAACGAGTTTGAGACTTGGAGCCAGCAGCAGACTTTCCACCAGATTTTCCACCAGACATTTTTAAAGTTGTAAGTTAACAAGTATTGAAAAAAGGCAGAAAAAAAGATGAAGACCGCCCTTTATATATGCAAAATTGGGACCCCTTCTTTTCAAATTCCGCGTTTTTTTTTTTCACTTGAATTTTTAAAAGATGACAAACACCATCCTTGTAAAAAACAACAGGGCAAAAAAAAGATTTTTTTGTTCAAATTTTTTTTCCTTTATAGACGACTTCTTTGACCTCAAATTCCTTTGAAAAACGCGTTTGTTTCGCGAAATAAGTATAAGTCTTTATTGTTTTCAAAGGCAATCTGAGGATGACTCTGTCATAGACCAAAAAATTTCCTTTTCGGAAAACCAAGTCACGATTCTGTTTTTCTATATAAAACCAGCTGAATTTTGAGAACCTTTTTTCCAATTTTTCATAATTATCATTAAACATGGCTGCTGAAACCGCTACTAAGGAAACCAAGAAGAACGTCCCCAAGGACAACAAGAAGAAGAGACTCTCTCGTCGTGAAACTTACTCCTCTTACATCTACAAGGTCTTGAAGCAAGTCCACCCCGATACCGGTATCTCCAACAAGGCCATGTCCATCTTGAACTCTTTTGTCAATGATATCTTTGAACGTATTGCCACTGAAGCCTCCAAGTTGGCTGCTTACAACAAGCGTTCCACCATCTCTTCTCGTGAAATCCAAACCGCTGTTCGTCTCATCCTCCCTGGTGAACTCGCCAAGCACGCCGTCTCTGAAGGTACCAAGGCTGTCACCAAGTACACCAGTTCCAAATAAATAAGATGTAATAGTACATTACAATCCAAAAACAAACAAGTTTTATTACCCCATTTTCGTTTTCTTGTACAGTTTCATTTTACATTTTATATATAACATTTTGTAAACAATTCAAATAAACTATTTGTCAAAAAAATCAACTTTTATTTTCTCTTTTTTTCTATTTCGTTTTTTGGTACAGAAAAAATATCTGCATTTTCAGAATTGGTAGCGAAATCACTCATATCATTAAAGAAGGCTGTCAAATCATTCTCTAAACTAGCCTTGTACTGTTCTTGTCTCTTTCTTTCCTCTTCTTTGGCTTGTCTGAGCTCTTCTTCTCGTCTTTTCTTTTCAGCTTCAATCGCAGGTGAATACTGTGAAGCATAGGATGATTTCTCCCAGTAAGCTTTGAAACCTTCAATTGAATTGACAGGAATGGCGTACTCGCTCTGTCCGTACACGGGTATAAAACTATCCGGATTTCCAAATGTCGCTTGCACATAACGCCCATCGATCACTAGACCATAATATCCAATGTTATCCATGGCAATCATTGCAGACTATTATGTATAAAAGGAGAAAGTTGTATAACAATAAAACAATCATTAGATGTGTTTCAATTATATAGGCTGCTTTTTTTTTTGGTTGGCGTTACTTTGATATCAGTAAATTCGATAAATGCAAAGGAGCATGATAGCTTTGTCAGCTTGTCTCTAATAAGTAATGTGCGATAGAGCCCTTGAAATGATGATATAGCCTTGAAAATGGATTCTTCTGTAGTAAGATGATCCAGTCCTCTCAGTAAGATGAGATGACTTGATGCAAGCGATAGGTCCTTTGTTCCATCATTAATCTCTAGTGTATCCGTACTATAAGTCCGTGTCTCGGTTGCTGCTCCTATGTGTATATCCAGTCAAAAGCATTAATCAGTTGTTCAAACGCTTCAATAGAAATAAATGTGTGTTTACGAATATTCGATTGCTTGCATTCGACGCACACTCGGCGATGAACATCATTAAACTTTCCACACTAGCATATAAAGTTAAAAAAAAGTGAATAAATGGTAATCATTACCTACAGTTGCACAACGCCATTCTTCCTTTTCTAATGACCCGTTGTTCTTATGAGAGTAGTCCACACGCACACGGAAATCCTTCATATGGAAGGTTCGGTGCTTTTCTACAAACTGCATGGCATGCCCCACACTGGTGAATCGAACAAATGCAAATTTTCTTGATTCGCCTGTTTCACGAGACTTGATGAGCGACACTTCTTCAATGCAAGCGTTCATTTCACCAAGTCTCTTGGCAATCTTTTTTAAAATGTGTGAGTGAAAACAAAAGAAAAAGATTGCAGCAGAGTCACTTACATCCTCTTCTGTGGCATTATCAGGTAAGCCTCTCAAGACGACGTTGATGTTGGGACCTGCTGGTTTTTCATCTGATTGCTTTCTTTCAAAATATCTCTTGTCCTCAAATGAACGACGGTCGTCCTTTCTTCTCCTACGCTCTTCATATCGTTTCTATCGATAAAGTTGGCTTTATGTGATCAATAATTGTATTTTCTTTACATTGTCCTGGTCACTTTCACCCCTGTGATGTCTACTGGGTGATCGTCTATGAGGACTAGGTGACCTATCTCTACTGTGTCTTCTTGGCTGAGGGCTGCGTGACCTTCTTCTTTCTGGACTACGAGATCTCCTTGAATGTGGACTATGTTGTCTCTTTTTAGAGTGATCGTATTCTCGAAAATCAGGCATTGATAATTTAAAAAAGAGAAAGAAAGAAAAAGAAAAAAATTTTACCTCCTCCCCTTCTTTTTTTTTTCTCTCTCTTTCTTTCTTTATAATAAACTAGTTTTTTTTATGAGCCAATTGTTGGCAAATACTATTGAACCTTTACTATTAAAGATTGAAAGTTGGATCATTGCCATAGCTGCAGACGTTCCCTTGGAAACAGACTGGGCACAATCGTCTTATGGATCTTGGTAGCATTATTTATTGATTTCTTGTACGACTTGTTTGCTTAACTTTTTTTTTTAAAAAAAAGGTATAATAATCCTCGACAACATGGATTAGAATTATTCTTTCTAGCAACAATTTATGCAACAGCAACAATCATCTTCTTTCGTCGTTTGCTACGACCAGGAAGCAGACATTATAAACTGATTACAGAATTCGAACCACCTCAAAAAGCATCCATAACTGAAAAAGGAATGACGTTGGCATTAGCGTCATCACTAACATTAACCCTTATTCACAAAATCATTCGTAATCGAGTATGGTTTATGCTACAGCCTTGTCATATGAGTGGATTTTTGCTTGTACTTTCACTTTTATACCCCAACAAGCGATCACCACTTCCTCACATTCTCTTTAATATTTATCTTCATCTTCAGTGGGGTGCCTTGGCTGCACTTGCATTTCCAGATCTAAGGGAACATTACTTGATTGGAGAGACATTTAATTTCTTTGCAGGTAAAAAAGCATACAAACGTTACAATAGTTCAATTTGTAATATGACTGTAGAACATGCACTCTTGTTGATTGTTCCTATTTATATGATCTATAGTCGCCGATATGTTGTATTACCCAAATCAAAGGAGATCTTGTGCTTGTCATTCTTCACTTACTGTTTCTTCCATACACCTGTGCTTCATGCGCTCTCCTTAACCTCGGGATTTAATCTCAATTACATGTGGACACCTCCTCCAAGTAAATAGATATGGTTTATAAAAAGATATATTTACTAACCAAGTTTAAAGTTAAAATCCTACTGGACCTTGGACCTTCCTATCGTATTGTCATGTATGGTGTTGCCTTCATCTTCAAGTTTATCACACGATTCATTTGTGTAGAGACACTATTGACAGTCATGCCCCGTAAACGTCTAGAAAGGCAAAAGACGCATTATAAAAAATCAAGAAAGGTCGACTAAATATCACGCAATGTGTCAATAAAACGGTTCTAGAATCAGTTTAAAAAATCACGCATTATTGCGCATACACACGTTTCCCCCCTTTTTTTTTCATAGTCGCACATCCACAACGTGGATCTGAGTTTTATGGAGGACCTGCTGCTTAAGACAAAGGACATTGGTCAATTTAATCTATTTTATCGTACAAACATGCTGATTTATTGATGTTCAGTCTTGTTGTACACATCACAGCGTCACATAGCTTTTATATATTCTTAGACTCTTGCTACACATCATGCAATCATTTTTCTGGTCTTCCCCGAGAGAATGGATGACATCAATGACCGGAGATTTAATTTCTCTGTTTCTCTGTTTTTCTCTGTGTCAGCGTACAGTCTAGTTCTTGATCACAGTTGCTTTAGAATAATTATTTAAGATGGTAAGATCTATTGTTCATTGATAACATTTAATAACTCTTTTTAGACAACCGCTGCTCGCCCCACCTTTGACCCTGCTAGAGGAAACGACAACAAAGCACCTTCCTTTCAATACGGTGCTCGTGATCTCGCATCTCATACTAAACTAAAGTTCAGACAGCCTGGTCAAGGTACAGCTGATGAGATCGGTAGTAGAGAAGAATTATTAGCAGAACTAAGAGAAGCGGAAAGAAAATACTTTGAAGAAAAAGAAGGAAAGGCATCAAGCAATCGATTGATTAAACAAGATGGTGAAAGTAATAATAATGAAGAAAAGCAAAAACTCCTTGCAGAGGCAGAAAGATTGGCAAAATTGGATAAAGAAGATACGGATGAAGAAAGTGAGAATGAGTCGAGGTAATAAAATAACCCTGTTTTTGTTATAAATATTAAACAGTGGTTTAGTAGTGACGACGATGACGACGACGATGATGATGATGATGATAATGCAGCAGAACTATTAGCAACACTGCAACGTATTCGTAAAGAAAGAGCAGAAGAAAAAGAACGACAGGAAAGGGAAGCCCGGGAAGAAGAGGAAGCCCGAAGACAGGAAGAGGCATTGCAAGGTAACCCGCTCTTACACATTGGAGAACAAAAACGTGACTTTAGTGTCAAAAGAAGGTAACCTAAAAAAATACCAAGGATCTGGATGCTTGGCGTGGCGACTTGGTCCCAAGCTTGCCCATGCTAACTCTATTTATTTGATAGATGGGATGATGATGTTATATTCAAGAACCAAGCAAGAGGAGTGGATGATCAACCCAAAAAGAGATTCATTAACGATATGCTTCGCTCTGATTTTCATAAAAAGTTCCTTCATAAATATATTCATTAAATCATTATTATTGTTGGCATTGTAGTACCAACATACTATAACCGTACTGCGGCTACAAATAAAAAAAAATTTTACCCTACTGCGGCCAAGATTAACTCAAAACCTTGTGTAATTTTGAATTTGAATATAAATAAAGGGACATTTTAACGTCAATTGTCGATCTCTCTCCACTATTTCATAATGAAAGATAATCAACAAGATTGCTCTTTATCCATTGAGCTTTTACCTGAATTTGGTTGGTCCATTAAAGATACTCCTGCATATGGACCTGGCTCTGTATTTCAAGGTATTATAACGTAATTTCATTATACTCATTTTTACTAACAATGAAATAGGCCACGTCAAATTACAACTTGTAAAAGATATTCCTATTGAAAGCATCCGACTTGCTTTCTATGCTATCGAACGCGTCCCTCCCTATGACATCCACTTTGGTACAGTTCGCGCTATTAAAAACACATTATTCAGTATTCAGTACACACTCTGGGATCACAACAAGGACAGAGTGCTCAATCTCGAAGAAGACCGAAGCACGAGCTTCCCATTCACAATCCAAATGCCTATGGTCCAATTTCCTCCTACCTTCAACCATACCCTCTATCAATGCAGCTTTCAACTTATGGCTATTATCAACACCTCTTCAGGCATGATCAAGCATGAGCAGCCCGTGATCTGCATGCCTTTTGTCGAGACACGTCTTCTCAAGACCCCCTTAATGTTGTCTGCGGGTAAATCAAATTTAACAGCTCAGCTTAAAATGACGGCGACCGACTTCGTTCCGGGTGATCTCATACCCTTAACACTCCACGTGGGAAGCCTTTCCCCAAATAAAAAGACCCAATACGTCACTGTACAACTGAAGCTCATTCAAAGTGTGAACGTTAAAGTGTTTGATGACATGCCATGCACAGACAAGATCATCGCATCAGCATCACATAAACTACTATTGATCCCTACACCTTCCGGATCCTTCTGCGACGGCGAACTTACTCTTCAGCTTCCACCTGATCTAACGCCTTCTTGTGAATATGGTAAAATAGCGAATGTCACATATCGACTGCAAGTGTCTGTGGAGCAAAAAGGTCCGATGGGCGGCATTTGGAACTATTTTGCAAATTTTGAGGATATTCCAGTGGTTGTTGGTACCCTAGGTTACGGTATCCGAGTTTCGGACGAGTTCACAGCATATGATCAATATCAGCTTAATGAAGAAGGTCGGTTGGCGGATATACCTGTACCAAAATTTATGAAGTCTATTGAATATGAAGATGCTTTACCACTCTATGATTCCACTCGTTTACCAGATTATGATGCAGCCTGTACACCTCTTATGATATGCTAATCTTATGTCCCTCACTCTCATTCTATCTTACATTATCTCTCTTTTGCATTATCATTACCATTACATTATTTATTTCTGTCATTTGTACATAATATCATGCTTTTTATTTATTTATAGATTATAATAAAGGTTAAATTTGCTCAATCATACAATCCCTCTTTTTTTCTTTTGGTCATCCTTCGATCTGTGATTTATTTGTTACCAGAGCCACGTTTCATCCATAAATAACAGCATTCTTTACCTATATGGATTTTCAATTGTACATGAGCTATTATCACGTGTAGTTCACCCATTCTATTGTGTTCTACATGAAAAAATTTTTAGAGCCTGAGGTTACACTTGGCATTCGCTTGGGCCAAGAACTGGACTCTCTTCTATAAAAAATTTATTTTTTTGCTTGAATGCAGAATAATTATTCACCTGATATAAACAATATAGGTTGCATGTAACCGTAATTAATTGCTACACACATTATAATGTAAAAAAAGGGTGCAGATCGCATGGTGAGCCCTGTGATATGGATTCATCGTCCTAACTGCTATCTGTCTTGACCAAATCTTCTCTTTCTTGCATATAAACAAGAATCATCAAGTAATTCAACTTTTGTGCTGAGCAATCAGAAGGTCTACAAGTTTGCAAAACTTAAAAGCGATGTAGTCCGAACAACGGAAAAGAACGGCGAATATTGTCAAAGCTCCTACCCATTTAGGTTAAAGAAGAGAATAGAGGTCAACACAAGTTCTTCATCAGAGGATCCGAGGAAATATTAAATACACACTCCCTATTGCGATGCATACATATAAATGCATTTCCGTATTTTACTTGACAATTGTACACCAACCTTACAGGAAGCATTTACGAAGGAATAAACCGGATTATGTTGAGATCCGTGATTTAGGTAATGTGCCAGTTCTTTCCTCCGAATAGTCTCTTTGGTTTATCCGCCGTTGAGGAATCTATTGGAGCCCTTTACTCCACTAACGACACTCCTCAAAGTAGCTGTCGTGTTTGATTACTGTCTACCTCAATGTTGCTTGATCCGTATACTTTCTCTCCGCTCAAATTACTATGCCAGCACGCATGATTCGCTATTTTTTACTTTTTCTTCTCTCAACTTTGAATAAAGAATAGTAATTGTTGGCTATTAACTCCTATTGTGCTTTTATACATAAGTATCAGGAGTATTTCAATAGCGTTTTGTTGAATTCGACGCTTTCCGCTTCTAGAATCAAAAGAAGAAAAAACTTTGATTATCTTTGTGGAGATGGAGACTTGGTCTGGTAACCAAAGAAAAGTGTAATAAAAAATACCACCATTTAAACAAGGTGAACACTACATACACCAGAAAATGCACAAGAAAATAAGCTAGTACTACGGACGCTTTTTCTAGGCACTACTTATGTTGTCACTATACAACTTCATATTACCAAAGCCTCTGCCTAACCTAAGGCTGTCCAGTTCACTCTCTCTGACATAAAATGTGAATTACGCGTGTCCTTGCATCTTTGTTAATAGACTGATAACATAAAATTAGAATAAATACATCAATAACAATATTTCTTTTTTATCTCTCTCTTTTTCTTGAAAAGAAACACAAAACCAGGATGATGAATGGTTTTGTTGGACTGCATCATAGGTAATGTGTAGAGATAGCGCCTGTAGTATCAGTCTAACTTCTGGTGCATTTTCTGGTGCATGTAGTGTTTCCCTTTAAATAAACAACTCATAGACATTTTTCATAGCTTACTATCGAAGGCATTGATATCACCGCTCGCCTTGAGTCATATCGCAAAAAGAATATACGCATTGCAAACGTGTCCAATGACCTTAGCGATATGAAAATACTGTAAATCTTAATATCGAAATTAGGAACGGTGGACTAACTTTTCTTTAAATCAAACTCCTTGTCATATATGTTTCCTATCAACAAATTTGATGAGGACAAATGCATAACAAAGCTTTTTAACGACAAAAATGACAAAGCCAAGATAACAAGCTTTATTTATGAAGGCATTCTTATGAAAAGAACCAAGTTGGAAGCCGTCCTCTTTTGCAAGACATCTCTGACGTTAGTATAATCAAAACGATTTAGATCAAAAAGAAATATAACGACCTTGATAGAGATTGGATGGGGATTTTGATCCAACAGATGAGATGGATAAGTGCATCAAAGCTTGTTGTTTGCATTTCAAAAATAACAATTATGGAATATACATCAACTCTGAAGCAAGCTTCATTAAAAAGCACCTCCTGCCGTTTGTCGACGAGATGTTTTTGAAGAGCCCTGATAAAAACATCATTTGCGTAATGTATGTTTTATGTTTAACTATTATTTCTATCTGGGTTAACTATTATTCAAACAGGATGGATGGAGCTGAGCAGAATGGAAGAATGCCCGATTTGAAGTTGGGTTACAAATTTAAAGGAAAACCTCATTTTGCTTTCTTTGTTGAAGTAAAGCGTCCCGGCCAGACGAGTCATTACCAAGATGAGATCGACTTTGTGAAGTTGTTGAAGGCAATGAAAAAAGTATGAATGACCAAATTGACCTTGGATTTGGAGAGCCAGCTTCTTTCGGGCTGTTAGTAGAAGGTAGTTTATTGTCTTTTGACAAAATGTGTACTTTAAAATATTTAAAAATTGTAAATATAGGATTTAAATGTATCCTTTACATGATGAAAATTCATGAAGAAGGTGTTTACATACCTGCGGTGGTGAGGAAATTTGTCTTGATTGAAGGCATTGAAAATGCTGTCAATATTCCAGCAGTTGTTGAGAGCTTCTTTTTTGTGAAGGTAAAACTGGAAAAAAACAAAAGTTAGAGTACCGCTAATACTTTTATATTTACAGGAGAAACTGGATGTTTTCTTTAGAAACTTTAAAACAAGATAAATAAATAAGCCTTTGCTATACATGAAGGAGCACTCACTCCTGACAAAGTCAGAATAAACATTATTTCTTTTTATTTGTTACTTAAACCGTCAGAAAAAAGGAAAGCGAATAAGTGTTAGTATCTTATTTTATTTGAGCGAATTCAGAGCCAGGTATCGACCATATTCAGACATTACATAGTTGTCTGCCCTGGTTGTTTGACGGCTTCAAGTTCTGTACAGCTTGGAAGAGATGATATTCGAATTAATCCACATCTGAGCTGATAGACACTAAACAGCGATTACCAGCCAATCTTCTATAATAAGACAGCAACGCATGAAACACATCAACATCAGCAAGCCCAGCACACATTCTACTAGTACCAAGAGCTTGATAAAACGTTCTAGGCTCCCAAAACTGAGCTCCGTTTTCAGTATCACTTGGATCAACAAGGAAAGACTCGGCGGTATACCTTGGATTACTGTTTCTGTCGATACTGGAAATGATTTGTTGTCGGCCATACGACTGCAGACTTTGTTCATTGACGAGGATATTTGATGCATTAACACCTGGTTTGACGACAGACTTGATCAAATTTGTGCACTTCTTGATGTTACGCTCGGAGGTACGACAGCTAATGAAGCGCAACGGATCCATATGTTCGATGATATACTGAATATGCGAGAGGTAAATAATAACAATAGCCATTTTTTTGGGAAAATGATGCTGTGGGTTGACTCGAAGAAAGAATCAAGAAAAGGGGATATAAGAGAGAATATTAATGTTGATTATCCAGTAAGTGTTGATTAATCCTGGAATTGCAACGTCTGGCAGGTAAATCAGCAATGATATTGATTATATTAGAATATAATTTACTAATATCAGGGATTTCATTTTCATTGTTGCATTGACTTTAATTCCTCCAGAGAACTCGATGAAAGCTATGGATACTTTTTTGCTATTTACTTTCATAATGATACCATCCCATTTACATCTGCTTGTTTGGCAATATTCATTTTCGATCCAGTCTAAAACAACTACGTTATTGTTTGCTAAAAAAAGTTGCTCTATAATGTAGATGTTAGTGTGAATGCATGCAGCACGTTCTCCAGTTGTTTGTATAAGTGGATTATGTGGACTATTCATTAAATCAAGGCTACAACAATAATAAAGTAAAACGTGAGTTTTTAGAGTTTCAGTCAAAGAATACCGTGCTTACAAATGACAAACAGTTGTTTCTACAAAACCGGAATCATGATTGAGAACTAAATTAAAGCCTTGCCTATAACCAATTTTATACATTGTATTTCTTAAGGAAATCGTTGCAAGCTTAGATCCACAGAGGGAAGTTATTAGCTCTTCCGCATATTCTGTTAATTCGACGTTTGTTAATGTAGCATATTGAATAATGTCATCATAGTCTTTTTCAGTAAGCTGTTTTTTCAGCATTGATATGACAGTGCCAGAGCCGAGGTCCAGAATTCCTAAGTAACCAATCCTATACATAATACAATTAGCAGCCTTATAGAACGAATTGATACTTTCGATACCCACTTATCTGATGATAGCTTTGATGAGAAGTGTAATATCTTTTCTAAAGATTCCGAACCATCAAACTTATTGGGCTCTTGGGTTATGACAGAGTTACAATCAATAGTGCTGCTGCTGCTGCCTACACCGTTGTATATCTGGTTTTAAAAACAGATATTGTTATATCATACAAGAATGCTAATTTTAATTGCATAATCATAATACCTCTTCTGTCAGCCATTCTAAACTTTGGCATGTCATAGCATTCAGTCTCTTCAAGGTTTTATTTTGTCTCTTCGTTACAATATTTCGCGTGTTTTCATTCCTTCTATCAGCCCAATGCTTTTGATAATCTTTGGCGAAGCCTGACTGCTCTTTGTTTCCATGCGTTTCTAGAAAAGAATTTGAGTCAACTAAGTAGCAGATTTTAAATGTAAATTTCTACTTCAAACTTGGATCTCGCTGTTTCAATATGTAGCGTCAAGCTAAATATAACTTTATGAAATTGCCATCTTGGTTTTGTGTTTCTTTTCAAGAAAAAGAGAGAGATAAAAAAGAAATATTGTTATTGATGTATTTATTCTAATTTTATGTTATCAGTTTATTAACAAAGATGCAAGGACACGCGTAATTCACATTTTATGTCAGAGAGAGTGAACTGGACAGCCTTAGGTTAGGCAGAGGCTTTGGTAGTGTGAAGTTGTATACCCATTTAGGTTAAAGAAGAGAAGAGATGTCAACATAAGTTTTTCATTAGAGAAGCCAAGGAGATACTAAGCACATATTCCTTATTGCGATGCATACATATAAATACATTTCCGTATTTTATTTTACAACTGTACATCAATCTTACAGGAAGCATTTATAAAGGGTTAGACCGGATCATGTTGAGACCCATATCCAGATGACTTTTTTATCACAACAGAAACCCGCTCTTCTTGTGATTCAGGCAATGTGCCAGTTCTTTCCTCTGAATAGTCTCTTTGGCTTATCCACCGTTGAGGAATTGATCGAATCCCTTTACTCAACTGATGCCACCACTCACGTACACCCAGACGTTGTACAGAGAGCAAAATGGCAGATACAAGACCAGTGACAAATCCAATGCCATCATTTGAATAAGCGACAAGAGCGCCTGCAGTCAAGAGCATGAGAGTAAAGTTTTCTCGCTTACGAGTATCATCTGTTTCATGATCATTAATACTTCTTGCTGAGCATCCTAGTTCGACACCTGAGATAAACATCATGACTGCTAATATAGAATTTGGAAATAGTTGTAGCAGGCCAACAACTGAGCTACCAAAGAGGATGCCAAGGATCAACTTACAGAGTCCAAGCAGAATGACAGAGACCTCAGATCTTGCCCCAAAGCGGTACTGACCAGCTAGCCCACCCGATCCATGACAGACAGGCATAGCACCAAACCAACACCCAATCAGGTTCATTAATCCTACACTCACAGCCACACCCGATGTTGATGTTTGGTTATCAGGGAATAGATCATGAATAAGAGCACATAAGGCAATGACCGAGTTTAGTGCAGTCAATGGTAGTTGACCCAGACCAGCGTTCAGAAAACCATCCTTGAACTCGATAGGTGAAGGAACAATGACCATATCGGGATAGTGACCGCCCATTACAGATGGACGCGGCACCTGTGCGTTTTCCACAAACATCAAAATAAGTGCAAACAATAATCCGATCAAAAAGAGGATCAGGGCAGAAGGAACTCGGGTGCGATAACACAGGACGACAAACATAAACGAAAGTAGAACCCAGGTGTTATTGTCCGCCCAGTTACTAGCCGTGATCTTCCACTGAAGCTTTGCTGCAAGGTTATGCGCTTTGATGATCAATTGAACAGCCGTACCCAGTTGTAATCCTAATCAGATCAGATGTAGATTGTTCTAGCGTCAGATGGCACCATAGCATATACGTCATCGGTTGTATTACCTTTTATAACAGCTATCGGCGTAAATGAACCAACCAAGTGGATCGTGCGAGTGATGCCAAAGAAAAAGATAAAAGCAGCAACACCTTTATTTTACAAGGGAAACAAAATTGTCTTGATTAAATGAAACTGTGCAATCCTCTTTTTTTGACTTACTTAGACCAGCTGCCATGTTTTCTTTAATTGACATGTTCCTTGTTAATACGACAGCTGCAATGGCTTTATTTTTATATACAGTGTCAATATAAGCTACTCTTAAAACCAATCGGCTCTTACCTTTCATCGGTTGAACGCAGACAGGAACCTGAAAAAGTAAACCGGATGCGATGTTCCATATTCCAGTAAACCATAGAGTACTTGTTAAATCGATTTGACCCGCTACCGCTAATGAAATCATAATCGGCAAAAGCGTACCTAGATCACCAAGACTTCCAGAAACCTAACCCCCTGTTACTAAGGAACGTTAAATGGTTCATGCTTTACAAACTTCGTGTAGAGTGAAATTTTTTTTGAATCTTTGAGTATATTCTCTTATGTTGATCATGAGATCTTTTTTGTCTTTTTGCCAAAAAATAAAATAATAAAAGAAAGGAAGCAATGAGATGCATGTTTTAAAATATTTGAGTAACTCGAGATTTTACAGATTTAAGTCACTGTGTTGCACAGAGCAACTTTATTCTTCATCTTTTGTAAAGCAGAGATGAGAAATAGGGATGCTATTATTGCTAATAATGTACTATTCAAAGCAATATCAGTATTGAATTACTAACTTATTAAAGCATTAATTAGCTTTATAGCAAAATAATCACGCTTTAGTGTCGAATATTTTGTACCAAACACTATGTTTAATGTTTTTGAAATAAGTTCATGCTTTAAAATGCTATCAAGATTGTCTCTTTAGAGGATTCTTAAGCCATAGATATATTTTCTTCTTTGTGAGCCTTTGTTAGATGTACTATTTTTTCTTAATATTGTGAGTTTTATTGCTGAATGGACTTGTGCAAATTCAACATATCGTTCAAGCAATAGTTCTTATGCCAAATTGTTCAAGCTGTTAATAAGTCGACCACGTACACTTCGGATCCAAATAGTTGCTTCGTTTGTATATTTTTTTCTCTACACAGTTTCTTATTGTCTTTGTCATGATGTTATTGATAAATTATTATATAAAACACACATCCTTCTTGTTGCTGTTAATTTTGATTGTTAATTCTACTATGAATAGAAAATAGTTTTAATTCAAAATCTACGTAGTGGTTAGATCTTAACTAATCATATCGCTGGCTGGAGTGGAAAAAGAGAAGACAAGAAGCAGATCTATTTTTGAAAGAATAAAATGGAGTGATCGACCAATAAAATCACAAAGTACCAGTGAATCTTGAAGAAGTTCAAAGCTTATTAAGCAAAAGCAAGAGGCATGATAACCGATGATCTGGAGACACTCAATGATGTGTGTAACCAGGTAAGTAAACAATTACTTTTAAACTGACGATAAAAAGTAGATGTTGTGAATTGAAACATTCGAACTCAATATTCAGAGGCGCAGTCGAAAGAATTTTATAACAACGCTATGTTTACGTTGATCAATATTAAAAAAATATCACTCATAATACAGCTTGTAGATCATCATCTTTTGGTATATAAGAATATACATGTATAAAAAGGAAAAGCTATGAGCCATTAAAGCCATGCATTTCGAATGACTCAAAAGCCCGCAGCACGTAAATGTGGTATTACCCCTGAGACGTCATAGAATGTCATCTTGAGATGACAATTAATACAGTAATAGAGTGTCAAGTTTGGTCAGCATACGCTTTGAGTTTCTTTATTGTTACAAAGATGTCTTATTCTTATATTGAGACGGTTGTGCGATAAGGACATAGCAAATACTTTGATTTCGTCTAAGCTTTTTATATGTATAGCTTTTTCACGGATCAGAGTAGTGCAGAACAAAAGCCTCTCTCCCATGGAGCAACGTGAGTATGGTAACACAATCTTTCAGCCAATGAGTTTTTCTTGACATTCTAGGTTTGATTTGTAAGCCCTATTTGGGATGCCAATTCGTGCCAAGGAGTACAAACCTTGGCCTGCACTGACGGAGACGGTATTAGGATACATATAGATGATTTGAGAGGTTATAAAAAATAAAAGCATGACTCAAGTTGATAGCAGTAGTGTAAGCCATCAATCGATGCTCATTGTCATTTTTATATAATTAAGCTTTGCGCCAAGCGCCTAGGATACGTAATCCAAGATTCTCAGTTTTCCGCTCAGATTCTGCATATATAAAAGACGCACGACTTTCCTTTTTCTCCACAAACACAAATCAAGCAGATCAAGTATGCTAGAAATTAATCTATTACCAGAATTCGGTTGGTCTATTAAAAATGAACCAGTCTATGGCCCTGGCTCTGTTTTTCAAGGTAGATATCAAAGGACGCTTGAGTGTTATGTTTTTATATTCATTATCATCATTAGGTTTCGTGAAAATCAAGTTATCTGAAGAAGAACTACAACAATCTCAAAGGTTACGTGTCATCTTTCACGCAACTGAAACGAGCTTTAGTTCTGCTGAGATCATGCCAATGTATCGAAACCAACTGTTTGGGTCACAAAGAGTGTTATGGAGAAGACAAAACACTGATAGTAGTCAAAAGAAACTAGAACCAGATACAGAAGCAATATTCCCTTTTATTATTGAACTTCCTATGATCCAGTTTCCTCCATCTTCTCGAACTGTATCCAGTGACAAAATGTTTTCTTATCAGTCTGATTTTGTACTCTCGGCCTTTTTAGATCCCACTAATGGTAAAGAACCGATCATGAAATCGCATAAATCTGTACTCTACATGCCTTTTGTTGAAACCATGTTATTCAAGAAACCTGTAATCATATCACCTAAATCAAGTCAAGGTAGCAGTAGTGAATCTGATGTCACTGTCAGTATGTCTGCCATGGACTATCTTCCTGGAGACGCGATCCAGGCCAAGATGTTACTAAAAAACGCGGCCAAGTCACAGGCTGAGTCTGTATCAGTAAAGTTATACCAAATACAAACATGGAAAAAGATTCCAGATATGATCAAGAAAGGAAGAGTACCCAACACAGAAAAGAAATACAAGCAACTCATAGCATCCAATACCATCAAGCTTTCTGATTACAAAGATCAAGGCCAGTCATCGAACAAATCCATATCATCTACGTTTGACATCAGCCTGCCTATACCAATAGAAACAGTTCCTTCATTTTCTTATAGTCCGATATTTTCCATTGGATATCAGTTACAGATCAGCATTAAACAAAAGAAGATATGGTCAGCTCTGCTAGAATTACCAGATATTCCGATAACAATTGGTACCTTGGGTTATGGTACTCGATCCTCACAAGAACTAAAAGTATATTCTGCATTCAAGAGTGTCTTTGAACAAGAACAAGATAATACAGATACATTACCAGTTCCACGATATCTGCAGGTAGTAGAGTATGAGGACTGTCTGCCACCTTATGAAGATCAACGATTACCGCTATATGAGCACGTGATGACTAATGCTGCCTCATAAGTTGATGACTCATTAAAAGCTCTTTGAGGCTTGTGTAAATACATTATATGCATGTGAATATATTGAAACAAGAATAGCATTTCCCTCCAAAAAAGGATGTGAATATGATATAATTTATGCCATTTATTTATAATTTTTTTACTATTTGCAATAAAAGATTACGGTCATTGGGATATTTTGTTATTATTGTTTTTTGTTGCTTTTTACATTGAGAGCACTGGGAACATTGAATAATGTCTTGAGTTCATGGTCAGTGAACCCGGTTCCGGCTGAATCAGGGAACAGTTCTCTCAGCATTCTAGGGAAAACACGGTTATTTTGTTCAGGTTCACCACGAATATATTTGAAGCCCCAGTTGGTTAAGGTAATAGGTGTCATTTCCTTTGTGAGTATACGATCTATAATAGGCAATGATTTTTAATTAAAAAGCACTAGAGTAGCAAAGTATATAAACTTACCGTTACGTAACAAGTTAACAGCATCACTCAAGATGGCTCTTCCCATGGTATAAGGCAAACGAAGACCAATAGGCTTGGATCGCTCGACCATTAAACCAGCGTAAAGTTCCACCTTATCTACTGTTCCATACATTTCCTCCAATGCCTTTTGAACACTAGGCTTTTCTGAAAAGTCGGAAAACTTGTTCAAGGGCATCAAGTTTAAGAATTTTCTGAATTCGTTAAAGTAGCAGGTTCCCAAAGCACGAGATTGGTTAATACCAGCGATTTCAATCATTTCGAAAGCAGAAGGCGTGTTTTGACCATTTCTAAATAACCCAAGAAAATTAGCAAATTGATTTGATAGATCAAGGAAACTAACTTACCCAACTTCTGAAGCAGATTGTTCAAATCCATATCTGATAGCCTTTATGATATCGACATCAGGGAAGGATCCAGTATCAAGATTACGATGGGTACCAGCAATCGGTAAACCCTTTTCCAGCTCTTCTTCTGAGGCATGTACAAAGTGATCATTGAAACATTTGAAGATGATGTCAAACATGCTTTCGTTGTCTGAGTGTGCTTTGGAAGTTAAGGTTGACACAGGACATTGCTTGTATGTACCCTTTCTGCAGTCACGAATAACATCCATGACCTCCTTGAGCCATGCAGCATCCTTTTCACCAACAGCGGCATGCCATCTGTAAATGATGTTGAATTCAATAGATACAGCATTACCATAGATTGGGTTGCTTGGAGTAGCAAAAGGATCCAATACGAAATCTGAATCAGCAGTGGTTCCGATGATAGTTCTGATGTAATCATGGATAATAACATTGGCATAGCATCCATTGTTGATCAAGCGAGCAGTTTGGAATAATGCCTCATCTTGCTCTTCTTCAGTAGCAATAGGCTTTCCAGGTCCGTATGAGAAGCGTCCATTTTCGTTTATCTCTAGTAATTTCTTTGCAATGTAGTTGTGGTTACGAGAAAATACGACCATGAGAGCAGCGACACCTACAAAATAATAAGTTTTAGTCAACAAATGACAAGTATGGTTTTTTTTTCCCTCTTACCAGAAGGTTGAACGACGAGACGTTTATCGTACCACTGATCAGGTTTCAAGAGACCACCTTTCATTTCACGAACAGATTCTTGTTGTTCACGGTTATTACCATAGAGTGGGGAGCTATAAGAGTATGAGCTAAGAGAAAGAGAAACAGGCAAACTTGTACTTACAGGTCCAGATAACTAGTTGTCAAGTTGCGCTGTGGGTTCTTGGGATCAGTAGAGAATAAGTCATGTGTAATAAGAATAGCCAAGTAAAACAGAAGCATGTTGACGCCTCCTTCATGTGGGCTGAAGGTGCCATCAGGTCTTCTCATGAGTCTGTCAAAGACCTCTTTAGCAGGTGGAAGCTTTTCATTATTAAAAGAGCTGCTTGTAACAGTCCTAACATAGTTGGAACCTGCTCGACCCTATGACACACAAAAGTAAGTACAACATAAAAGTAGAGTGTTAAGAACTTACCACTTCAGGATAAATCAAGCTGTTTTGAGAACCATCTGCGGTACGAAACTGATGACCGACATAGTTGATATAAGGTTTGGGCAAATCATTCTGCATTACAAATAAAAAATTAGTCTCTTGTTCTATTTAGTGTACAGGAACTTACATAAAAGGTAGCAATCAGTGGCTGTGTTACTACAGTGTTCAACTCACTGTATTCAGGGCCAAGCTTTCCCAAAATTTCCATGACAGCTTCAAATGTATTATTTCTGTCATTCACAGGGAAGTTGCTGCTAAGGATTCTGCGCGACATCCGTTAGAATCTACGTGTGATCTTTTTCTTTTTCTTTTTACCTTTCAGTAACAGCCTTTAGTAACGTTATTTGTTGACCGATGGGTAAAGAGACAATATCCCTCAATGCACCAACAGTAGTATCGTTTATGTTCAAGGCATGCTTGATGTTTTCTTTAATGGCTGCCCATGTCCATTTGGAGCCAGTGGGGTTACTAGAAGGAGTAGGTTCAACTGCGCGCGCGCTTCCTGGCGCTTTAGAAGACTTGATATTGTCAACAAGAATTGTAAAGTGCTTGAACAATTCTTGTTGATCCATACGATTTTCAACTGCATGAAGATACTCTTTGATATCCATCTTGGGAGGTGGGAGCTGTCAAGGAAGGAGGGCATTGAGCTAAGGATGAGACATACAAGATAAAGGGAACTTACATTGTTATTTGGCGATACGCTATTCAACATTTTGTTTCTTGACTATCAAAAGAAAAAGAAATCAAATTGATCAAGGAACGCGCTTATTTAAATGATTGCGTTAGTATCACCTTTCTCATACCTTTTTAAGATTAATTTCCTCTGGGCAAGTATGCACGATGCCCTCAGTGTAAACAAAAAAGAGAATGGTATTCCTTAATTATCTATTTTTGCATAACCTTTGTCTCTCTTTTTCTTCTCCTTGTTGTTTTATGATTATTTTTGTTTGAGAATATCAAAAATTACGCCAAAGCATGTATATGTGTAACTATTTACTATTTCGTAAATGTGTTTCAGCAGATGTACATCGTGGCACATGCTGTAACTGTGGCTATTCCTTACTTGTTGAGCTACCGTTAATTAGAGTATTATTCTTCTTGAATATGCCGTAAGAAATAATAACATGCTTATAAGTAGCAAATATATGTTAAAATTCAAAATGACCACCACTAAAGCACAATATGATAAACAGAGGCTTAGTCCACTCTTAGGTACACAAGAATGAATCCGGGGTTCACGGAATAGTCCTCATTTTTAGTCAAAAAAGCTTATTTTGATGTTACATTCTGGCAATGGAGAGGGGGGGCTATATTTTGTTTATCGCATTTCACATAGTCATATGCAAAATGAAAGATATTAATATGCTATTTCCCTCATTTTGCATCATTAAATTGCTGTGTGAATGATGTTTATAAGCAGGGTACATCTAAACTTTCCTATTACATAAGTACTTGCATCGATATACATAATTGTTTGGCTAACTTTAATTGAATGGCGAAGAAAAAAGTAATCTCGTATGAAGTGAACTGTGCATACACACACAAGGTCATGGCACAGTGTCCTTAAAATTGCCACATTTTAGTACAAGTCGCGAAAATGTAGTAGAAATAAAAGTGCATTAGTGTATGCTTTTAAGTTGATGATAATCATCGAGCGGTTAAGCACATGTTTATAGGAGGCATCACGCTGATAACAAACTAGGTTGAGAGTAGGTAATTCTTTTGTGAGACATCAGTCAAAATAGTTTACCATATTTACAATCTTCTCCTATTGTTTATTCTTTACTCTGCATGCGTTCGTGTGAGTATATCTTCAGGTCCTTTTTGCCGTCTTCAGTATGTGTGATACCAAACTAGCGTAAACATACAAGCTATCTTAAAGATGAGCATTTTAAATATACATTATTATGATACACTTGAAAATGGTGATGATAATAGTAATCACAAAATAGTCGAAAGGACACATTTTGCCCTTTAAAGATAGCTTTTCCGAACCTATTTCCCACCCGAGGACAGGACTCTGAAGCGTGAGATGACACACACACAGAAAATATACTCGAATACACATGTGTACGAAAAGAGTTTATTTATCAGTTCCTTTGACATGAATAAATACAAATCCACGACGAGTCGAATCAGACGTTTGCTCTAAGAGTAATTCTTCCTCTGGACTCCAACGTTCTTCCATCGGAATATCTTCCAAGCCTATTTTTTTCAAGTTCTTTTTGTATTGTAACCGCTTTTCTCTTAATCTATTAAAGTTATTAGCATCATCTCTTCTACCCTCTTACACTTACTCTTCTCTTTGTTTGTTTTTTCTATATCCAGTCGACAAACAAAATACAGTATAAGGCTCCGCATGTTTATAAACGTTGGAAAATAAGGCATGAAATGTTGATTGCCTATCTTGTTCTGTTTCTTGTGGCAGGTCGAGTCGGGCAAAAATAAACTTTTTTGAAGGATGTAATTCAATCAGTTTCTTGCACACATGCTCATCATTCGCTTCTGGAAAGTAGCCCTTTAAGAGATGTTCTGATAACATTCGATTCATAGACACGCTCAAGTTTGCATTTGTCTCAATCACGGCTGCCTCTTGCTCTTGACTGTTCAAATTATCTAGAATAGTCTTGACTTGGGATAAACCCGTGAGACCATAATTTATACCACGCTGAAGCTTGCGTTCTACTAATTCTAAGCTGGCAATAGCATCCTCACATGGATCATGGCCATCCACGCTTTCCACCTGAATTGATCGTTTCAGGTACTTTGCAACCAAATCTTTCAGTGATGCTTTATAAGGTGGTCCATTCTTATGATGATATATGATTGAAGTATCGATAATATATGGATGCTTCATTCTTAAGCATCTTAAGTCATTGACTAATCCATGACCGACAAGAATGGTGTCACCGTCAATCAAAGTCAAAAGCTTTTTTTGAATGTCTGCCAATGTCGTATTGACTCCTACAAGTGATTGTTCACTGACACCACTAATGTGCGTAATATAGTCTGTAACTTCCTCTGTCGGTTTTACAAACTCATTAATAAGTATAGTGTGATCTATAATACTTGTTATATATAGTGTATATGCTGAATTATCTATCATAACCTACCTCTATCAATTAGCGCTACTCTAGTAATAGCATACCCATTTACTGTTTTACACTACACATAGACATGTCAGCTATTGTTCATTGATGACTATGCCTTTATCTACCATTTCACAATCGAGGGCAACCAGTCTTTTCACTTTTGCTCCCTTTCCAGGTGATGTTTCTACCCAACCGTCTTCTAATACGCTATTGGAATCTAACGATGAATGAATTGGAAAATCTTCCATCTTTAATTCTTCTAGTGTCATGACAAGCATTTCTGGAGGAATAGCCAAGGTTCCATCTGGTAGCTTCTCCTCTTCCTCTCGTCTCTTTTTTACATCTGCCTTGGTTAAAGGCACTTCTAGTAGGTCCATAAACCGGTCACCCACTCTCTTGTATTGATCAAACCCCACTACAGTAACTAAGCCAATGACATCGTCCTCTACGTTGATATAATCCCGAATACTGCTCGAAATAATCTTGTCGTAAACTTCTGGAGTGTCTGACTTGGATACCCAAGGTACCTCTAATGGTAGACCTAGCTCGTGAGGATCCAAAATGGGCGCATCTATAAAAATAACCTTTCCAACTGGTTGTACTCCTGAAAACTCGGGCAGCTCAGCAAAAGGTGTTGGCTTATTCATTTTAAAGAGAGCAAATAACAATCTACGGATATCCTTCATTGATGCATAATCTTTGACTTGCTTCAAAATGACTTTTGGATGAACAATCTAATATGGTATTATTAAACTTATTTCCTTTCTTTTGCTCGAGAATTACCACTTGATCATCAATAACTTCATAAGCCATCTTGAGATGGATTGCCTTCATTGTTGACTTTTTCAATTTTCTGTATATTTTTGTTTCCATAGTTCTCTGTTTCTTATTCTCAGCTGGTTATAATAAATAAGCGTGTCTTAACAAGCTTTTGTTTATATTTACTATTTTCAATCACTTCTGGACTCTCTTTGCGTTTCTGGTCTATAAAAGTTTCTATAATGGAGCAATCGTCACTCATTTGTTAATCAACAACAGATTCGTATCGTGTTTTTATTTTTATGATTTTTAAGGGGCGCATAAGAGTGACTGGATTTACGCTCTTACTCAAACTGTCTCTAATGCCAAGGTTTTGAAACAACCTTAACTTAACTAAATTTAAAACACATGAGGGAGCCATTTTGATCTTGATGTAAACTTTTAATGGCAATCTTTTTGATATAGAACAATTGATATATAATGTTTGTACTACTGACGTTCCTGACGTGCGTTTCATAGTAGTGCATAAATTTTATTCTTTATTTGTTTATCGTGCATCAAACGATAAATGATACTAATATCTTACTCTAATAAAACAGGTGAGAAATTTTGTGATGTTATTGGATAGTAAAAAAAGAGTACGTTTAGACTATTTTTAAAGACGTTTACTATAGAAAAGAAAACATAGCAACAGACTGTGAATAAGCCCATGACGACTACTTTATCATAAAATTCTCGCAATAGAGTACCGGATTTCTATTCAAATATGATATTTTGGTAAAGGAAGAATGATTTGCATCAAATATTGTTGTTTGGACATTATTAAGAAATACCGAAAGAAGCCTAAACAAAAACAGCCAAGATGAAATACAAAGTCTAGAGTTGCTATACTCAACCATGGATCTTCATCAACATGATACGACAGTCCTATTTATACCTTCTTGGTGATTTATTTTTTGCTTAAACAACCCTATCCCAAGGTCTGTCAGCCCAACTCATACATGTCACAAAGATGGCATATAAAAGCAGCCGGTCTTGATACCGTCATGTCTAATCCTCATTTTATCTGCTCAGAAAAAGCATTAGAGCAATGTAACTGGCTAACAGATCCAACCAAGTAAAGAAAGCATACAAGTTAGTTCTTTGTCACAAATATCTGACAATCAAATATAAATCAGCCACGTTAAATAATGTTGTGGGGGATGTGATGGTAGTAGTATTCTGTATTATCTTTTTTATATTCCTTTTGTCTGTTTAGAGAAAGTTATCCTGCCTATGTCCTTTTTTTATAATCAAAATACAAGGCTGTAACTCTTTTTTTTTTCCGTTGATTGTGTCATTATCATAATTATTATTATAGGATGTGAAAATTTCCCCAAGATCAGAAAGTTGGTGTGACCAGTGCCTGAGTGCTGTGTTTAAATGGGACCCTATCATTGTTCTTGTCATAACTGTCCCGTGATATATTTAATACATCGTTAAACCAATAATGAGCTTCCTTATATAGTCCATTCATGAACCTTTTCTTTCTTCTTCTTTCATTTCATATTCAAATACTTGGTTCACAATGAGTCATCCTACCGAAAGTTCCTCTTTGCTAGAAAGAAGAAGGCAATCTAAATCACACTATTACACTTCCGACATGTCCGTACCTTTGCCTTCCCCTTCTCCCAACATCACAAAAGAGGACACTGACGGAAGAGGAGAACACACAAGATATCATAAATTTAGATTATTTAATAAAAGATCAGGGCTCTATGACGAAGATAGACAGAGTCTAGTAAACGAAAGCACAGGTGTAAGAGTATGGAATGAGTCTTATTCTAGCATAGGTAAAGTTTATTTCTATTAAAATATAGGATTTTATTAATAATAATAATATATAGATTGAATACATGACAGAATCAAAGAAGGTATACGAAAAAGGAAGCTGCGTCACATTCATGGAGCAAAAGGACGCTTGATGAAGACAGGTGATGCAGCACAGGCATGGATATTAGTCACCATCATTGGAACAGTAGTAGCTGTTATTGCTTGGTGTATAGATGTCGTTCAGGAATGGATGTCAGATCTCAAACAAGGTTATTGTTCAAACAACTGGTTACTAAATCGTAATTTCTGTTGCTGGGAAACAAAAGGTACAGAACTGCAGAAAAAATGGACAGAACTGAGATTAAATGAATTACCTCTTATAGAAGGTGAATGTCATGCATGGAGATCATGGCCATCTGTATTACAAATAGAGGGTGAAACTGAAAGCTATTTGACGTCAATGTTTGTCTATACTGCATTTGGTGTAAGGTACCATTCCATTTCGAGAAAATCTATTCTGATCGCTACTCTATTATCTAGTTGCTCTTTTCATTTATAGCAGCCTCCATGGTCAAATATACCGGTGAGAAAGTTAGAGTTCGTAAGGAACCAGGTCATGTTACGTTCTCAAAGTCGTCATCGATGGTATCCGTTCTATCTGACAATAAACAGCATAATAGAGTAGAGTCACCACAGTATGAGACAAGGACTGCGTACTACTCTGCTGGCTCAGGCATCCCAGAGGTCAAGGTCATACTCGGAGGCTTTGTGATCAAAGGATTCTTGGGTATAAAAACTCTCATTGTGAAAAGTGTAGGCATGGTAAAGTGTACAAAAGGTACTAAACCAGTTTTGCCTCAATATACTCAGCCATCTTTTTCCTTTTTTAGATCTTTTCTACATCAGCGGGACTTACAGTTGGAAAAGAAGGTCCTTTTGTGCATTTGGCCTGCTCAGCCGGAAATATCGCTTGCAGATTGTTTCCAAAATTTAACAAGAATGAAAGTAAGAATCTTTTGAGTTTGAAAGACATGCATATTCAGTATCTCCTCTCCTTTTAGGTAAAAGAAGAGAAATCTTATCAGCTGCCGCTGCATCTGGCGTTGCTGTTGCCTTTGGTGCTCCTATTGGAGGAGTCTTGTTTAGTTTAGAAGAAGTGAGTTATTATTTTCCTATGAAGACAATGATCAGGAGCTACTGCTGTGCAATGGTAGCAGCCATCGTGTTGAAGGTATATGCACTACAATTTTGCTCTTTTGTTTACTAAAACTTAATTATTATTTGTGGTAGATTATGGATCCCTTTGGAACAGGGAAAATAGTCTTATTTCAAGTATCATACGACAAGGATTATCATCTATTTGAACTGGTTCCTCTGGTCATATGCGCTGCACTTGCTGTAAGCTTAAAACAAATATAGACAGAATACTGAACTAAAATCATTCTAGGGGCTCTTTGGCACATTAGTCACACACTTCAACATTCGATATCAACATTTGAGAAAGGCTACCTTTATCGGAAGGCATCCTATTACCGAGGTGCTCTGTATCATGGTCCTGACTTCACTCGTGTGCTACTGGAATCCATTTGCAAGGTATGTCTCAAACTAATACTCTATTCAATCACTTGACATATAACAATTTTTAGAATGAGTCTAACCGAGTTTGCCGCACATCTATTTTCTGAATGTTCACCCACCAACGACAACGGTGGACTTTGCGCGTAAGTAGCAAAAAATGTAAAAGATAGATGTATATGAACCCATACTTGATAGACGAACCATTGCAGAGATACCCCAGCTACTTTATCTACTAGTAACAACACTTGTCATCAAGATGTGTTTAACAACGATTACGTTTGGCTGCTTGGTTCCTGGCGGAATCTTTTTACCAAGTCTGATTATCGGCGCAATCACTGGTAGAATGATGGGTCTAATTATGCAGTATGTCACAACAACACATCAGACGGCATGGCCATTTACAGCTTGTGCATATGATTTTGAAACACGTGGTGAATGTGTGATACCTGGTGTCTATGCTATTGTAGGAGCTGCAGCGGGCTTGGCAGGCGTTACAAGAACGACAAGTAAGAAAGTGTGATGGTTAATGGACAATAGCTCTAACCAATATTTTATCCCTTTATAGTATCACTGGTAGTCATTATGTTTGAGCTAACCTATTCCTTAACGTACGCTTTACCTATCATGATTTCTGTTATGGTAAGATATACATGAGGAACTTTGCGAGATGATACTAAGATGATGATAATATAGGTTGCCAAATGGGTTGCAGACGCCATATTTGTAGAAGGAATATACGATTTATTAATCGACTTGAAGCAGTACCCATACCTTGAAGCGAAGAAGGACTATGTTCACACAATGACTATTATGGACATTATGGAATGTTTACCTTCTATTGATGCTGATAAACCAGTGTCGATAGAGCAACTGAAACAGAAACTACGTGTTATTGCTGCCCTTGGGTATAGTGAAGATGGTGGATTCCCAGTGTTAAGCGAGGGCGATGTGTTGGAAGGATATATTGCTACCAGTGAGCTTTCACATGGCTTAGATTTACTAGAGGCTGCATTGAAACGAAGGATGACGGAAGAAGAGATTGCGCAAGTGTCTTGTTATATTAGAAAGCAACCATCCGAAAATTACATGATCACAACATTAAATCAAGGCTTAAAGACACCCATTAGAAACTTATTGACAGTAACCAAAGATCATGACAGTATCAACGAGGACATGCTTGTCACAAAACAAGCATTGAATGACTTCTCACTTTATGTTGATCATGTAATACATCAATCTACTCTCTATTTCTATCATTCTCACTCCTTTTTTTATTATTATTAGGCTCCGCTAACCATCAATCAAAATGCTTCCATGACATTGTTAATGGATATGTTTACTAAGCTTGGTGCTAGATATGTATGTGTTACATACTCAAATGGAAAGTACCTTGGTATTATACACAAGAGAAGATTATTGGCTTATCTGAAAGAGGTCAATGAGGACGAATAAGACATAGAAATAAACGTTTTTTTTTTTATATATTGTTTTCTATTGTTATGCGTTCAAGACAATAGAATAATAAAAGGGGATGTGAATATACAATCGATAATGTTGATGAATCCATGTCATCAAATAAATAAGCGATAGAAAACCTGTATCTTCTTTTAAAGGAAAGACCAAAGAGGATTTATCTTTTATAGTTGTTATTATCATTTCTCTCTCGACTTTTGAATCATAAGCTTTACCTTTGGCTTTTATCTTCTTTCTAAAGTACTACAGACATTGCAAAGTTGGATTAGCTTAAACTAATAAACGAGATTACTGTTAAGGCTACCTATTCAAAGACTGACAACATCTGGATACCAAAAGAGAAAGAGAGAAAAGAAAAGATTGAAGTAGGTTGCATGAAAAAAGATGGCCAGTGTGACTTTTATGAACAATCTCAGATTAATCCAAGACGATGAGCTGAACTTTCTTTTTACATTCTAATGAGTACTTTTGAATACCCTTCTCTCTTTGACTTTCCACCCTTTTTCACGTAGGTGTACACTGATAAACTATCAACATGTTATTTAATATCACTTCCATTAGTCGTCAAATTGTAGATTCTACTTGGAAAAGTCAAGCATCTGATTGGGAAAAGCTTATATTGAATTATGCAAAACATAAACGGTTATTTAGACTTGAACTTCACAAAGCCACTACATCTTCAGAACATGAAATATTTGTAAATAAAAAGATAAATAGACGGTTGTCCTTTGAGACCTTGCAGGAAATTATTGAAGAAATGGTAAAAAAAGGTACGCAACATAAACTAAACAAAAAAAAAAAAAAGAGCTTGACTCATGTTTGTATGAAGGAACGGCAGAATGGGAAGGGGGACCAAAAGGACCAAGGACTGAGGCACTGATATACTGGCATACACCTGAAGAATGGGCAAATTTGATATGGAATTGGGTAAAGAAGAAAGAAATACAAAATTAAAGAGGGACTAAATGATGCGTCAGATAAACGAAACAGGACAAAATGATCAAATTGTAACTTATTATGAAATTGCTCATGGTGAACTAGCAGAGGGACAAGGTAATTACAAGAGCTATTAACAACAGGACCTCGTAATGATATATAAATAGAGTTTTTTGAGATTGATAATACAGTGCTTGATAAAGCATTAAATGTATTAGTAAAAAAAGGCAACGCGCAAATCTTTAAGGGTACTGATGAAGACAGTATGGGTGTCAAATTCTTTCAATAAACATCTCTCTTTACAGTGGTCGAGTCTCTTTTTTAAGCCATGCAGTTGCTACAGGATCTGAAGTCAACAGAGGACTAAGTCGTTCGAAGCATTCTGCATGATAATCGTTGATCCATTTCTTTTCAGCTGGAGATAGCATATCCTGATCAATCAAGTTTAGTCCAATAGGCACCATAGTGACATGTTCAAACTCTAAATAGTCGGCATCAATATGGGCAGCCTTTCGAACAAGCAAGACGTTTTCAATACGGATACCAAATTGACCATCTTCATAGTAACCAGGCTCATTGGTTACTGTCATGCCAGGCTCTAAAGAAACATCAAAGGCTGTCCTCATACCAATACCATGTGGTCCTTCGTGTACGTTCAAGAATGAACCTACACCATGCCCAGTACCATGTCGGTAATCTAAGCCTAATTTCCAAAGGGGCATTCTTGCAAATGCATCTAAAAGATAACCAGTTGTGTTTGTAGGGAATATAGCAGTATCTAGAGCAATGTGTCCTTGCAAAACGGCAGTAAAGCTGGTTTTTTCAAACGCAGTTGGCTGGCCAAAGTGATATGTTCGAGTTACATCTGTTGTTCCATCCTTATACTGAGCTCCTGAATCACATAAATAGATCTGATTAGGATCAATGACCCTACAATTATCCCGTTCAGGTTCGTAATGGATGATGGCGCCATTAGGTCCAGAGCTAGAAATGGTAGGAAAAGAGAGCCCAACGTAGTCTTGCTGAGAAGCGCGTAGTGCCTCTAGATAATCTGCTGCTTGAACCTCATTAATTGTCGCTCCTGTTAGTAACTGCTGCTCTAACCAGGCAAAGAATTGAACAAGCGCGGCTCCATCACGAATATGACATGATCGCATGCCTTCGAGCTCTCTCTTATTCTTGATGGCCTTCAGATCATTAATATAAGAGCGTTCTATCACAATATTGTCCTAACAAAAAGGGTTGAACAAGATTTCTTTTTGTTGAGTCTGTTTTACTATTTACTAAACCAATAGCTGAAGCAATAGCCATACTTGTGTTTTGATCGACATACATCTTTTGATCATCCACCAATTCCATGTTTTTTAAATCCTCAAAAATGGCATCATAGGGTCTTATCTGAACATCACACAGATGCTGTCGAACCGTTTCTGTGAGTTTTTCAGGCTGGATATAAAGCACAACCTTCGTCAGAGTGACAACGGCATAAGCGTAGAATACAGGGCTACAGTCAATATCCGAACCTCTCAAATTGAACAACCAAGCAACCTCATCTAGTGCTGATACGATCACACCAAACTGTTTCTTTTCAAACAGATACTTGCGTACCTTATCCAATTTCTCTTTAAAATCCTGACCTGCAAACTCGAGTGGATGAACAAAGACCTTATCATGTGATCTTGATGGTCGGTTCGACCCCCAGGCAACATCCACTGGATTTGGACTGACAGGCACTAGTTCTGATTGGACTGCTTTTAACTGCTCCTTGAGTTCTTGAGCATCAGTAATGGTTATCAAGGTTGTATCTATGCCAATACGACTGCCTGGTGGAAGCTCCTACAGAGAGAGAGATTATTCGATATGTTTGTTTGTCTCTGATAAATAATGTCCATTTTACCTTTACAAGGTATTCCTGCCAAGTAGGTACACCAGGAAGACCTCGTTTCATCAATGTCCAGTTTTCGTCAAGCTGATCTTCTGCTTGTAAAAAGTATCTACCATCAGTAAACAGAATAGCTTCTGTTAATGTGACAAGAGCAAGACCTGCGGAACCACTAAACCCTGAAATCCATTGTCTTCGTAAGTCGCATTCCGAGGTAATTTCACTCTAATGACGAGATCAGCATATAACATTTGACTTGTTCTTTCTATTTTACTTGATGAGCGTCCTCTGAAGGAATAAGACTACAAATATGTAGATATATAGATGGATATATACGTGTATAATCAATATAATGAATTATTGTTGCTTTTATTGAAGTTATTTACAAGGCATCTATATTATATCTTTCAGATTTCAATAGTTCTCGTAAAGCCGTTAGTCGTTTTCCTGTTTGAAACGTCATTTAAAGAAGAAAGAAAAAGAAAAAAAAAGAACAGAAAATAAAGAATAAGTTGTTTATGTACACGTGAATATAATGTCCTCATGTTTCTGCTGACTCAACTTGCTTCTTCTCCAGCCAAGACTTGAAACGATTGCTTTTGATTTCTGCTTCATTACAACGCGTCATATTCTTTTTAGCAACAAGAGAATCTTCAGTTCCTATCACATAAAATAGATGATAGGTATTTCTGCATATCTTGTATTGCATATTCGATCTCATCCTATGAGAATAGGATTGATGACGAATGTTTCTATCGAAAAAAGAAAGGTTATTTTTGTCTTTCATATGTTTTAATTTTACCTTTTCAAGTAGGAAGGATTCAATAATTTTCTATTTACATTGGGTGTGTCGTGCTCCCAGTCAATGTAGTTACTGACATATTCATTGTACCCGTCTTCATCGTGCAATTCAAATATGTCATCGTTTTTATCCAATAACTGAATAGACATGGTTCGATCCACAGTATTAAAGGACAAATTATAAACCTCATCTTCATTTCCTAGTATTTCTGTTACTTGCATTCGATAGGCTTTCGTTAATTCTGCTGTATGTTTTTCATATTCATGATGTTCTTTAAAATAAGATAATAGTGTTTGTGCTTTAGGATCTGACACAATGTGGTGAAGCTGTTAAAAGTTAAGTAAAAAAGTAAAGAGTAGCACGCGTAACAAATTACCTGACGAACAATGGATTGCATTAATTTATCAATGCTAAAGAGGATATAAGCCCTTGTACCAAATATATATCTTGAGCATTCTTCAAATGTTTGTTGATCTAATTCATCGTCAAAAAACTTGTCAATGAGTTTTAGTAGCGTCTTGTAATATCCTTGCTTCACATCCAAATTTACTATAAACCATGTTAGCATTTATTCTTTTTTTTTTTTTTTTTTTTCTTACAGCTCTGAAATATCTTATTGTCTGCACCTAACCCAATAGCAGCCTTGCTCAAATGCTTTGATTTGTTCAACTGGTACTCTTGATCTAATCGCTTCATCTTACCCAAGCGATCATAGGCCATTTGAAATAAGCGGAAGAAGCAATAGAAAGTAGTATTACCAAAAAATGTATATACACTATGCCTTGCAGTAGGCTCCTCTTCCTTTTCAGGAGCATTCTCTGTAACAGCATCTGAAATTGTCTGACTTATATCCATTGCACTTGGTTCAGGTGTGCTAGTTGTCTCGGGTGAATTTTCTTTATGTCTTGTATAGGGCCTTCTCATCTCATCCTCTTCGTCCTCAGTCATATCATCTTCAATATCCTCATCCTCTATCAGCTCTTCCTTTACTTCTTCGTGTCTTTTGTCATCCTTGTCGAATGTCACATCAGGAACATCAAAGAAGACAGGCAAAAACATTTCGACAAATGCCTTCATGACTTCGCAGTCAGCAGAACCATAGATCGATTGTCTTTCAAAATAGCTAAAGAGCACTCGAGTGACGTCCTTGAAGAGTAGCTTATCCTTAAAGTCAAATACAAACTGTGGCCTAACGCTGTACTCTTGCTCTTGATCTAAGCGGATCACTTCTATTTCAGTTACAAGTGATTTCACTGACATGGCTTTACGGTCATTTGTCTTAAAGTTGACACCCTGATAGTCTAGTGCCTTGTAATAGTTCTTGACCTCTATCTCGCGCCATACTTTATTCCACTCACGCTAAATATGACAGTGTGGCTTTAGTTACTAAATGAACACAATTTATAGACTTCATACCTGTGCCTTTCTCCACTCCTCGTCCTTTTGTTTTAGTCGTTTCAAAACGACAGGTACTGCCTGGGCAGGATGTCTGTGAAGCATCTCAATAACCTCTGTGCCCTGTTCCTTTCCGTAAATCTTTTTGATAATACGCTGATAGATAGTCTTGGATGGTCCGCCCAAGCCAACTGGCAACTTGAAGTTATTTTTTTCTTCTTCGGGCATGGCACTGATTCGCTTTGCCAATGGTTCCAGTAAGGATATCGTATTTAGATTTGCTTCAATATTGATATCATAATCATATCTTTATAATATTAGGATGAATGATTACCATAAATAATATAATGCTTTTACCTCTCTTCCTCTACGCGATGAAGCGCTTCTTCAAAGATATTCTTTTTCGATGCAATAAAACCCCCATCCTCACTGGCCCAAGTAGGATGAGATACGTACTGATCATTCAATACCTCTTTACAAAGAGCATCCCTTCCTGAACAGCGTTGTTGAGCTTGCCACTGAATAAAGGTAAGTAAAGAAAAAAAGTCTATTTTTTATCTTACAGATTCTGGCACCATACGATAACTTGGGCCACAGTCTGGAGAACTTAAGAGTTCTGGTTTATGAGATACAGCCGGTATATTTTCAATCACTTTATCTTGCCCGCAATAACCAACGAGTACCTTCAACTGATTGAAAAGCTCCTTGTTTCCTCCCAAGAAACTTTCACAACGTTCGACCAACCCATTTTGATCAAGTATTTGCTGACAAAATAAATTGAGTACTTTCAAAAACGAGTAGTAGGTCGTCTTGTTTCCAATATGTTTTCTGACTTTTTCAAAGAACTCGGCCTCTTCAGCTGAAAGAACTGGTTCATAATAATAAGAAGTAGTAAATCTAACATCTGATGTATGCTGGTCGCGTGAATGATGATGGCTAATCTTGCTCTTCTTTTGTTTTGGTGAGTGAGCGAGCGCTCTTCTCTTTGACTGCTTTTTTGAAGACGAACTTCCTCCTGCGGCTGCTGCTGTTGTATCAGGTAAGAATTGTTTAAATTCGTTCAGTAGATCAGTAGCACCATTGAATAGAATCTGAACTTGGCTATAAACTTCTGTAATTGGTTTCTGCTCCTTTTGATAGGTTTGAAGGATTTCCAAGAATCGTTTGTAGACATCTGGATCGTTTGCAAACCTGTTTTTGATTTTATTGACATAGTTGATTGCATGGTTGAACTCGATAGGTGGTCTACGCGCTGCTTCATCAATTGTCTGCTGTTGATGAGAATAAGAATAAGTAGGTTCCCTTTGATAATAATATGGTGAATCATTGCTTGTACTGGTCGTTGTTCCAGTTGGCGTCGTCACCTTGATCACATCTCTTGCATGATCATCAACCGAGCACTCGATACGATATCCTGGAGGTAAAAATGTGTTGAATCCAGATATCAAAGTCGGGTGTCCTCGGAATAGGGTAGATACTCGTTCGATAACACCTGGTGTATCAATACTACATTTGTTTAGTTAAATAAGTGTTGAAAAAAAGGGGGGAACTCACGCTTGGCTTTTAAACTCCTTCATGATATCTAAGAATCGATTATAGACTTCAGGCTGATCAGAAAATCTGACCTTGACTTGATCAAGATAGCTTAGAGCATCCTTGACATTCAGTGGTCTGTAACCCTGATTACTGGCATTTTGGCGACTGCTATTATTATCAGCATTGCTATTATTATTTGTGACGTTGTTGAAGCCATTCGCGTTTGTTGTTAAGGGAGGTAATACATTAGGTGTTGGTATATGAAACGAATCAGCAGGTGTACGTGAGAAAGGAGGAAGAGAAGAAGCAATGCTGTCTTGTAATGGTGGAATGGAAGGGTTATATGAGCTCATGTAAGGCTTGTTTGGACTACTACTATTGCTACCAGAAGTTTTGCTAGAAGAGGTTAAATGTCTATCGTCAAAAGAGAAAAAATGAATTAATATAGTTCTACATTATTTTATTTGTTGTCAATTCACCTTGATGGAGAAGGAGGTTCTGTGGACATGCTCAAGATTCTTTACTTGAATAGAAGAGGAAAAAAAATATGTGAAAAAAGGGCTTTCTTTGACTTGATTGTGTGTACCAAAAAACTCGGTTGATTTTTACTTTGCTGAAATTCAAACCGTTGTGGCGTCTTTTGCCAATCAGCTTGTGACTGACGCGTATTTGCACCAAAGAGAGCAATAGATGACACTTACAGCTTTTATAGCTATTTTATCGCTGGGAGATCATCCAAAACTACCTATACTAATATATTTCACAGAGTAGCTTATTTTCTAATCGCAGGGTCCATCCTCAACGCAAGTCGTTAAAAGTTACCAGGCTACGATCAATCCTGCATATTGATTGGAGCAGAATCAGTAAGGATATATTAAATTGGCAATCCATTAACAAACTAACGAAAAGTGGAAGAAGCACTTTTCGATGCGCTTTCAGTACTTTAAGAAACTATTCAAAGAGCTTTCATTAACGTCGCAAGTTGAAGAGATGCACCATTTTATTTGTGTGTCAAAAATGTCTTAGAAATTATATTCGTAAAATTGACTTGCTAAAGTGTTCTAATGGCCACTTTTTAGGTTAGAAGTAATACAAAATTGCTTATTAGCATTGAAAAGCTTTTGATAAAGTTGTAGAATTTCTATATTTTCAAGAATAACTAAATAATTTCATGTGGCAGTAGCCTAATGGTAGTTGCACTCCCATATTGTTCAAGGAAAAAAGAAAGCGTTAATGACTCAATGCTAAAGCTTCTTTTTCTTTTTTTTATCGACAAGCTGTCTTTTAATACGCAGTAGTTACTCATTTACAAGCGCTTTACTTAAAGAAATAGATACTGTGATATATTTAAGAGAATCATGTTACTTCTTGGCATTGATTATGCATACTGATGCCAATGCAGAAGAATATAGGAGTTTTTTTATCAGTGGAAAAGATGGTTGACATAGCAACAACAATTTTCTGTATTTTTCTCAATTTAAACATTCAAAAAAAAAAGCTTCAAGTATGCATGCTTTTACCGAATACTACTTATGAATTATAGTTATGCAAAGGAACCATACAACTAATTATCCACATTTTTAAATTACACAGAATAACAGCAACACTGCATCGTTTTAAGAATATTTTGTACTCTTTATCTTTCTTTTCTCTGCTATTTTTGCATTGTTACCAACATTAAAATAAGATGCTAGTTTAACTTGAAAAAACATGTTTTATATCTCAATATATTTCATTTGTATCCTCTTCTGTGTTGCTGAGTTTGTAATTACATCAGGAACAACTGGTTGGTGTAAAGCATAAGTTTATCTGTATCATGTGCCTTGTCTGCCATAACATAATACTTCTTATAGTAATTACACTTTGGTTTATTATCAATTTTTTCTTTATTATTTAAAAGGCAACGTTTAATGATATAAAAATGAGTTTGATATTTTTTATAGAAAAGAAGAGACTCGCATAATGTGGTCAACATTTTATAAAGTATAAATAGTCTGATTTTGCCTTCCTTTCTTTTTTTTTTTTTCTTTTCTTCTTTGGCCCAAAATTAAGGCTTATATTCCCCGCTTGCCCTAAGGCATGTTATATTCTTTACTCTTGTTAGAAACTGATATGTAGCATTATATATCTAAAATCGAAACAAACCCAGCTTTAGCTGAGGATAGTTTGGTTCTTACTAAAATTTGATCCCGTACGCTCTTTGGTTTTTCTTTATTTTCTTCTCTTTTTCTCTTTCTTTGTCGCCTTCTCTAGGTTGGTTATCGCCAGCCCTATATAATGCACTTCGGGTAAGATACTAATAATCTCTTTCATAATTTTACTCACTTTTCTTGTCTCTTTTTTTCTCTTATAAACTCTCTCTTAATGTAAGTATTTAATATTAATGTAAGTAACCGATTTATTAATCATTTCTTTATTCATTCTTTTGCTTCTGATGGGCTCTCTTATATTCTTTGTTGTCTGAAATTATCATTTTTTTATATGTGTGCGAATAATTTGTGAATAAAGTGTACAAGTAAGCTTTCACTTCCAATAACAATTTCCTTATGCTATATTATTAATTTAATATTCAGTTGCTTTCTCCTTGCTTCAAATACAAACATTGAAACATTATAAAAATATACGATAATGTTTGAATATTTGCTTTACATGAAATTTGTAAATATTACAAGAAACCTTGCTTAACCTTTTATTTAAAATGAAAGATATATTAAATAAAGAAATGAGGCTACACTATAGTAAAAGTGCTTAATTCCCGCAACTCTATTCCCTGGTTATTTTTTGTTCATCCTATTCCTGAGCCTACGCATCTACTTGTAAAAAAAGTGTTTATTTAATCTTTATATTCAAATTAAACAAGGCAGATATAGTTGATAGCACACCAAAAACACATAACTAAAATATGCTGTTTAGATCTAACACGTTAAGTTCATATACAACTCTTTCTGTTGTAGTCATAAACGTTTCATACTATGAAACATCCAGTTGCTAAAGTAAGAATCAATGCGCTCTTGTCTTTATCGTGTATTTATATCCGCTGTGAATCTATATCAAACAATAACATCAGACGCTGTTTATTTGCTTTGGCCTTTTTTGTTTTCCAGATAGAAAAAAATGATGACTACAAAGTGTTAATACTCGAAATATATAAAAATAATACGGATGAGAAGTTCAAGTGATCTTCAGTAATAGCATCGAATCAGCATAAGGCTAGCTTTCTGACGATGACGACTCTTCCAATGTCTTTGATGTTTGCTTTGCATCATTGATCACTTTTTTTTCACCCACTGCTTTCGACCAACATCTTACCTATAAACTTGCACAATAAAGATTCATCTACTGCTAATAGCTATAATAGAAATGCATATGAAGACTAACATATATATATATATATATAAGAATCTTAGGCTGAACCGCAGTAACCCAAAAAAAGGTAGTGTTACTCAACCGCAGCAGCATTGTCTTAGAAACCCGCGGTGCATAGAATTCATTTTTTCATTATCAAAGAGGAATATCTTGTTCCTTACACGCTTTTTTTTAAAAAAAATGCATGTGTATGCTCTTAAGTCGCTCTATACTAGGCTACAAGGCATTATCTGGACAAGGCATGGCATGATTTTTAACGAGAGGGAGACTTTAGCCGCACTTTGCTTTTACATATGCGCAATTGCTGGATTAAAATTCGGTAAGCGCCGAGGATACAGGTATACATCTTTCTACAAAAACCATTTTCCGGAATGTGCTGGATTCAGGATGCTTCCAAGTGTAACAGTATCCTTTTTTGGTATTCTAAGGGCTTTAGAAAGGGAGAAAATGAACACAAAATAAAGACAGTTATTTGGATTTCTTATGATGACATCAGATGAAGGTATATCAAGTAATGGCCCTGATCGCTCCCAAAACAAGTACTTCTAAAACACACAGACACACACAGACATGTTTGTTACCTTCAGAAAGCAGACCTTTTTTTTCTTGGTAATACTATGAGATGTACGATTGATAAACACGCCTATAGTCCTGTGTTAAGCTATTAAGAACCCATTCAAAGATATCCTCTGTTGGCCACCCTTTTCTGCTCTTTTCTATAGTAGTTGTAATGAACACAGTTTCCTTTCTTTGAGAAAAATCTTGATTTTAGATACAGTTTGGTCATAAGACTCTCTGAAAGTAATTGTAAAAGAAGAGCAAATATATGAATTGTTTAGACAGGCTCATATGTTTAGATTAATTTAATATTCAATCATGTTTACGGTGTATTGGCGACATTTTTATTTATTATCAATATATGAAAAATCTACTCTTGGCTTAGAAAACACCCCATGAAAGTCTAAAGATGTGAATTAGAAGAACAGTACGTTTTTCTTTTTAATAACACACTTACTCTGGTGTTATCTTGAAATACACCAATAAGAATTTGAAAACATCGCCTTCAAGCTATAGGATGACGTGTTAATTTCATTATGTTAATAGCATTGTTTATACTCACAGGTAACAAAGGTGGAATGATGTGTGGTTCGCGTAATTGTAAATAAGTGTGAAATATATAGAAAACAATCTTTACATATTATATGAGCCTAAATTTTACATTATTTTATATTGTCATCCATACCTCTCCATCAGAAGGCATGCCCTTCACTTTTGGTATACCACAGAAGGCAGCCATTCTCTGACTACTCGCAAGTTCCTTAATTCTTTCTAATACATACATTCTTGCTTCTACATCACTTCGGCCATTAACACTAATGAATTGATGAATTTCGTTCAAGTTGAATGAAAAATTGGGCTAAAATCAAAAGGATCAACAAGGCACATCATTAACAGTGTATATAGTCTTACATTATTGCTGAGTTCTGGTAAAATTAAGGTCAATGCAATTAATTTGGGGTCGCATGTAACGATATCTTGTCCAGAATTAGCTAATATGGTTTCAAAGTTTTTAATCGTTGTTAAGAGTGGTTTGAAGATTTTCGTCAAAAGCGCCTATTAGAAATAATGATCAACATTTGTCATGTTGGCATAAATCCAAATATACCTCAGTCAATTTATGATAATAAACACGTGACCTTTCATCATTAAACTTGTTCCAATAGCTGTGATATCCTTCCACCTAGAAGCAAAGTCTGGTTAATGTATGTTGGCTATATATTTTTTAGTGTCTTTACTTGTTCCATTCTGAATTCATCAACTAGTTTAGGTGTTCTGGCTAAATGCCACAATGATCGGTCTCTCTTTACAGCAGGCTGGACGGGTGGTGGTAAACAAGGGACAAACTTGAGTTTGGAAACTTCAGATGCTAGCAAACCTTTATTTTTTTCTTTTTCTTCGCGTCGTCGTTGTTCTTCTTCTTCCATCATCTGTTTGATTGTTTCAACCATATGTTCAAATGCACCCATATAATTAGTTCCTTTTGACTTGATAGGGGTAGGATCATTTTGTTTGACTTCATACTTGGGAATGATTTCTTGAGCTATACGGAAAGCATCTACAACTTTTGTAGGTTGTTCTATCTTTGGCTGAGGTGGAGTGCTGGTAGATTTCTTTGAAGGTTTGAATAATCTATCATAGAAATCCGTAATAGTTTTTGTCACAGGACCAGGAACTAAAACTTGTTTTAATAACAGGTAATGAGAGGTTATAGCTTATGTTTACCTAACAAATAATTTTTGAAAGAAGAAGTGTATGGAGCTACGACAGGAGATGCAATATGCTTTGTACTGCGCCAAATGTTGTAACAACATCGAATGACAATTAATGTTTCTATTATACATTGTTATTATTACCATGATTATAATAATGTTTTCTTCTTGTTACCCAGCACATGAACAATTTGGGAATGCAAAAGCTTTTTCAAAAGAAATATGTTGAAAGCTGATATAATTTGGTGAGTCGCCAAGATGCCAATGAGCACTTTAAGATTGGTCTGAAATATGTATGAATTATATGAACTATAAGACATTAAAAAAATTTTTTGTTGGAATGGCAAACGCAGGAAAGAAAAGAAAAAAAAAAAAAAAACAAGGACGCGTCTGGTGAATAAATAATAAAAACTCCGTTCATTGTTTATTCAATAGTCTTGTTGGTCTTCTTCTTCAGAAGAGTCTTCTGGTTCTTTAAATATAGAAGATGCTATTAATGAACCTTCTATCCATGATGCAATATGTATATCATTATCATAAATCTCTGACGACTCTTCACTACGAGCAGCTGAGAAGAGATATTTGCTGCTTGCTCTTTCTTCTTCTTCGTCAATCATTGACCGATCTGATGTTACTTCGTTGTCCAAATTGGGTCCGATACTAATATTTAGATCTGATAATCTACGTATATCTGTAGCTGGTAATAAGCGATGAGATAGTGTGCTTTTTTCAAACTATGATTTATAAAAGAATGAGGCTCAGTATATCAAAACAGCAATGCAACTTACTGAAATCATCTCCTTTTCTAGTTTATCCTTCATACTATCAAAATCATACAAGCACTCATGTATAAAGTCTGCCAAGTCTATATGCACATAAGTTCACTTTTTCTTACACATAGATATCAACTTACTGAGCATATCTGAATCACCTTGCTTTATAAAGTCACATTCTTCTTCATTAGCTATACCTCTCCATCCATCACCCAAATCGATCGCATCACCTTCTTCTTCTTCCAATTCTTCATCCTCATTTGATTTCCGTTGAGGTTTTCGTTGTTCTGGCTGTATTAATGAATCAATAGCACCTTCAATACCAATAATACGATCAATTGCTTCCTCTACATCATCATCAAGTGTGTCAATAAATCCATTGACAGGCCCAGTCGATATGTGAACATCATAATAGACATAAATCTGATCTTCAAAGTCAACATAAACCAGGCACGGCACATTTTCATCATCTATCGCATAAAGACCTGCTGTGAATGCGCACACTCTTCCTTCAAATGCAAACTTGACAAGCTGATACTTGATCTTTGCATCTTCTCTTCTTCTGCTCCAGTCTATGAGATAAGTCACTCCATTCCATGCACATGCCACAAACAAATCACAGCCTGGCGTCTCTTCGTTTTCACTAACTTCATCCCAGCTCTCATCATCATATTCACTACTTGATCCTTCATCTAGCTCAGATGTATATCTAAGTTGTGATGTATGACTGATCGGTGTTTGTGTTCCGCTTTTGGAGGCAGTTGCATCGCTTTGTTTAACAGAGGATTCGTAATCACTATTGTTTGATCTTATTGAAGGCTTCGAGATATCCAATGTAGCCAAACTAAACAGCTTATGAGTCACAAACAGGTCACGATAAGAGATTGTCTTGTTCTTCAAGTCATAGATTGAAAATTTCCCTTTACGATAGTGATTAACAAAGGATGTTTTTTCTTCTTTTGATGAGTTGCTTACCATCCATACTCAACATTCCGATCTCATTTGTTGTAAATGAGTTTCCTTGCAAGTGCCTTTTTCCAACCACAATTTCAGTTGCAACAGCACCAGATTCAAAAGGATGATCCCCTGTTTGTCCTTTCTCTACCATCGTATTATTGTCAACTACTGGCCAATTCTTGATGATATAATTCGTCCTAGTGAACGTGTTTCCTAAACCATCAGTAATATCACTTGCTTCGTCCTGTATCACCCCATTTTCTTCAGTACTATCTTGCTGATAATGATACTGCTGATGCTGCTCTGACTGTTCATATTGTGGTGTAAAATCATGATTATATCTATTTCCATCCTTATCGATAATGATAAACGTATTTCCTGGTTGAGCAACGAGCAACAGAGGTTCATCTGGCTTTTCTGGGTGCGTTGTGGTGCATAAAGAACTTATTTGACCATCGAATACCCACATGTTGACCTCTGATAGACTGTATCTTGTGCCCTTTTTCGAGGATTTACTGTTTAATTGATATATATTTGAAGTAGATGAAGATGGCGAAACAAGGTTACTAAAAGTAGGAAACTGAGTACCTCCTTTAGGATCAGCTGGTACTGTTGTTGTTATGGTATCGTATGAAGTCAGACGGAATACATGCAAGATACGATCTGTACGAGCCAAGATGAGTTCATTCTTCTTGTCATTGTCTACACACACAGTTTTTTTAAAATAATACTCTTCATAATACTTGTGTATACAAACCAATGTCTGCTATAAGAACCTTATTCACATTGACTGGTACCTTTAGAGTAATATTTGGCTTCTCAAGGTCATATATCCGTGATGCAGGCTTGATTTGATCAGAATGATTGCCACCTGCCGTAAAATAGCTGCTGTTACTCAACATTCGTTTGAATGCAACCACACTGGCTGTATCAGAAGAGCGTCGTCCGCCTCTAAGATAATCATCCACAGATACTTGCTCTGCATGTTTTGCTTTAACGGGTATATCAAATATATGTGCATGACCTTCAGCATTGATGACCACTACTGAATTCTATAATAACTGTCAATTCCCACCTCTCCTCTCTTTCTCTCTTTCTCTTTTTTACAGCTAATTACTTTTCCGTGATTTCGAACGTCTCCGATTGCAATACAAGTGATCTATAAAAGCAATTAACATGGGCTCTTCTTTTTCTTCTCTCTCTCTCGCTCAACGTACTGTTCCAAGGCCACGACAGATATATGAGGGATATCCATCCTGACATTTTCCTTTGAAAATGGCTAAATCACCACTCAGATTTCCAATCACAAACTCGTTTTTCTATAGATCACATAAACTCAATAATTGACTATATATTTTGATGAAATGAGTTTACATCGTCATTATCGACATCTCCAATGACAAGTGCATGAGGATTCATATTTCCAGAAAACGACCATTTAAGTCGCTTAACAAGGGATGTAGTTTTCATTTTATTAATAACCAAAAAAAAAAAAAAAAAAAAAAAAAAAAAAAAAAAAAAAAAAAAAAAAAAAGAGGTTTATTTACCAACGCAAGAAATGAGTGGGACACTGTCATTGAGTTAGAAAAAATTTAAAGTCTGTTATGTATGCAAAAATACCTCGTAACCATGTGGATTCTTTTGAAGATATTCCTATATAGACATAAGCATTATTACTAGTACTACTATTACTGTTTATATTTTACTTGATGATATTCTTCAGCGTCATAAAACTTTCCAGCGGGTACAATTTCTGTAACAATCTGCTTGCCCTTGTAATGCTTCTCTTGTACTTGTGCTGTCACTTTTTCAGCAACAGATTTTTGTTCTGGGGTATGATAGAATATGGCAGATCGATATTGAGTACCAACATCAGGACCTTGTGCATTCTTGGTTGTTGGATCTGGCATCATCAATTACTTTTTCTTTTAATGTAATATATATTATCATTACCATGCATTTTATAAAAAAACTCGACTAGAGTATCAAAAGATACTTTTGTAGGATCAAACTCGATCTCTAATGCTTCAGCATGGTTGGTCAATCCTGAGCAGACCTAACAAACTAGTCTTAATGATTGCATAAATTACAGTGTCATCTACCTTTCTGTAGTCAGGATCATCCACATGTCCACCCGTGTATCCAACTTTGGTACGAATACCGAATTGATTAAAATGCTTTTTATAAATGTGTTCTACACCCCTTTATTATGCATACGTGTCAGCTTAAATCATATCATTCATTTTTAACAATTACCAAAAGCAACCAGCAGCAAAAGTAGCCTTTTCTAATGACATTGTTGTTGTTGTGCTTTGAAAATGACGAGTTAAAAGAGATGTACGAGATAAAAAACGATTCATGAAAAAAAAAAAAAGAAATCACTCAGATGATCATTGATCCAATGATGCTCAAAATAAGACATTCCAAATTTAGAAACCCTGTATACACACACGCACGCACACACAGAGAGAAAGAGAAAGCTGGATCTTGATATCTTTTTATTTATTTTTTCTCTCTTTTTTCAGAGTGAAAAATGGACACGAGTCTATTCTCCCCTAGTTTGATAAAAGGCTTGACTGATAAGACCTATGATAGAAGAAAAGCTGCTGCATTAGATATCGAAAGGCAAGTGTTCATTAACTCATTACTGTCTACAAAGCTAAAAAAAAAAAGTTTATGTCAACAGACTTGTACGTGAACACGAAAAGTCTGAAGAAACGATCACACAGATAGTGGATGCCCTAGTTCAAGAGTTTGTTTACTCTAATAATCCTTATGCTCGCTACGGTGGTCTAATAGGCTTAGCCGCCACTTCAATAGCTTTAGGACAAGTAAATATATACAAGATATATAAGAAATAGCTTATGTAAATATTTCTCCTACAGGGCGTTTCAAAATATTTGGATATCATCGTTCCACCTATATTGACATGCTTCAGTAATCAAGATCAAAAAGTAAGATATTATGCCTGTGAGAGCATGTACAATATTGCAAAGGTTGCAAAAGGTGAAGTGCTGAGGTACTTTAATAGCATATTTGACGCTTTGTGCAAGGTAAACAACAGTTGTCCCTATTTTGTTTAAAAGTGCTAAAATACAAAAAGTTATCAGCAGATTCAGAAATAAGTGTTAAGAATGGAGCAGAACTCCTGGATCGATTGATAAAGGATATCGTGTCAGAATTAGCCACAACCTATGAATCACCTTATAGCGAGCCTTACAATCCTCCAGAATCTGGTCAGGAACTATTTACACCATCCTCTTTACCTCGAAATACAGCATTTTCTTTACCTCGGTTTATACCATTATTAAGTCAACGTATCTATGTGCGAAATTCTGCTTCGAGACAGTTCCTAGTGTCCTGGATGTCAGTATTAGATTCAATTCCAGACTTGGAGCTTGTGTCATTTTTACCTGAGTTCTTGGATGGTCTAATACGCTGCTTGAACGATGCTAGCGAAGATGTACGAGTAGCCACAGGTGGATTGCTTCAGGACTTTTTAGGAGAGATCAAGGAAGCCGCTTCAGCCCGTCAGCTCAGGCAACACAATGAATTTCAAAAGTACCTCAAAGATCAAAAACGAAAAGCCAAGCAAACAAACACTTCATCTACACCGTCCGCAGCGGCAACCAAATCAGTCAATTCGGCAGAGACAGCAGAAGACACTGCAGAGAACACATATGTAGGAGAACATGAAGAGGAAACAACCGTTTGTGGTTCAACCGTAGAGGTAGAAGAAGAAGAAATTGATTCAGAAAATGATGGACATGGCAAAGGGACGTATGTGCCTGGTCAAGGAGTGATTGTACAATATGCCAAGATTGTCAAGATCTTGGTCAGCCATTTATCTTCAACAGAGGAAGAGATTCAAAAAACGGCACTTTTGTGGATAAATGCCTTTATAGATATTGCCAAAGACGTCATCATTCAATTTACTCCCGAGATCATCAAGGAGGTTTTACCATGCTTGGCTCATTCAGTTACCGCTATACGTCTGATTGCATTAGAAACAAACCAAAAATTGCAAAAACTTGTCTTGGAAACTTCGATTGTACCAGCTCTTCCCGAACCCACATCAAGTGTCAGCGATCCATCGGGAAGTCCACAACAGTTGCGACTAACTCAAAAAATGACAAGCAGCAACGACATAAGCGATTCATTCGATTACCAGACGACCGTAGCCAATTTACGGCTACAGTTCTTGAACCCCCATGAGGAAACAAGGGTTGCCAGCTTAGATTGGTTATTGATGCTTCACAAAAAAGCACCCAACAAGGTAAGCTTAAAACTGATATGAAACTTGTAAGCTCTAATCATACATTAAAGACTTTAATGTCTGATGATGGTACATTTCCAGCTTTACTTAAAACGCTATCAGATTCTTCAGAAGAAGTGGTTCGCAGAGATTTACAGTTATTAGCACAAATATCATTCTATTCAGATCAAGACTATTTCCGCAGCTTCATGGTTAGCTTATTGTCTCTATTCAGTACCGACAGAAGACTTTTAGAGACAAGAGGGAGCCTCATTATACGACAGTTATGTATGAGTCTGGATCCTGAACGTATTTACTGTACAATGGCGGATATCCTGGAAGCGGATGATGATCTTGAGTTTGCTAGCATTATGATACAAAACTTGAATATTATATTGATTACGGCTACTGAACTATCCGATCTTCGTAAGAAGCTTCGAAATCTGGATAACAAAGAAAACCAGAGGCTATTCAATACCCTTTATCGATCATGGTGTCACAATGCCATATCTGCATTCTCGCTCTGCTTGTTAGCTCAAGCATATGAACATGCATCCAACATGCTTCAAACTTTGTAAGTGTATATATAAATGGCCAGCAACCAAGTTGCTCATTCACTATCCTTAGTGCTGAACTCGAAATTACTGTCAACTTGCTTATCCAAGTAGACAAATTGGTCCAACTTTTAGAATCACCCGTTTTTACATGTAAGCTAAAACAAGATATATGTTACCTATATTCATGCTTGTGCTATAGATCTTCGTCTTCAATTACTAGAACCTGAAAAATACCCCTATTTATTCAAATGCCTGTATGGTATCCTAATGCTGCTACCTCAATCTTCGGCATTTTCTACCTTACGAAACAGGCTCAGCAGCGTTTCATCATTAGGTTTTCTTCATGTCTTGCCAAAAAGGTAAAGAAAAGCCCAGAGATGTATACAGAAAATAGACGATTTTTTTTTTCTCTAGCCCTGTAGCAGCATCTGCCGTTAACAACACTGCCACATCCACTACCTCTACAGAAAAACGACAAGCATCAAAAGCCAAAGTGGACGAAACAAACGGCATCAAATATCAAGAACTTTTACAGCACTTTAAATCAGTTCAAGCCAGGCATGAAAAGCAAAGAAGACAATGTAACATCCAACAGTTTTATACAGTCTATTGATACTGAGCCCATTTATATAGCATTACAGACTGCTGCACGCGCTAACACTTTTGTAAGATCTAGAAAACCCAAAATAATGTATGGTGATGTCAGTGGGCCCTCTGGTAATAACCAGCAAGTTTTTGGCTTTGGAAGAGACGATAGCTCAATTAGTAGTAATAACAAGGGCTTGGGTATATTATCAAATAACACATCAGCCAATGCAGCATCTAGCGCTACTCCAGTTGGAGCAGGAGGTATTCGAAATGGAATGGCTAGTTTGGGATTGACCAACACAGGCTCCGGAGGCGATTCATCAAATAATAACACAAGTGGAGCAAATAATCATGCTAGGTCCTCGACAAACGCAACAGGAAGCACAGCAGGTAGAATGATGGCAAGAAGGACACGAAGGTGATAAAATGTTTGTTTTTCATTAAATTACAAAGTCGCTTTCAAAAGCTATTTCTCTCTCTATGAAAGCTAAAATAAATAGAATTAAGAGGTGTGTGATCTACGAAAACACGCAGGAAACATGCTTGCCAGACCGGTCGGCCATCTAGCCATGCCTTCCAAATACGGATGCGGTATCAAGTGGGTGACGCTTCCTTCTCCTTTACCTCCACTTCTCACGCCTTTATCGTGCTTCCAAATGCCAAAGAGAAAAGAAGCGAGCGAGCCTGAATCATCAAAGAAAAGAACAAAAAGGATGCATTTTCGTTTGCCAAACCGGCGTCTAGGCGAAGTGAGCAGCTAGCCTTTCTTGAGTACTTACTTGATGTGACATTTTAGTAACGAGTTATGCATACTTGCTTACGTGACAAAAGGGGCGAAAGCATATCAGGGTTTTTATTCAGGGGATATAGGAAGTTTACAAGGAACAGGTTACCAATGAGGGGATATATATGCAGAAGGAGAGCTTCATGCCTAAGACCGTGCTGTATTGAAAAGGAGAAGGTCATGTACTTGGGAATCAATAGCGCGATGCCTTGCCTCGTGACTTGCTGGTGGGCTTGTCGATCTTTGAGCATACTTGAGAAATGGGCACAACAGAAGCAGCTGCATCAGAAACTACAGGAAGCTCTACACTGTGGCAATGGTACCAGAAGCTTTGGCTTACTTTTGCAAACATGTTCAAGCTTTTTAACGTGACAAACGTGTGTAAATCAGTAAGCGATGGCGCCATGACCAGGGATGCAATTTCTGTCATGATGTAGAACTGATGCTGTTCTTTGCGCACCATGAAGAATGACGGACAAAAGCTATCGATTAAAAACGCAATGCAGCCAGCGAGATTAGCCTGGCCAATCGCCTGTTTGCAAGCGGCGCCAAGCTGAACCACATCCAGGCACACAGAGTGCTTGGTTGTTGACTCATTGCCAACTTTGACTTCGCCAAACCCAATGGATTGGGCAAAATCGTGTTGTGCAAGCGTGGAGATAATGGCATCAGGGCAGATATCCGTTGCTACATCAGACTTATTGGCCCATCGCAAAGCAACATTACGATCTTGGTCAGCAAGGATCTCAGACAGCAACACGTCATAGTAGGTTGATTGCAACTCCACTTCTCCGATCTTGTTACGATCGAGCAGCCGAATGCGAGGTAATTTCATCGGGAAACATTACATGCACCAGAAAATGCACCAGAAAATAGGCCAATACTAGAGGCACTACTTCTATCCATTACCTATGATGTCGCCCAACAAAGCTATTCAATGTGTAGCGTCAAGCTAAACATAACTTTATGAAGTTACCGTCTTGGATTGTCTCTTTTCAAGAAGAAGAAAGGGATAAAAAAAAAAGAAATGTAGTTATTTATTTATTCTAATTTCATGTTGTCAGACTATCAACAAAGATGCAATAACACGTGTAATTATGATAAATTCGTATTTTATATTAGAGAGTGAACTGGGCAGCCTTAGGTTAGGCAGAAAATTTGGTAGTGTGAAGTTGTAAAGTGGCAACGTAGGTATTATTGTAATCAACAATAGAATTAGCACATCAAGGAATAAACCCACAAGCAAGATTCCCGAAGACGGCCCCTTTGACAATATGGTGTTGTTGACAAATGAATTATAATCAACAAGTAGATTCATCAAGCGTGTAGATACAAGCTATACAATAGGCTTTCAAACCATTGACTATAAATACCCTTTGAACGAGGGCTTTATATTATCGAATAAAAGAGTCCTAAAAGTATTGACCTGTCTTTTTGATAATATAAAACAGCGACAATAGATACTTATTTTTGGAACACTGTACTTGCTTTGGGCAGACATTCAACCAAAAGAAAGCGATACTAAGCTTTGAAAGCATTATAGTGTGATTGTGTTGTATTTATATCAATGCAAAATGCTACGCATTGAGTATAAAATTTATTTTATTAAGAGGCATCAAATCCATAGTCTCCTTCTATAGATTGTATATATTGTATAAATAGCCAGGAGTGAAGAGGCATTTTATCCCTTTTTTTTTCACTTGAACAACTGACTGAGGTCCTCTTGAATAAATCTATTTATTAACTGCCATTATGGCCATCCTAGAATACATTTGAATACTGTCATTGGAGACTCGAAGCAATGGACACTACTATCTCGTCCGTACACCAGTCCGTCACAGCATCTAATTTTTCATGCCTTCTTTACCTTCCAGCATAGGGAGCATGGAAATTTAGACTTGGAAAATATAGAAGAAATGATAAGTTAGAAGGCATATAGAGCATGCAAACTGACCCTGGAAGGCATGAAAGGTAGGCGTGTTGAAAAAAGGTTCGTTATTCATAAAGAATAATCTGATGCGTGTACAATTAATTTGACACTTTTATGCCGTCTAGAGCCATTTTGGGAATAATACAGCGCGTTTTTTATCACGCTCTTCAGAGGGCTTGCTTATTACGACACTTGTCCAAGCATTTGTGCGAATGGTTAACAATCCCTTTAAAACCACTTAACCTCAAACTATTAGAAGTTTCACTGATCCGTGTAATTAGCGCTTTCTTTTCAAGAAATTTGTTATGTTTCACTTTACTTTCGACTACTGACCAGGATTGCTCAATTGGACTGAGTTCAGAGGACTATGAAGACAAGTAAGTACAGTAATAGCCACGAGATTCTATGTACTTTGCTATGTCCTCCGATGTATGGATAGGAGTATTGTTCATCACGAGGTAATGGCCTTTCATGTGCGGATACTGGCCCATTTCATCCATTATGGCTTTCAGAAAGCTAACGTAGTGTCCCGTCACTGTTCCTTTACTCACATGCCCAACGTCATCTCTTCACTTTCTCTTTTTATCAGATGAAGGTTGAGGAAGTCTGCGGCTGCATTTGATTAGACCTTCAGCAGACATCACGCCTAAAATGGTGGTTGTTGTTGCTCGTATTTTGGGAACCGTGACCACTACTGGTGTACCTTTCCTTGACCATGCCATACCATGTTTCAAATTAATATGGAAAGCAGATTCATCAAGAAAGACACAGTTTCTCGTAAAATCAACGTCGGTTTTTTCCCATTTATGAGTCCAATCTAGGCGCTCTTGAATCTTTTCTTCACTGTTCCGATCTATGGGTTGAAACAGAGCTTTTTTGAGAGACAAGTTGCAATGTTCTTTTATAAAATCAAACAAAGCACTTTTAGATGCTTTTAATTCTGTAAATATTTGTTTTAACTTCTCTATTAATTCGTCCAGGGCGATTGAAGGGTTCTCCTCAATGCGCTCGAGAATGATGCTTTTGTGTCCGTCGTGGAGAACACGTGGATGGTCAGCCTTTCTCTGCTTCTCAAAGATACTACCAGGATTCTTTTCGTACTGTTTAGCCCATTTTTGTGCTGTACGAACGTGAATATCAAGTTGTTTTGCTGCTGCAGCTGCGCTCAGGCATTTCTCAAGCAACAATCTGAAGAACCTCACTTTGTCCTGATCTGAATAGCGTGTGTATAGTTTTGCTTCATAGATGTTTCCTTCATAACAACATCACTACCAGGCTGTGCCTCCTTTTCCACCTGCATTATCTCTACTATTTTCACTCTTCCCAGAGGCAGCTGAACTAGGTATTGTGTATGAGAACTCAATGTTTCGAAACGAAACTGCTCCTCATCAACAAAAACTACACCTATGGAAGCGAGCTTAACCTTGATCCAATGAATTATTCATAAAGTCAAAGGATGTAAATATATCCAAGAGTATTTCATATGTGCATCATTCGTTGTCAGTTGAACAAAATGAGTTTTGAGAGACAAATCTTGCGTTTATTCTAGATTACAAAATAACTTTGCTTTTCTTCAATAAAAAGAAAAAAAGGGGGGTATAAAATGCTTGAAGGGATCCTAAAACTGACCTCCCTCGGATGGTCCGTGGTATGAGTGACGTTGTCTATTTACAGTAAATTTGGTATTGTATTGACCACTATTGCCGCCTCTATCGTTTTCTAATGCTAGTATCCTGAGCTTGCGTTCAAGCTCACTTTTGGTTTCACAAAAATGGGTTAATTACAACTAAACCAAAGAATTAAAATAGCTTACATTGCTTTCAGTTGCCATTGATTACGTTCCTTCATAGTAACCTCAAGCACCCTTCGCAGCTGAGCTTCTGCACTTGGATTGTGTGGTCTATTGTTGTCCAAGTCGTCATCATAGTGCATGTGCTCATACAATCTAGCCAGATTATCTAGCTCAAGGTTAAATTTCTATCAAGAATGAGTTCGATATGGCAAATCAAGCAAAATAGTATATACGTTACATCACAGACGGTGCCTAACTCTGACACAGAATCTTCTAGATCTGCCTTGAGCATACTTATTTCCTGGTCCTTCTTTTGAAGTAGCGAATTGAGCATCATGATGGTCCTATTCTTTTCTTCCAATTCAAGATGTAATTCGGTATCAAATGCCGGTTTCTTAAAGTCTGAGAAAAACCTCACGTGCATTTGCTGACTATCGTCTGGAGCAGCGATAGGAATCAATAGATCTGACGCTGGCCGCGCCTTGAGCACAGGAGTTGGTGGTGTATCAAACTTTACACAAAAATAAGCCTACAGCATTGTATTTTGTTTTATTTTTTTACTTACCATTTGCTGGTATAACGAACGCTGACTGTTCATAGTGGATAGCGTGCTTTGTCGACTATTAATTGAAGATTCACCACTTTCAGTCATAACAGGCGTAGGCTCCCTACTACTACTACCAATACTACTTGGTGGCCGGCGTAGATCACTTGTACTAAAAACCGTTTCTAATATACTCTTTTCCTTCCTTGCTGCAGACTTTTTATATAAAGGTTTAGCAAATACACAATAATCAAATCTTTTTTTTTTGGTTACCAAGATTTCACAAGAAGCAGTACGAGTAGGATGAACACTTGGCTGGATATAACACGTAAGAAGAAGGGGATACAGTGCTTTGTTTGAACTTACACTAAGCTGTCTTTGCTGACCAAGCATAACATCTGAGTGCCTTTCTCCAAGCTTACCCAGTTTTGAAACTGGAAATAGTTCCGATAAATCCGGAGTAGGTTGCTTTTCGCTCCTGTGCCGCGAGGAAGAAGAATTAATGGATTGCAATGTTGATTTGGAATCTATGCTTCGGTGAGATCGAATGGAGCTGTTACAGGAAGACGAGCCTGTAGAATAGCGCTTTGAGCAAAAAGAAGCCTCTAAATCGATAAGATAGTCATTATGCGTATAAGATGATTTTTGCTTGGAATTAAATGAACTAGTGGCCGTTATAGGTGAACTAGGCCCTTGGAAAGCGATAGACGATGAATTATTACTGCTACTACTGCTGCTACTACTACTACTGATGCTATTGCTACTGTTGCTGCTGTGTCCTGCAAGTGAAGAAAACAACTTGAATGTTGGTCGACTTTTCTTGCGTTTCAGGTCTTGTTTAGTAACGAACTTTAGACCATCATGAGATGAGCTGTGTTCATATCTCAAATGCTTTGCATTCTCTATTCGATTCGCTGTCTGCAAATCCCGATCACAGGCGAGAACTATGAAAAAAATTAGAACAGCTATTATTACAAGTAAATTTGCACTTACGATTGCCAAACAGTAAGTTTCGGGCGTCATGGATAAAGAAACCATCACTTGCTCGGAATGTCAAAAGTACCTGACTATTCTTTGTATTACCAATGGCACATTTGCTACGTATAGCAAATCTGTTTCTATTGGTAAGTAAAGCAAGTTTGGGGAAGATATGTTTTTTACCTGTAGTTATTGTCCCTTTCATGAGGCACAATAAAACCTACCATGTTTGGCGAGCCATCGTTATTACTAAGAATACTTTCAACATCAATCGTGTTTGATTCTGTATAAAATAAGGCTATTTCGCTCTATTGGGCGGAGAAATGAGAAAACAAGGCCCCATGAGGCACTTTGTACTATGGAAGCATTTTATTTCACATTACCTTATTTGGCTCTTCATCATACTGTGCCATGGAGTAAATGTTTGTAAAAAAATGATGGCGATTCCACTGACAATACATTGTATCTATGCGTCCTTCTAATATCGATTTAGTATTGGATTATTGGATATTGTTGTTTTCTAACCATGAGCTGTTCTGCATTCATTCCTTGCCTTTCCAAATTGGTAAGCAAAATAGGACAAGGCCTTTTCGACAGTATGAAGATATTGTTTATTAATATAATTGCCGCTTTGAGATAAGCTGAAGATGTGAGCATGATCTTGTTGAAAGTAAGCCTCTAATGACTTTTGCGTCTTTTCATCTGTGTTATCGGAAGAAGGTGGCGAGACACCCGTATGGTTACACAGCAAAGTAAATGATGCGTCTGTCACTAGAGTTAGTCTATTAAAATATTTAAATCAAAAACGTACCCAAAGGTCCTTCATGAAGACTTATGTCAGCTAGGCTTATCCAGCCTAGAAATTTAAGTTTTCCAGAAGAGAACGTGTCTCTGCTGATACAAAAGTCTAGCTTTTCTGAGCCTTCGTACAAACGTTGATCGAGTCCACAAAGGTCCAAACCATCGGTATCATACGACGGACGTCGTACGACCATAATTTTATCAGAAAATAAAAATAACGTTACAGGGTATAGGTGTTTCATTGTTTGTATGTCAAGTTGAATTACGTCCAGATAACATAAGAATCGACGGTGAGAGTTAATTAGGGATTCCTATAGAAAATGAAAGCATTACAAAAATGAACAAAAATTCACTGATGAAGCTAGCTTAGTTACAGGACAAGCATGGATGGTTAACAGCAATCTACTAAATATCTTCAATGCCTGCGTATGTGCTTCTTCCGTCATATTTGCAATCTCTTCAGCTTTCAAAAGTGCTTGATGTAACCCAGGTAAGTCCGCGTGGTCATCTGCAGTGTGTTTCAGCAGCTCTTTGAAAGCGCAGGTCAGCTCCTGATTTGTTGAAGGGTTTATAAACTACCTTTAAAATACATTGTATATCTTCCAATACGCTGAATAGGTAAGGCTAAATAGTCATACACTGTCTGGTTACTCTTCATTTGCTCATTAGCAGCCTTTAAAATGATGAGTATTTATGAACGTGATGTATCCAAAAACCTACCTCTAAATACTCAACATAATGTGGGTTCTTTAGCTGCTTTTCATTAAGTATTCTGGCATTATGGATACCAGATAAGAATTTGTTATAGCAACTAAACTGACGTAACTATAAAGGATATAAGCGTATGTACATCGTATGCATGATATTCTTACATGAGCTGAGCATAAATTACCCAGGTTAGTATCATGATCAGAAATTAGATCACGATAGAATTCTTCGGTTACTTGAATGATCTCATCAATGTTCATAAAAATATTTGAACATTCATATTGTCCGATGATCGGGTTATGTCTATCTTTGGCAAATTGCCTTAAGGGTTCCACTATTAACTACTATCTGTCAGGTGCGATATCATGTTAGAACACGGTTTACTTACAAGTACAAACGTTTTTAAACTTGTCAAATAATTAGCTTCTGTCTTTATAAATTCTTCTATTAAATATCGTCTTCGTTTATCATTCTATATAAAGACGTTGCTATGGCAACTGTATATGTATATATAGATAGCCTATAGTTACCTTGACATACTGCCTTTTGGGTGGCATTAATGTTTCATTTTTTAAAGGGATTGAAATAGGTGAATGTATAACCTTTTTAAACTGCTCATATAGTGCTAATATATATTACATAAATGTTAAATGAGTTATTCAATTAAGTGCTAAATACCCGTACCTGGGTATTGAAATTCATTCGGATCACTAATTAAAATATCGAAATAATGACACTATTTTTAATATTCATATTGACTGTTACTGATAGCAATAGGATGGAATAACAAACATACCAATACTTCAGCTGGCAACGTCGATTCCTTTATCTGTAAGCTATTATGATCAAGTAGTTTTCTTGGAAATATGTAACCAATACTATCGAGACTGTTTCCGAGTTGCTGCATAAGAAATAAAAACAAAAGAAAAAGGAAAAAAGAGGGGAAGAAAAAGAGCTTGAAAAAAACGTGTGCTGTTTTATCCTTGTGTAAAGTGTCACCAAGTTATTTTTATCGGGGAATAGAATTCCTGCTGCAGAATATTGAGGCTCAAGTGAATTGTAAGTCGAAGATATGTGTGTGTATGTCTTATACCACTACTCTCCAGAGCTTAACCCGATTTAGCAGCTTTGGTCTATAGCCAAAAGTAGGATGAAAAGAGAAAAGCATTTGGCTATCTACAAGAATAACTGATGCTCGTAATAATGTCTACTTGAAGGGCCGTCAAGGATTCTGTAGCTATTCAGATTCGAAAATACAAACTTGTTTAAATGGGGAGCTTTTGTAAAAGATTAAACCAGCTGCGCGAAAAAGAAAAATATATGTTATACAATCTTTATTTTTTTCATGTGTTTATAGCCTTTCTTTTGCGACTTTCAGCAGCTTTTCCTTTTGTCCATTTGAGGCATTCTAACCTATACAATAATTTTGCAACACTCCAATCAACAAACTTCAAACTTACATACTGGGCTTTTATTCCGTTATGAATTACATCTTGAGTAATAAAAAAGAAATATAGATGTATATTGATGAGTTTCTATATAACATCTTTATTAAGACAAGAGAAAGAAAGAAAAGCTCACTATTACAGTCATTATTATGAAAGCATGAGCTAATCACATTCAAAAGGAATTGGACAGATCGCGTTATCTGATAATAGCATATCCTGTGGTCAATCTTTCAGAGTAGATATTTATAATAATATCATATGGTAAAATTAAGTATGTACAGGATAAATACAATACAAACATTCTTAATGCTTACAAAGAGCAATATACCTAAAAGAGAAATTGACAGCATTAAACTATGCAATCTTTATTTCTATGTGCGCACAATTTTCCAACTCTTTTCACAATGGCAAAATGGGCCCAAAGAAACAAACAATAGCGCTAATGTGAAGAAATAAATCGCACAGACAATATCAAAAACATTTTAGAGGAATCATCATTATCACGAATCAGATATGATATTAAAAGATACAAAAAATCGCTCCATGACGATCGAACAACGGAAGAAACCACCAATAAAAGATTCAGAAAGCAATATTAATTATATCTTTGATGTCCAGCCAATATTAGTTCTTGATCACTTTAAATGGCAACTGTACTCATCTTCAATAAGGGTCACTACAAGCTAGCGCCTATAACAGCAGATCCCTTAGTCAAAGGACAAATTGAAACATGGAGTGTATTCATGTTACAGTCATATTCAAGCAAAGTATCCAAACACAAAGACTGTACAGAATAGAAACGGTATACAGGCAGTTTGATAACGATGCCTTTGAAAGATACTGTAGCAAGTGCCGTAATTGCCAATTCAGTATTTATTTGGAAAACAACATCGCACTGGTGAGGAGGTCGATATAGGACCATCCATGATTGTTTTGGGGACGACAAGCAATCTCAAATCCATTTTAATAATCATATCAATGCCTTCGACCTCTTCAGGAATCTCTCTGAGAAAAATAATTAATGGAAATTTGAGTCAAAGCTTTCAAAAATGTGTAAATTGGCAATAGTCATATGAAAGCTATTCTAAGGTAATAGAAACAGACTGTCCAAAAGGAAGGAAGATATTTATACATTTCCTAATTTGTCTTTTATTGTCCACCATAAAAGGTACTTTAACAAACAAAGTCCCAGACAGTTGCTGATAAACACAACTGTTATGAGTGTCTTTATTCTATACAAGTTAAAGAAATGAGCTTTTGTGTGTGTCTTTATAAATCAAGGATGCACAGTTTAAAGGCTAAATATAACAAACTAAAAATTGGTGCATTTTGATATAATAAAGAATGTGTGCCCTATTCTTTGAAATCAAAAGCGTGCCTATCATTGACGTAAATACTTTATTTTAGGCTAAATTGACCTTGAATTTCCTGCTTTCTTTTTTTATTTAAAAACAAAGGATGATTCCTGCTAGATATGGAAGAATAGTATTATTGGTACTATTGCCTATGTGTCTATTACTTCTTACATATTATGGAATAATCAACAAAGAATCATATCCAGCTTATCAGTACGATTATAACCATCCCAAGGATGGGTCCATTCAGAGAGAGAACGCTGCCTTTGTTATATTAGCTAGAAATGAAGATCTCGAATCTCTTCGAGAGACAATGCAGATGCTTGAGGATAGATTCAACAGCAAATATCATTATCCTTATATATTCTTAAACGATCAACCTTTTACCGACAAGTTTAAAGAATACACAACTGGCTTGGCATCAGGAAAGACTCGCTATGGACAACTTAGTCCAGAAATGTGGCAGTATCCTGAGTGGATTGATCAAGAAAAGGCAAGACTTGGAAGAGAAAAGATGGAAGCTGAAGGCGTTATCTATGGAGGATCAGAGTCATATAGGCACATGTGCAGGTTAGAATAAGAGAATATATAAAAAAAGAAAGAACGACTAATGATATGCATAGATTTCAAAGTGGGTTCTTCTTTAGACATCCTTTATTGAAGGAATATGACTATTACTGGTAAAATGGTGATGAATGATAGAAAACAAGAGGTATTTATTATATTATAGGAGAGTAGAACCTCATGTCAAGTTTATGTGTGATATTGATTATGATCCATTCCGAGTGATGAGAGAAAAGGAGTTGAAATATGGATTTGCAATTTCTCTTACAGAATATGCTAGCACAGTGCCTACACTTTGGGATACAGTCAAAGGATTTATGAATCAATATCCACAGCATATTATTCCAGCCAATAGCTCTGATAGTCTAATGAAATGGGTGACAAATGATGATGGAGAAACATACAACATGTGTCATTTCTGGAGTAATTTTGAGATAGCATCTTTAGCTTGGCTTAGATCACAAGCTTATTTAGACTATTTCAATTATCTTGACAAGGCAGGAGGATTCTTTTATGAAAGATGGGGTGATGCACCCGTTCATTCTATTGCTGCTGCTTTAATGCTGAAAAAGTCTGAAGTTCACTTTTTTTACGATATGGGATATTGGCATAATCCATTCAAACACTGTCCAAGTGAGCCTGGTTGGCTAGCTGCTGAAAAATGCCATTGTGATCCCACAGGCAGTATTGGTAAGTTTATATTGAATATTTTAGAATGATTACTCATGAATTAGTAAAGATAAAGATGGATGGAGCTGCACATCACAGTTCTTACAAATTGTTGGTAAAAAGAGTACTGATTTTGTTATTACAAAAAGATATTAGAAATGATATAAAACTATGCCGAATGAAACTCCCTTTCTTTTGCTTTTTTCTTTCTTTGGTTTATCATAATGATTCATATATGCACACGTGAGACATAAAAGGCACCAGTGGAAGAGCAATTGACCTAAAATAGGAAGAAAAAGAAAGATAAACAAAATATAACAGACAAAATGTCAAAGAATAAACCTTTACCCTTTTCCCCTCTTTTTTATTCTTTTATATAAACATATACAACTCATGGATATACTATGCTTATACAACAATAATGTACATAAATCTAAATATCAAGACATCTATTCTCTGTTTTCATATCTGAAAAAGCCTATCCTAAAAGTTCATTCAAAATCATCTAAATGTATCATAACCATGTCTACAATAACACCTGCACAAACAACAACACAATTACTTGTGTTCAATACCCAAACTTCATTCAACAGTACCCTTCCTCAGAAATTGATAGATCTATCTATGTTATTACAAGCCAAATCAAAGATACCTGTATCTTCATCAGGTGGAATAGGACAAATAAAATACATAGATAAAAGAACTTTGATTGCTGCCCATCAGCCTAAACGGCCCATTTGGACAGAATCTCATGCCTATATCAGAGGATCGCGTACGAATACAGATCAGCTTAGAATCCTTTCTACAGAATTAAACATGATACGTGCTTCTAAAATTACAAGGTCATTAAAGCCTAGGCGCTCTTTTTTATCAAAGAGACAAGATGTTTTTGTTTGGGGAAAACCAAGTCCATTGAGACTAAGTGAATAAACAAATAAACGCTATTTATCGTTATCAGTGTCTCGTGTCACGTGCTTATTTTACAAATTATTTCCCAAATTGCATAATTTTTTATCATGTTGCGTTCACTCGTTCGCATTTCATTTACTCGATCGTTCATTAGTAGTCATTCAAGACTAAATCTTATTAGAACCATGACAACAAAAACTGATGCTGAGTGGAGAGCTGTTCTTACACCTGAGCAGTTTAGAGTACTTCGTCAAAAAGGTATTTTAAAAAGGGAGTTAATACATTCTACTTATTCTTTATCAATAGGAACGGAACCACCCGGAACAGGAAAATACAATAAATTCCATGAGAAAGGTAACATTACCATTATTATTCCATCAGCCCCCCTCTGACCTTATCTCTTTGGGTGTAGGAGTTTATCATTGTGCTGGATGCGACGCACCACTTTATGTCTCTGATACAAAATTTGATAGTGGATGTGGTTGGCCAGCATGTAAAATATACATATATATGTCTACTTTTGAAACCAGAACTAACCTTTTTCTTTTGTATACCTAGTCTTCGATGCTATACCTGGTATATAAATCAACAATTATTGTTTTATTATATCACTAATACATTTCACCTTCAGGTGCTGTTATAAGACACGAGGATAATTCACACGGTATGCAGCGTATAGAAATATGCTGCTCCAAGTGTGGTGGTCACCTTGGTCATGTATTTAAAGGTGAGGGATTTCCTACACCCACAGATGAAAGGCACTGCGTCAACAGTGTCAGCTTACGTTTTAAAGAATAAAGAGCTCTATTTGTGTGGCTTTCATTAATCCTCCAATCGAATCGCACTGTGTATTTTAAAGGAAAGAAAAAAAAATTTTATCTTTTTCATTTATTTTAACACGAGTCTTAGTCACCGCTGGTAAGATTAGCAGGCAAAGCTTCATAATGTACACTCTCTCATTATTATATTATCTATAGAGAATTCAAAACAAGAATGTCCTACGTCGTAAGTTACAAACACAATTGACTAATTCTCAATAATAACCATCAATAATGTAGGCTAAGAATACTACTGAAAAGCCTGGCCTCGAAGAACAAGAACAACCCAAGTAAGGATAATGGTAGAATTAGATGATCAAAGCTTTCTAAACAGACATATGCATAATAGGATTCACCGCATCCGTATCACCTTGTCATCTCGCAATGTCAAGAATTTGGAAAAGGGTAACTTTTTTTTATTTCATAAAGTCTAAAGACATGCTAATATGCAATTTGCAGTTGCTTCTGATCTTGTTCAACGTGCCAAAGATAAGCAACTCAAGGTAAAGGGCCCCGTTCGCCTTCCCACCAAGGTTCTTCGCATCACCACCCGTAAGTCTCCTTGTGGTAACGGTTCCGAAACCTTTGACAAGTTTGAGATGAAGATTCACAAGCGCTTGATTGACTTGCATTCTCCTTCTGAAATTGTCAAGCAAATCACCTCCATCTCCATTGAACCTGGTGTTGAAGTTGAAGTTACCATTGCTTAATTCTTTTTGCTACACTTTGTGGCTATTTATTTTTTAAGAAATAAAAATGCCCCTTGGTCAGGCTTTTGAAAAATACTCACAGTTTTGAACTTTATTTGAGTTTTGATTTCATAAAAGAGCATCATTCTATCTAGTTTATAGAATCAATACTTGAATTATACAATAATCGCATGCTACATTACATGAAAGCTGTTCCACTTTACACTTGTTCGATAATCTCACTGTCTTCAAATGGGGAAATTTAATTGGACAAAATACAGTCGACGCTATAGGTTGAAGAGGAGGCACGTGATTATCACGTGAAATATAACAAAATTAATTATTAATCTTTTATTTCCAAACCTTCAACAAGGTCGCTTAGCTCAGTTGGTTAGAGCGTGGTGCTAATAACGCCAAGGTCGCGAGTTCGACCCTCGTAGTGACCAAGAAAAAAGTGCTCCGCTTAAGCAGCGGAAGCGATAAATATTTTTAAAAATATCCAACATAGGGTGCGCGTAGTAATTTCCTTTTATATTGATACCCTTTTTGGTATCTTGTACTCTGCATGTCTTTGCAAGTTTTTATTATTTATCATTTATCATTTATTTTATATTGCATATTTACTTATCCAAATAGTATAAATATCCCTAAATTATTCTTGAAATAAACATCATCTTAAGACTTAATCTTCTGATCACAATAACTTTTCTTATATCTTAAGCAACATTTTGCTTATATAACTTCTTTATTTTATCTTTTTACTTTATCACTCAAGACTTAGCATTATATTGCTCTATATTGATCTTATATAAAGATCTGGTGGTCACTACAATAACAAATCCTATTTATAAAACTTACTTTTAACCTTACTACTAACACTTTTCCCCTTACTAACACCCAGTAACAATATGAAAATTCTCGGATCAAGACCTTTTTCGGTAAAGAAGTATTATGAATAATATAAAAGGATGAAACCTTTTTGTTGAAAATAAAAATCATTGAATTATTACCAAGATAATCAATCAACCAACCTCCCTTTTCTTCTTTAAAAACAGGACATAACTTTTGTTATAAAAGTTCCTGATCTCTTATTATCTTTTACTTTACTTTATACTTTTCAGTTTGATCAACTTTAAAAGATCTGGTGGTCACTTCAAGCACCTAAACTTATAAATCTCTGGAAAACTCTCTATATTAACAACAACCTTTGCTATTCCTAAGGAAAATAACAATAAGAGTTTCTTCATTATTTTTTACTGTTTAAATGAAAACTATTATTGCTTCCGGGATCAGTATTTCTCATGTATATTCTTCGATGTTTTATTTTCTAATTATACAACTCAAACACTTATTTGCTTTATTAGCTGTCTAATGATCATTTTTAATTTGAATTTGTCTATTAAACCCACAACACCAACAGTTTTAAAATTTTCTTAATTTTACACTGGAAATAAGCAACAGTGTCGTATTATACATTGAATAAGGGTCAATAAACGGTGTCTACACATCAATAACAAAAGCACAGTAACATAAACTGACTGAGTGCAACTGTCATTTTTAATATCTTCATCTTTATTCTTCCAAATAAAAGAAACATAAAGAGTCGCATTATATTTTATGTCTGCTATTACAATTAAAGCAACTAAAACACCACAAGAATCATTATATCGTATTACATTTTCTCCTACTGACAAAACATAATTTCCAGCAAAGTATTACAACCCAAGTACATATTTGAACCCTACTATCACTTATTTGTGAGGAAGACAGTGCTTGAAAATGTACTTAATCGTGTTACACTTTTAATTTGAATATATATAAAATTGCTTTTTATTTTAGATTGCTTGTATTTGCTTTAATCTGAAGGCAATCTGTTTTGTCAGCCTGATAATTGACTTTATAGACGTAGTCAAGAATAAATATTTTTTGCAATAAATGTATATCTAGAAAACTGCACAAGATGTCTAACTAAAACTAATATTTAAATCTGTAGCGTGTGTGTCAATATTCTTCTAATGGAACAAAGGGGTAGTTTTTTGCCTTTATGGCCTTTAGAGGCGTAATTTAGTTGAAAACTTATGTTCTTTGTTAATATCATTAAAGTTAAATTATAGCATCAAAAAGTAATAATTCATGAAAATTTACATTGGTTGTCGTTTCATTGCTCCTATGCCATTAAATACAATAATTCTAGAAATATGTGATATTGTCGAATGAATGGTTTATATCTCAGAAAAAATAGAAAGTACAAATAGATGGAGTGAGTCTCTTTGTAATTCTTTTATTAACAGAGTAAGGAGCATAATCATGAGAAAAAAGGAATTTATCTTTAAATACAAGAATGAATGCTGTCAATAACTTATGAATTGCCTTAGATATAACGCGCTATCAAATACTACAGACTACAGATACCATGAATCAGCGTTGTGGACTTAATTTGAGGCATTATGGTAATATCGAATAAAACAGATAAATCGCCCAATGTACGAAATATATTGATTATATTACGTCAAAAGGTGTAATCTTCTTTGATATAAACGTAGAAATACGACAAAATATGAATGCTTTCAATTATAAACTTAGTTATGAATATTTTCAAAGTAAAACAAATAATCTGCTTATCTTACCATATATTTAAATAGTGTTTGCATATCACTTTCTTAAATATATGCGAATTAGAGCGCCAATGAGTAATGTTTAACATATTGTTTTTTTTTTGGAAATATAACAAGGCAATAATAATAATAATAATAAAAGCAAAAGCATAAAGCGCCTTTTTAACGTATTTAATATTCTATTTTTCTCTTTAAAAATGGTGTCTTATTGATGATGAAGAAAGTCATTATTTTGTCGAAATTACACTTGAACTAGTAGTATGAGTCGTTTTAACCTTGTCTTCAATAGTAAATATAGTAGCATTACATCTTTCTTTGCTCTCTATTTAAAAAACAACAACTTTTATCAAACTTTTGACTGACCTATAGAAAACATGCGCTTTTTTGGTGATGAAACACCTTGTCTACAGGAACATTTAAATATATTTTTAATGCTTTTTGTTGCTTTTTTTTTGCATAGGCTTCAAGTATTAACTTGAAAGTAAAAGATATAAGTAGACGCAGGCATTGTAATCCTATTTTACCACAATTATTCAGGTTCTTTGTTTCTGGTGCGTCCCCCGTGGATGTTTTTTTTTTTTTTTTTTGTTTTTGTTTCGTCTGTATTCATTATTAAATGTGCATGAATTTTTACGCTTCCTAAAAAAAGCTCTACTATAGTATGCAAAAATGATTTTTAAGACAACTTTAAATCCTCAGACATAGTAGACTTTTAGATATAAAGCATTGAAATACATAAATTAATAATAAAGCTTAATTGCTTGTCTTTGATGTATTTACTATTATACATGCAAAGAATCCGCCATTTTAAAAGGTATTTAATATGGAGACAAAAAGGAATATGATTTTTCATTACTATATACACCAAGTTTATTCTTAGGTTTGCAGAGAAAAAGGTTGATGGCTTCCCAATTTTAATTTTCATCTTCTTCATAATAATAATCATTTTCACCATCTTCATAATATTCTTCATCCTCCTCGTTTTGTACTTCAAGGCTAATGATGCCATTGTATATGATATATGCAAGCATAAATGTTACACCTCCAGCAATTGACCATATACGCTTACGTTCAAAATCAATCTGTGCCTGACTTTTCTCTTTCTTTTCTTCATCACTTCTCATGTATGACACGATGTCACTCTTAACGGAGCTAAAGAAACCTAATGGGTTGCTTGTAAACGTCTTCCAAAGTGAAGGTATGTCTTCTGAAGGGTCAGATTCGATGGGTACTTGATCTGATGGATGTAGCGCATCTCTGACTCTATCGCAATATTGTGCCAATGCTGGATATTCGTTGACAAGAATGTATTGTAATCGTTTGTGGGGTAAATCAGGATATAAATGCAGTGCAAGATAACCAAACAAGATACAGTCCAGTGTTGTTAAGCTATAAAGAAAAATTCAATAAGAAAAAAGGTATTACAATAGACAAAGATCATTCAATGCATACTTTTCTCCAAAAAAATATTTTTTATCACCCAATTGAGCTTGCAAAGTCGTGTACGTGTCTCTAGCTAAACGATACATCTTATTACGAATATTAGTTGAATTGTTTATAAACTATTAGGGAACTTACATGATGCCATCCTGACTTTAATAGTTCCTTCATTTCCTCTTTTTCGTTTTGAGGTAGTCCTACATCATCACTAATGATTTCAACCTTATGTCTAGATAGTCTAGCTTGTGCATTGTTTCTCAGCTGAATAGGTATGATGTAGCGAGCGGGAAATGATAACGACTTTGCATAGGTAGGTCGAATTACTTTTATAAAGTTTGTTGAATCAGCGTACCAAGTGTACAACTATACAATAGTAGTTTAAACGCTTGATTCTCCTTTTTGATATATATATATATATAAAAGAAATTACCATCACATCATAGAGGTTGCTTTGAGCTAATGCAGAGTAGCTATTGATTATTGCTCGGTTAATACGTTTGTACGATATTAAAAGAACAGAATATATTTTACGCGAGATAATCGGCTTTTTCTTCAGGTGAAAGATCAGCATTGGCATCTTTTTTATGTTTGCTCAAATGAGTTAAAATACGATCAACACCTGCAACCCAAACGGATCCATCCTTCAATATTGGAAGTTCTCCTATAATGATGTTAGACATGTGTATTGCATGTTGTGCTATTGATTACCTGTTGGACTCAGTTGTGGATCATTACATTTGACAATAGTGTACTCTTGCTTGATTAAATTTAAGTATGATTGGACAACAATGCATTTAGGATCAATCGAAGGTGTGTTCAGGGCAGGTCCCCAAACATAAAGCTGTAAAGACATTTTGTTCTTAATTAAGCAAAAAAAGGAAAAAGCCTGAGGGCCAACCCTTGACTTTCATCTACAGTTTTTTAACTCAGTTTGCTGACCAGCCTTTATTAATATAGTTAAAAAGACATGCGCTTTCTTGTGTATTGACCTATATGTCCTGCGCTGTCTAATAATGATGATAATAGTGTAAAAGGTTATGCAAGATATAAAATAAGTTTAATACTCTTCGTCACTATCACCGTCTTGGTCAGGGTCAACGATCAATGTTGCACTTGGCCACAGTCCTTTGACGTTGGCAATATTTGTTGTTGGATCTGGTTGATATTCTGTCCTTGGGAAAGCAGAATGTATGGTAAATCTGTATTTATGAACATAATTATCTGGTATTCTATTGATGGACGGTTCATTTGCGTATTCTTCCATGTACGGATAGGCTTCAACAAATTGATACAAGTCCTCTAGAGTGTCACTGCCTTTAAACTTGTGAATAGCTCGGCTTCCATCTGCCATTCTAAAGCTGATCTTGGTTACTTTTTCATTTTCAGATATATTTGCCATGTTTGTTGATATCTTTTGACACAGATAACGAATATATAATTCCCTGTTTCTTTGTTCCATCAATCGGTTATGTTCACGCGCAATGGCTTCTTGGCGCTCTTGATGCATCCTCATCTCTCTCTCACGGTCTATCCTTAGACTTTCTGCATAGGCCTGTTCTTGTTCTTCTCTTAATCTTTGTTCTTGTTCCCTCTGTTGACGCTCAGAACGTAATCGGTTCATGGTCGACTCAGTTCGTGCCATCACGTTTTCGAATCTTCTTATGATAGATGTAGGGTTGGTTTGTCCTTCAATACGATCAATAACTGATAGTTTTAGATTTGATAGTGAAACAGAAGAGGAAGGCGAATGTAACCCAATGATAGCAATGAAAGGATAAGTTGTTGCTTCAAGGATGTTGCTGACTTGAAACGCTTCTGTATAGCGAATATTTCCGCCCCATACGATGACTTTATGATGTCGAAGGAAATCGAGTAACTCAGGTGAGGTTAAGACTGATCTATGTGTAGTCTTTATTAGCACTAAAAAAAGAAAGCTTTTTGTATACTTACCGACAGAAGGCATCATTATCGTCATGCTCCTCACTTATCAAGATAACCATCATATATTTTGATTCCTTTTTGGATGTATTAAGAGCCTGGGTATAGCTTCCCTCAAAAAAGTTTGGGTGTATGGTTCCATAAGTCGATTCAAAATTTCTTAAGAATCTATCTGCTTCTGAACGAGGATCATGACGTGGCTCATTTGTTGTAATAGGCTTGTGGAATAGGCGTGCTATAAATGCCTTAAGGCTTTACTGCAGTTAAAGCAAACGAGTATACTTACCGGTTATACTGTATAGACTCCAAATAATTTTCCAAATCAAGTTAAACGGCCAAAAGAAGAAATATAATAGTCCACTTTTTCGTCTTCTTTCTGTCATTGGCCTATTATGGCCTAATAATGAAGATGAGGCTGATGTTGACTGATCGCCTTCTGGAGAATCTTTATAATATTTGCGATATTCATTCTGTATAGCCTCCTATAATGTAAGGTTAAACATAATACGTCCAATTATGTGCTTTGCCGTCACTTTGTGTCTTTCTTTTCCCCCTTTCTTTCTCCCTCTTTCTCTCTCTCTTTCTTTTTTCCTTTTCTTTTAATCCTCTTACTTCTAAGTTCCAGTTATATTCTGTTAATATACGTACACCTTCTTCAATATCATATGAACGAGTTATTGACTATTGAGCTCATCAGTTTGCGGTAGTTGAGTCTAATTCTGTAACTGACCTGGTATTGATTCAGTGTTCGCCTTTGCTGCTCATTCAGACCGTCTAAGGCATCCATTTCTAGTGCAAAGAAAAGCTACAGAGAATATATTCACTCTCCGATTTTTTTTGCTTTGCTTGTTGCACATACTTATGTAATCTTTACTATGCAACAGTAAGTGCATCCATAGTTGTAGAATAAACATATCAAACTAATAGTTATGGAACATTCAGTTACTGTCAGATGCTCTATATTAGTAATAGACATGCTTTATAATCAATGAGCTTTTGTATCAACTGACGATTACTCTTCAATAATAACAAAAAAGGTAGGATATTTTACAGTCTTTCTAAAGAGTAAAGCAGCATCAAGTATCATCCTTTATAACTTTGCTTCGAATGCAAGAAACATAGGAGGACGTCAGTCAGCCAAACTCAAGACAAGTCTGAGACTCAACGAGCTTCATAGAAGGCAAATGCCGGAACAGTGTGACTTGCTTTATATGTGTTGTCCTTAGGCTGAGAGAGCGAGAGTTCGAGGGAGGAGGGAGGAGGGGAGCAGATCACTATATAAGCAGCCAAATCATCCATCCTTCCTTTCTTTAAGCGTATCGTATCTCATAGGAGTTAAATCGTTACTTACGCAATAAAAAACAGGTAAGGATGATCAATGGATGATGGATGTATCGCATGTATTGACGATAGCCGTGATAGAAATGAAATATCTCGCTGCTTATCTTCTTCTTAACGCTGGTGGTAAAGCCAACCCTTCTGCTGACGAAGTCAAGTCTCTCTTGAGCTCTGTTGGTATTGATGCTGATGAGGAACGTGTTTCCTCTTTGATTTCTGCTCTTGCCGAAAAGAACATTGAAGAGGTAAGGTGATGTCATTCAATCTGTAGTTACTAATTTTTATATGATGTGTGTATAGCTCATTGCTGAAGGCAAGGAGAAGATGTCTTCTGTTCCTACTGGTGGTGCTGTTGCTGCCTCTGCCGGCGCTGCTGCTGGTGGTGCCGCTGAAGCTGCTCCTGCTGAAGAAAAGGAAGAAGAAAAGGAAGAATCTGACGATGATATGGGTTTCGGTCTCTTTGATTAAGTTTAATGAAGAGTAGCTTTTTGTATATACTTTTTATAATAAAATGTATACTCTAAATTATTCAATCGAATACATCAAAATAATAGACAGATAATGAAAAGAATAGAGTAAAAAGGGAAAGAGGGAAGGAGGAAAGGGGGTTTATTACATATGAAGCGTCTAAATATTGTTGTTTAATAACCATCTATCTCTTTGTAATCGAAAATGAGGCAATGACTGTTGTTGTTGCTGTTGTTGTGATTGCTCTGGAGTCATAGTGTGTTGTAGTGTCATCTGTTGAGGTGTTGATGATGGCTGTAGACCAGATAACATCACTTGCTCATGTGGAGTAATGTTATGGCCATGCACTTGATGATAGCGTAGGCCATTAGCAGTTCTATAAGCCTTTTTACAGCCGGGCACTTGGCACTGGAATGGCTTTATGTTTGCACTATTACCATCTCCATCTATACAGCCATGACCGGATGAGCCTTTTGCTTCTCTTAGATGGTATTGAAGTCCATTTATGTTTTTATATCTCTTTGTACAATTCGGTACTGCACAACGATATGGCTTTTCTGTTTGTTCCAAGTTGGAGTGTGAGTTTTTCATGTGGTAGAATAGTCCATTGGATGCGCTAAAGCTAGCAAAACATCCCACCACACCACATCCATAAGGACCAATTTCTCCAAATATATCTGGTTGGTTTGGTTGTGAATGTGTATGCTGTTGCTGTGGCGTTGTATATGCTGATGTGATCAATCTACTGCGATCACCAGCATCATGATATTGCATCAGTATAGATGGGTCCTGTTGCCGCTGTTGTTGCTGTTGTTGCTGCTGTTGGTGCTGCTGTTGCTGTTGCAACAATAGTGATGGATTTGATGAAGATGTAGATATCAGTGTAGCATTGCTTGTAGACCTTTTAAAGTGCATTAATATTAATCAATATATCATAATCTTATTTCTCTTTACCGAGCCAGTTCTTCATTCATGTTATTTGGCCATTTCCCATTTATTCTCTGTAAGCGTGGAGAAGGTTGAGACGCTGTATTGAGCGGTGGTAAAGTGGGTAGTTGATTTCCTCCTGGTAACGCCGGACTATGTGCAATTCTGCCAATATCAATAGTATTGTAATTCGTACCACCATTACTATTAGCCGCATTAGACTGTGTTAAGCCGGTAACTATATCTTGCTATATACAATAATGAGTCGTTATTATTCATATATGATAGTCTATATAGATTCGCATCTTACAGTATTAAAATTGTTTGAATGTGGGTAATGTTGAGGTTGATGATTGTGACCAGGTGACGAAGGTAGAGATGGTTTTAACTGATTATTAGTTGATTGTCTAATGACACTATTGTAATTATATGATTGATTCAATAACGGAGTTTTATCGTTCTTATTGCTCAGAAGCTGAGGCGATCCATTTCTTAATGCTGCAGAAGCAGCCATGGTCGTTGGATTAGTCGTTGGCATGCTTTGGTTTATTGATGTATGGGTATTATCATTAGTCATAGGAGGCTGGGAAGGTAGATATGCACTAAAGTTTGGTAAGTTAACACGGGATTCAGCTGCTGTGGTAGAAGGGTAATGTTGTGTTGATTGTTGGCTGAAGGCAGGATTGGTGTTTTGTGAATACTGAAATGATTGTGATGGTCGCTGAGGTTGCTGCTGCTGCTGCTGCTGCTGTGGTTGTTGTTGTTGCTGACTTTGTGAATGCTGACCATAGCCATAAAAAGGTTGATACTAAGTTAATTGTTTACTTCTTTTAAATACTTGAGATCGCCTTGATTTACTTACCATTCTTTTAATAGAGAAAGTTTAAATCATTAATAACCATATTTTTTGTAAGGACTTTAGCAGTCACTTTCATCCACTTTAGGCGAAACAATAAAGTCTCCGATTCATTGAGCGCCAATTTCCCATATACGGCAGATCAAGGTTAACATCATCTTGGCATGCTTGATAAAATGATTTTGCTAATGAAGGGTAGTCATACTTTATATCTTAATTATACAAAATTACTTTAGTAATCGTAATTATAGTATTTCTACAAAAGTTATATATATGAGGAGGGGTTGTTAATAACCAGTGAAAAGGGGCATTCTTATTGTGATATTGGGAGTAGTGCTTGTGAAATACAGTCGAGCAGATGCTAAGCAAACGTATATATTTAAGTCATGCTCTAAAGGAATAATAGGCTGAGAAACGTCGATTCAGAAGGTTGTTTCAGCTGATAAAATGACTTCAACTTAACCTTTGCGAAAGGTGATCGGAGGATGCGTGGAATGCAAAGAAAATGGGTTTCAGTTTTGTAAAGGCAGGCTAATAGGTTCAAACAATACCGGACATTCTAGTGAACTGGGTACTAAATTAGGCAGTTTGATGGCTTTTTATTTTTAGTAACTGCCAAGAGAAGAAGGGACCACAAAAGGGCTTAAATATAAAAATAGCGCCTTTTCTGTTTGTTTTCCTTTGTTTCTCTTTTAGATAAAAACAAAAATAATGTACCCAAGTCATCATTCTGACCCATACGCTGGACAATATCCTCCTCCTCCTCCTCCTACATTGCCAGAAGATATTCATAACCAACCATTACAGTCTTCTGCACCTCCACAACCTGCATACCATGTGATCGTACCGTCTTTACCCCAGGAACAACAGCATTATCCAGAGATAAATCAGCCTACTCCACATGTTGCATTTGCACCGGAAACATATACTACTCCTCCTTCACATATTCCTCCATTACAAGAACCTATCTATTCTCCACCATTGCAAGCACGACCGGAATACATGTATCCACAGACAAATAACTCACACATACCGCACGATGAAGAAGCAAATCTGCACGGAGTAAATGAATACAATAACAACAGCAATCAAGCCTCTCTTGAAGACTATTTACGACAAGAAAGGGAAGAATATATGAAACATCAGACACACCCACACCTTTACAATGAGCCTAATAAGCAGACAGAAGAGTATCAAGAGTTGCTTACCGAGCCAGATAACCGACTGACCAAGAAAGAAGCCAAGAAATTGAAAAAACAACAAGAGAAAGAAGAAGAAAAGCGTGCACAATATGAGCCTTATTTGGCTCGTCCGACTCTAGCCCCAGAGAATGAAGCAGAAGCATACCGTTATAGACCTTACGAACAATCAAAGTCAAGAGGATGTAACTGCTGCTGTTATAATCCAGCCATGACATGCTGCTCTTGCTTTTGGTTTTTAATTAGTGTAGCATTTATAGTCGGCGGCATTGCGCTTATTATTGCTTCCAAGGTTGTTTCTGATCGATGTAACAGCCAGTGTGGTCAACTCATTGAGCAGGCACAAGAGGCATGTGGGTCAATATGTAGTAAAGTGGTGCATGATGCCATGCTCTATGGTGGTATAGTTGTTGCTGGCCTGGCTGGGATTGCTGCTATCTGGCGTATTGTCATGTGGACTTGTGCTGGATTCTCAAAGTGATAAATGCTTGTATATTTTTTTATAAATAATAATGTATTATATATACACTTTTTTTTCTCTTCTTCTCTATAAAGTATTGTCCAATGATTATATACCTACATTTCGAATTTTATAGTGCTGATCCAAGCTGTGTGTACATTAAATTAACTGAATAGACAACATATTTTTAAATGTGTTGCATAAAAGGCATGATCACTGTGACCTTCAATTTCTTTGGTGGTATCATGCGGTAAAAGTATTATCCGCTATCAAACTCATATAAATGGATCCTCGTTCTTTTCCTTTTTCTATTCCTTGTTACATTAGAATGTCAGAACAGAAACGTCAACGTGTGAGCAAGGCTTGGTACTTTAATAATTAGCTAATAGAGCTTTATTCTAACTGTTCTTTAGTGAACCTTGTCGACGTAAGAAAGTGAAATGTGACGGAAGAACACCCAGTTGCGGCAACTGCGACATTACGGGATCAGTTTGCCATTACAAAGACTCTGCTAGGAAGGTAGAGTATATCAAATAAAAAGGGAATTTCAACTTACAATTCATCAGAGGGGCCCACCTAAAGGTTATATCGAAGCGATCGAAGGACGATTACATCGATTGGAGGCCTTGCTGGGAAGTATCATACAAGAAGATGATCCAAGATCACAAGCTATTTTGGCAGAAATAAATGCGCCCATCGAAACAGCTTACGGTGAGCTCGTAAGGCCTCGCCCGATATCTGAAATTGAGAGTATTCCGAACACAGTGAACAGTAGCAATAGCAGCAGTAACAATAACAGCAGGGAAGATGAAAATGCCAATGATAACCTAGGCAACCTATCTATTGATGAAAGTGGTCAATTGCGGTACTATGGTAAATCATCAGGATTTTATATGCTTCGTGGTAGCAAAAACTTTCAGAATGGAGCGTTTCACTTCAACTCTAGAGGATATCGTTCAGGAGAAACAAAGCACCCACTTGTTGTTGACCCCTATGAACTTCCACCATCCGATCTCTCTAAGCATCTATTGGACTTATATTTTACGCATTTCTATCCGCTCTTACCACTCTTGCATAAGGATACATTCTTGACAGCTCTTGAAAGCGAAGATAACGACAAGAAACCGCCTCACTTGCTATTAAACGCAATTTACGCTGTTGCTTCACGTATTTCTCCCGATGCTAGAGTAAGATCAGATCCGGATCAGAGAGATACAGCAGGGGATATATTTTTAGAAAAAGCAAGGATATTACTGGACCATGAATGGGATGACTACAAGGTGTCTACAGTACAATCATTACTGTTGCTAAGTAGTCATCAGAATGGTGCATTAAAGAATATCCGAGGCTGGCTATATAGCGGTTTGGTAAAAGAGAATATTTGAAAAAGTTTGCTTAATGAGCTAACATACTTTTTAAAATACAGGCTTTTAGAATGTGCCAAAATTTGGGATTAAATCGGAATTGTGATTCATGGAATCTATCAGATGCAGAAAAAGAAGAAAGAAAACGTGTATTTTACTGCTCCTTTGTCATTGATCGTCTAAGTTGTGCCATGCACGGACGAGCGCCCATGATTGATGATCGTGATTATGATACACCATATCCTTCTGAGGTTGATAAGGATGATGAGCATAATAAGCCAACCATTATGGATAATTTTCATCAGCTAATCAAACTCTGTGAAATTTTGGGAGAAGTTCTATGTCAGCTATACATGGTCAAGGGAAGAAGACATCTAGCAACACTGGCATCGCCCGACAGTGTGATTTCAAAACTGGATCGTGCACTTAATAATTGGATGTCCAAACTTCCTCCTAGTGTCCAATACAAACCACCAAACACACGAATGGCCGAAAAGTCAACCCCACCCAAGTTGGAACTGTGTCAAACGCACATGCTATTCTATACAACACTCATACTATTGCATCGACCCTTTATTCCAGGGCCTAACCAGCGGGCAACGCCTTCAGTATTTCCTTCAGCTTCCATTTGTACGTTTGCAGCCAACAAAATTTTGGATATTGTTGAATGCTTGATGGCCGATGGACGATTGAAAAACATAAACAACTACACGCTTTATTTCATGTTTACTGCAGGCATCATATTCATCAATGATGCATCATCAAACGATCCCGAATTTGCGTTTGAAGCCAAAGTGAATGTGAACAAGATCATAAGGGCTATGGATGAGGTTGAGGCAACATGGATCACCTCCGCACGTCATTGTAATATTCTTGGAGAGCTAGCAGGTTTACGTGATATCAACTTGGAAAACGTAGGAGAAGGATTTGATCGTCAGGCGATCAAGAATCAATCATTGCAAACCAAGAAGGCACCTTCCATTGCGGTACCAAATTCACCTGAACTTCAGTCTGAGGTTCCGTCTTTGGAGTTGTTTAGAAACCCCTTGGATGCACAGAATCCTGCAGAGCAGCGCTTTCCTGAGTATCTGACACAATATGCAAACACATCTTCATTTCAAACTGATTCACCAAGTAGTCAGTCATTAAATCAAAGTATAGAGTATAATATGAACAATACATATCCTAGCGGTGATCGTACGTTCAATGCTATTGGAACAGCCTTTTGGGATATACCAATGTCATTTGATATTGATCAATGGAATAGCTACTTTAGCAATCAAAATTATAGAACACAAAGCAGCATAAATGAAGAAAACAATGACACACAAATCATGTAGCATAATGAGGTTATCGATTTGCCTTATATCCTGCTGTGTACACTATTGCATCTATGTATTTAATTTAATCATTTCCTCCCCCTCTTTTCTCTTTATTTTGTTTAGTAAATAAATTTACTTTTGAATTTGTACTTTAATGCTATATGCTTTCTTTCATTCCCTTTGATAACATTTATTGAGAAAAATAGGCTTGCCAAAGGCGAAACCATACCAGGGCAGAAAGTGTCCCTAAAATTGTACCAGCCATTACTTGAGAAACTGTATGATGTCCTAGCTGTACTCGTGACCAAATGACGCCAAGAGAAAAGGTGCTCAACAAAGCGGCTAAGACGCTTGCAGATAACCCAAACAGACGGAAATGCTCGGGTAGTATGGAGGACATGGTGACTAGTTGAAAATAGGCAGCAAAGAAACTTATTGCTTGGGAGTGTGAAGAAGGCATACCATAGGATGTCTTCTTTTTATTGTCCAGTTTATATGAGTCTGGCCTTGGTTGCTTGATGGTGTGCTTTAGAACCTTTGCTTCTAATGTAGTCAAGATGGCACCAATAACAAAGTAGATCAAATGGAACGAGCGAAAATAAAGGATGGCTAATGACACCGATGCTATTGTAATTTCCCGTGTCTTTAAAGATAAGGATCAGTTCTATTCTACTTTATGTGCAACAGATATTTATATATTTACATAGGCTAATACGTATAATAGCATCTTCATTTACAAGTTCAAGAGATGTCAATCTGTGTGCTGTTCCTGAAAGTTTCTGCGGTGTGACTATTGCTTGCTGCAGCCAACATGCTCTGTCAATTAACATGTTTGTAAAGTAATTCAATTGGCCATTCTTTTTCAAGTGGAACAATTGATTGCATAATTCATGTTCATTCTCTTGTTACTCACTACAGGGTATAATTTTTATAAAAGAGAGTTCAGATAATGGCGGGTATAAATGTAATTCTATTGGTCACAATTTGTAGAACAACGAATACTGATAAAAAGTGAACTCAGGTATTTCTTTCTCTCTTCTTTTTCTTTTTATCATTGCAAAAATAAAGATGTCCTTTTTAGAATACAAACAATTGGAGCATCAAGAGTTTATCGAATCAGATCTGAGTCAAAAGTCCGGTAAGCATAAGCAAAGAAAAAAAGGCTTTAAAGTAAAAAGAGACTTATATACTCCGCTATAGATGTTGCTAACATTGCCTATGGCTCTTCTATTGCTGTTGTTACTAATGATGTTTATGATTCCGCTTTTAGGATCATTAAAGCACACCCACCTAAAGATACAAAGGAAAAACGTAAGCAATCTCTTGCTGGGCCAATTTAGATTATTAATAAATTTCATAGCACCTTCACTTAAAGATGGATGGGAGGTCAACATTGGAAGCGATAAAGCAGCACACGTATGTACCATCAGATTGGGTCATCCAAGCAATATCTCTGGATTTGATATAGATACTAGCTATTTCCATACAACAGAGAGCTTCATTGTATCTGTAGAGTGCGCATACCAGCCTACAGACAGCATTGAGGCAGATCACGTTCAATGGATCAAAATCTTGGACAAGGTGAAACTTTCATCTTCTTCACACAATTTCTTTGAATTAAAAAAGCCAAGCTCGATAATATCTCATATTCGTATTTATGCCCATTCTAATGGTGGTATCGCTCGCTTCCACGCTTATAGCCAAAGCACCCACCCTTTACCTAATGCTGAACCATCGGTTATTACCGCTCGACCACTCACAACTGAAGATTACGCACCTTATGGAGACGTGATCCATACTCCTGGGGCACGTAGTATGACTGGTGCAAATCAAGGTACAGCATCCAAGTATCATCACGTGGCCCAAGTAAACAACCTGTTCCCAAGAGGCGATGGCAAGATGAACCTTTGCATCTTTCGTTGCAAGCCTACAGAGGATCTTCCGTTTACAGTCAAGCTACTTGAGCGTCATCCTTATTCAACTCAAGCATTTATTCCCATGACAAATGGTGGAACCCGTGGATATTTGGTTGTAGTTGCTCTGAATGGCATAGATGATCGTCCAGACCTGTCTACAATCAAGGCATTTATTGCCACTTCAACGCAAGGTATTAATTACCGCCAAGGCGTTTGGCATCATCCGATGATTGCACTGGATTGTATAACAGATTTTGCTGTTATTGTACATGAAAGTGGGGTACCAGAAGATGACTGTAATGAAGTCAATGTACCACACGTAGTGGTTCGAGTTCCTGGATTTCAAGCAAATTTGTAATAAAATAAGGAATAAAAGTTTAAGCGAATATATAAATTAATTGAGAAGAGTGATAGTATATTGATCGACAGTGTGGGCATCCATATGATACTATAAATAAGTCATATATCCCAAGGATAAGGCACAATCAAGTGTTATAAAGGTCATTTATATGACGTAAAAGAATGTATGGCTTATCATTATGTTTTTAAGTTAAAACCCTTTGTAATGTAATAAAAAAAGTAATTCATAAAATAAACGCAGGAGATAAAAAAAAAAAGTTATTTAAAAATGGATCTCCTTACATATAAAGCAAAACCCTTAGGGTTCTGAAGCTTACATATGTTGAAGTATTACATTTTAATTAATTCTTTGATCTTTATTAAAAGTGTTGCTTAATTCAAATTATTCTTTCTCTTATTTTTAACTGTAAGTGGTAAACCCTTTCTGTCGTTCACCATTAGAAGACCTATTTAATATCAATTTAATCTTTTCAAGTTTATACGAATAATTAGATATATGTCTGGCTTTTACTTTTTATTTGCTAGGTTAGTTTACACTCCTTTATTTCATATTTTATATGAAATAAGTTAAAAATGATTCGCAGGACTATTCTCCACGTTTAAAGGAGCCTTTTTGTAAACTAAGGAGTTCCTTCCCTATTAACTTTTTTTTAGAAAAGATAAGTGCAGTTATATTTATAGTGAAGAGAATGACCTTGTTACACAATTCAGGGTCTACGTGAAACATGGATACGGTTGCATAGAGACAAAAGGTTAGTAACCTTTCAATGAACAATGAAAAGACTACTTTTTATTATTTCTGTTTTAACCAATAGTCTATCCTAGTTATTGTATAAACTGAAAATAAGGAGTAGAAAGATGTAGTCATGGCACATGTGTTTAGGAGTTTTCTCTCTTTTTCTTTATTTTGTTTACTTACTTTGCATAGAAGTAGTCAGCACTTGACATATTTTTGTCATTTGGGTTACGCCCATTTTTGATTAAGCAAGAAATAAATAAAGAAGAGAGAGAAAAAGAGAGATCTAATGGTGCCTCAAATTGTGTTGCCACATGTGTATATCTCTGAAATTGAGGAGATGGTTCATAATAGGAGTGTATGTGCGTGGGTGTTGGGCAGTGGATGTAAATGTATATCAGGTCGTATATAGTCCCTTTTAGAATCAACCATTATTGTTTTATGCTATAGATGTATATATATACATAAGCATACCCCCTAAAAGAAAAAGAGAACAATAGCTTTGCCACTCCCCTTAAACAAAAGATATTATACTAGGTGCCTTTTTTTATTTCTTTTTCTTTTTTGTCTCTCTCCATTCTTTTTATTTATAATTCAACCCCATTTACCTTCATTTCAAGTATATCCATTCATTTTAATTCTATCCTTTATGATGTTTAATGCAATTTATCGTTTAAGGTTAGACAAACAAAATGAGAAAGTTATATAAGATAACTCATATCGATATAGAATCTCGATCAAAGACAATTCTCGGACATTTCCAATCCATTTGTATACACTGAAAGATAAAGAGCCTTCTTTTAATGACCTTGTAAAAAAAATACAGCGTATTGTTCAAGTAAGCAAAAGATATGCTTTGTATGTGGGATCCTTCTAAACGGACTGATAGGATATCAACTTGAATGATTACCAGCTTATAATGAATAACAATGTAGCAGTATATGACAATGTTACTTTAAAAAACGCATTACAATACTCATCTGATCAACAAACATTAAACATCACACTTTGTCATAGGCCAAGCAGTTTCATGATTGACAGTTTAGGTAATAGACTTCAAGTTGTATAGTTGTCCTGTTTCTAATTATAAACATTCAGGTGTGCATCAGTCCAGTCAGCCAAAATCTATGGACCAAGTGCCGGTTATTAAACCGACAGTACTTCGCTGGACACCTACCATTTTCCCTTCCAATGTAAAGCCAAATAACAGTGATGATGATGATAGCTACACAGACGATCGCAAAGATTCTGGTATCTCATTGGATGAACCTCTTCGTAAAAAGCAACGTGTCATGTCGGCAGATCACCCTAGAAAGTTACCAGATCCCTCAAGCACTTCACCTTTACTTAGCAGTCGAAAGAATAGCCATACATTTATTGATACATACAGTCTACATCCCCTTGATGTCAAACGTAGACCATCTACAGCTCCTTCTTCACCTCCTCTATCACCTTATCTACTAACGTTACCTGCCATATCCTCCATCACTTCTCAGCATGATTTGGAACAAAAGCAGCAATTAGCTCCTATTGCCTATCATCCTCATAGAGCATCATTCAATGAAATCATCCTGCGAAAAGAACCAGAAGAGGCCAAGCCAACAGCCAAGCGTACACGACATTCTACTTCTTCAATTCACACATCAACTGGTCTCTTTCTATGTGAGCATGTGTCTGACAAAGGAAAACTATGTGGACAGACGTTTCGAAGATCGTATGATCTCTCTCGTCATCAAACAATTCATTTAGAAAATAGACCATTCTGTTACTGTGATGTCTGTGGCAAAAGATTTACAAGAATGGATGCACTACGTAGGCATGAAAGAGTTCAGGGGCATTCAGCAAGGCAACAACAGCGCGCTAAAGTGTAATATTGAACTCCTTAAAAAAACATTAACAATCATTAATCATGAAATATTAATAAATATCATCTATTCTCTCCTTTAACCATCTTTTTTTTTATATATCTCCTTTGAATATCTCCTTGACTTTTCTCTAATTCTCCTTGTTTATAGTGTCGACATCAAAAAATGTGCTTTTTCTTTTTCTCTTTTTTTTTTTTTTTTTTCCTCTTTTTATTTAATAAATTTAACGTCTGCCTCTGCCACGCGCAGATCCACGTCCACCACGTAAAGCACGTCCACGCCCACGACCTGCACCATCTATAGATATATTAGTAAAATAACAAGAGATATCCCTTTATTACCCTCGGTTTTCTTTTTCTTTGACTTGGGTGTATCGTCAATCAAGAGCGTGTCTAAGGGTAAACTATCTGGAAGGATGATGCATCGAACGTTATTTCCACGCACGCTGAGGCTGTCCAAACTGACGGGATCTTTGTTCTTTACTGTCATCTTTACTGTTTTCAAATGTGTATTCATACTCATATCGACGCCTGTAATTGTGCCATGGACAACTGTTCCATTTTTTAATTCGATAGAAACTGTCTCATTATTCAGTTTCATCAAGAATCTATAATCTATAAGTATTTTCTCAATATTAATCAATAGATTTTACCTAACCAACTTCATTTTATCCCGTCTTGCAAAAAAAAAAAGTAGAAAAAAAAGATGACGTTCTTTGGAAAGATACCCCAAAGGTATCAAGCTCCGTTCGTCGTTTAGTATGAAAGTCCGACATGAAAAGCTAGTTGACATGTTATCCTTTATGGCTGTATTAGATAATGAGAGACGATTGCCAAGTGTGATAATGTTCCAGGATTAGGTTTCAACATGTCAACTGAAGTAGCGTTGTCTCTGTTATTGAAGCAAAGGCGTTAATTAGTCTTTAGAGAATACATAATAACCAAAACCAAATACAGAGCCATTTCTATTAGGAGGCTCTTTTAGCATGATAAAAATGAGCAAGCTATGTATATTTATTTAAAGCATATAAACTCTGTATTCTAATCAAGTGTTATATTTATACATGAATAAGCTCTTGCAGATGAGTTATTATGTTTGACCTTAAGAATATCGCATAGTCCACTTATGATAGCTTACTCTAGACAGCCATTACCTGCTGTTTCATCTACTGTTTTACGTTCGTCAGTACTAGGTACTGCTCTCACATTGATAATGCTGCTTAAACTGTATACTTGTTTTGCCCTGAGTCATAACTTTTCTGGTCCTCACATCTGTGCTGCTTCAATACACAATTTATTTCTTTTTAAATATGTCTACAGTTATTTCAGAATCATAGTGCTTTATAATTGGGTAATCAAGCCGATCAGTGATAAAATCTTATCCAGTCACAGTTTTGGAGACTTCATTACTTGTGGAGTAGACACCAAGGTTGCATAATAACTGCATCGATAAGCCCATGAATTACCAGTGATATGTATAAAAGTCTCGATTAGAGTAAAGCCATGTTCCTGCAAGAGTAAAGGGTAGAGCCAATACATTGTATAAATGCTAATCATGCAGAAAATCTTATGTAACGTTTTACAATGAATGACAACGACTGGTCACTTTTCTACATCTCCTTAGTGTTGTATAAACTTTTTGTTTCATTATGGGAATTATTTAGCCAAGAGTAACCATGGAAAAATCATTAAGGAAAGTAGAAAACAGCAAAGTCACCTTATATTACATGGATTTTTTCTGGGCTGTAATTTCGAAGCTAAACTATTATTTGTTTGGGAAACATGGCGCGTTATTTCAACAAGATAATATGATGTAATGTATAAATGTGTGTTATTTACAGAAGGAGCAAATTATACACCATTTACTCAGACTGATGTCTTGGTAAATACAATAATGATCATGGCTTATCCAATCTTTATCACAGGTCCCTTTACTTTCTTTAATCAGTCTGATCTGTAAAAACTCAGAGATAAAAAAATATTTGCGTCACGGCTTTGTGACACTACAAAATACATTTACAAGTCTTTCTTTTCTTTTCTTTTTCCTTTTTTCTTTAATAACTTTTTTTTTCTCTAAAAAATATCAAAATGCCTGGAGGAGGTGAAATGCCCGAGACTAAACAAACGCCCAAGAACAAGGCCTGTCTTATCTGTATTGACGGCTGGGGTATTTCTCCCGAAGAAGATCATAAGGGAGATGCTATTTACAATGCTGAAACACCTGTGATGGATAAATTAGAAAAGGAGCATTCTTTCACAAGCATTGCTGCTCATGGCCTTGCTGTTGGTCTTCCTGATGGTTTGATGGGTAACTCTGAAGTTGGTCACTTGAACATCGGTGCTGGTCGCGTCGTGTATCAAGTAAGAAAAGAGATAGAAACGAGATGGAGCGTGACGTTTAATGTTTTCTATAATAGGATATTGTCCGTATTGACCTTACCATGAAGAAGAAGGAATTCGGACAAGTTGAAAACATCAAGAACGCATTTGAACGTGCCAAGAACAGTAACGGTCGTCTTCACTTCATGGGACTTGTCTCTGATGGTGGTGTCCACGCTCACATCGATCATCTTGTGTCATTATTAGAAGCTGCCAGGGACGCTGGAGTACCCGAATCCTACATTCACTTCTTTGGTGACGGACGTGACACAGACCCCAAGTCTGCTTCCAAGTACATGAAGCAACTCTTGGAAGCTTTGGATAAGCTCCAATACGGTAAGATCGCTGATGTCACTGGTCGTTACTATGCCATGGACCGTGACAAGCGTTGGGAACGTGTTCAAATCGCTTTTGATGGTATGACCCAAGCCAAGGGAGAGGAAGCCTCTGATCCCGTCCAGGCAATTGAGGACCGCTACGCAAAGAATGAAACTGATGAATTCCTGAAGCCAATCATCATCAACAAGGAAGGTCAAATTAAGGACGATGATACTATCTTCTGTTTCAACTTCCGTGCTGATCGTATGCGTGAAATTTCCCAAGCCTTTGGTATTTCCCCCTGTCCATTTGATTCTTCTGTTCCCAAGAATCTCGAAATCTTTACCATGACCCAATACAAGAGTGACTTCCCCTTCAAGGTTGCCTTCCCTGCTCAATCCATGGACAATGTCCTTGCTGAATGGTTAGGCAAGAATGACATTCCTCAAATGCACGTTGCCGAAACTGAAAAGTACGCTCACGTCACCTTCTTCTTTAACGGTGGTTCTGAAGCCCAGTTCAACCTTGAGGAACGTATCATGGTGAACTCTCCCAAGGTGGCCACTTATGATTTGAAGCCCGAAATGAGTGCCGCTGACGTTGCAGATAAGGTTGCTGAAGCTATTGAAAGCAACAAGTATCCTTTCGTCATGTGTAACTTTGCTCCTCCTGATATGGTTGGCCACACAGGTGTCTATGAGGCTGCCATCAAGGGCGTTGAAGCTACCGATAAGGCCATTGGTGTTATACTTGAAGCTTGTCAAAAGAATGGCTATGCCCTCTTCATCACGGCCGATCATGGTAATGCTGAAAAAATGTTGGCCGATGATGGTAAGAGCCCCTTCACTGCTCACACCTGTGCCAAGGTGCCTTTTGTCATGGTAAATGATCAAGACAAGAAGTTCAAAGAAGGATCTGAAGCTGGTGCTCTCTGTGATGTTGCCCCCACTGTTCTTGATTACATGGGACTTCATATCCCCAAGGAAATGACTGGCAAGTCCTTGCTTGCTTAATTATAATTATATTTGTTCATATACGCATGTGTAAACTAGAAATCATATAATAAATGCCGAATTTTCTTCAAGAGCATTCTCTCTCTTGTAATAAAAAGCTCTCAGCAGATCAGAAGGTTTGATCAACAAAGAAAAGAATAGTTAAATCAGATGTCTGCTTACAAGTATGTACAACACAATCATCCACTGAGAACAATCAAAGAAGGTGAGTGAAAGGAGCGGCTGTCATTAGTGGTCCTTCCTTTTGTTTACTTTCAGGTCCTTTTAGCCAGTCTATTGATGATCAACATCTTGGTTCGTTTATTAGTACACTTTGATTTAAAAGTACAGAAATAACTACACAGAGTCTATACAAGTGTTTGAAAGTTTTGATTAGCCTTTTTATAGGATAGCGTACTCTTCGGCTTTGATTGGGCCAAAAAAAAAAGATGGCTTCAAAGAAAAAATAATTCATACTCAGACTATAAATTTGCCAATAGTTTCTCGAAATAGTTTGTCTCTCTTAAAGATGCCAGCCATCTTATTAAATGATAAGGATGAGAAATTTAAAATTAGAGAATTACCCAAGATGACGAATATAGCCAACAAGTTGAACTTGTCAGAAAACACTAGATTTATGGCATGCTGCTTTATGTGGTACCTTTCTTCTTCCTTGTCCAGCAACACAGGAAAACAGATTATGAATCTATTCAAGTATCCAGTAACGTTGACCTTTGTCCAGTTCTTATTTGTAGCCTGCTGGTGCTTTATCGTCGAGAATTTTGTTAGTTCAAGAAGTATCAAGAAGCCAACTAGACAGATTATAGAAACAATTGTTCCTTTATCTCTATTTATGATTGTGGGGCATATATTTTCCAGTATATCCATTAGCAAGATTCCTGTAAGTCTAGTACATACAATCAAGGTAAACAAGAACAAGAAAAAATCAAAAGTGTGTGTGAACTAAGGTGCAAGTGATAAAAGAGGCATTGGCTCCACTTTTTACCGTCATGTTTTATAGATTTATCTTTCAAGTTAGATATTCCTCTCAAGTATATACAGCATTAATGCCACTTACACTCGGAGTCATTTTGGCATGTTCATTTACATTTTCTAAAAATATCCTGGGCCTCGCTTGTGCACTCGCATCATGTCTTGTCTTTGTAATGCAAAACATATTTAGTAAGAAACTGATATCAAGAGAGAATAGCAAGATTGGAGATTATAACAAACTAGACAAGATGAACATGATGTTCTATTCTTCTTTTATCTCATTTACGCTCATGATACCTCTCTGGATTTATTCGGATGGATATCACTTGTTGAGCAGTAACCATGACAACAGTCAAGGTATCAACATGACATTGATTGGCTACTTTTTGTTGAATGGTACAACACACTTTGCTCAGAATTGGTTTGCATTTACCACCCTCAGCCTATCATCGCCAGTCACTTATTCTGTTGCTTCACTTGTCAAGCGTATATTTGTGATTGTGATGAGTATCCTCTGGTTTGGACAGACCGTATCTATTACACAGGGCTTAGGTATACTGTTGACCTTTTTAGGCTTATACATGTATCAAAAGGCCAAGCAGGAAGTAGACAAGCGAGAAAGTAAACTTAATAATATCGAACTATTACCTACAACAACAGCAATAACAAATAATAAAGTCTTATAATTATTCGTTTTATTTAAATGATATCCTGGGGCATGATTTTAGGTTCCTTAACATTATTTCATGGGAGGTTTGTAATTCATCTTCAATCTCTTCGTCAACTTGCTTTAGTGCCATAGACAAATGGTATCGAACCAGCGATACAGTAGATAGTGTGCTTTCGTCTACTTCTTCATCGTATTCTTCATCGTATTCTTCTTCTTGTTCGTCTTCTTGATCACTAGGATGCCCAATGTTAAATGACCTCTGGCAGAAATCAGCAGTTGTCGGTGTTTTGACATATTCTTCTATAGATGAAGTGCTTTCATTCAAGGATGCGACCAAGGAGAATCGACTATCCCTATTGAATGTAGGAGATATATTTAATTCAAAGGGTGGTGATACTTCTTGAGGTGATGATGGTAAAGATATGATTCTTTGTGATTTGCTTCTTATTAATTTTGAGCCAAATCTTCTAACTTTAGATAGTGTGCTACTGTTGCTAACGGATCTTTCTAAATTGGGACGTTTTTCTAATATAAACGAAGGTTTCTTCTTTAGTTTGTTATTAAAGGAAGGTAAATGAAGCGAAGACATGGAGAATTAAAATGAAAAAGAAGGCAATGTTCAGTTTATATATTTTCCGGTCTTTACTCAAAGCAAGACAAATCAAAAATAAAAGGATTTTACCATTTTAGGCATTTTCAATAACCGACTCAGCACAGGGTGCGCACAGTCCAACAAAGAAATAGGTAAAAAAAAAGTCTAGAATCTTTTTATTATGCTTCACTCGCTTCAACTTGCTCTGTCTCTGGTTCTGTTTCTGGTGGTTGTTCTTGATTGTTGTTATTAGTATTATTTCCTGCTGCTTTTGAAGCATACATTTGTTTGAGTATTTCTTCATCCTTTTGTTTACGTAATCTATCAATCTCCAATGCTCCTCCTGTCTTTTTTAGTTTTTTGGTATCAACAAAAGTAATCAACTCTTTTTCAAAATCATCAATGCGATTGGCTAATTCCCTTTGCCTCATCTTATCTGCTTGCTCCATGGCCCTTAGTCGACGTTCATGATCCACATCAATCGTCGCTACTTGTTTTAATACACTCGACATACCCTCATGGCCATCCTCGGCAGGTACAACTCGAAATTCCCTGACGACTGGCTTGGCGCTAACTTGATAAGCATAAATCTTTTCCAATTGTTCAAACACCTCAGAGAGTGCTTCAAGGTCATCCTTGATATCTGTCAGCAAATACTCCTGATCCTTTAATGTCTGTTGTTCCTTCACGATCGTTTGCAATTCATGCTCCCATGTCTTCTTCCACTTTGGCTTCACCTGTGCAATGAATGTTCCAAACTCTTCAATATCCTTTGAAAGTTCTCTACGCTCCTTGGCACAGTGAGTCATTTGTATCTCAGAAGGACGGCACTTTCTTTGAGTGACATCTAGCTTCAGCTGATCAATCGTGTCCTGCAATTCCTCTAAACGGGTTGTGATCTTGTCTGATTTTTCCAAGAGTCCCTTCTTTCCTTCCTCCAAAGCAGATCGTGCCGATATGACCTTGATGTCTTGTTCATTTGCTTTGGTAAGTGAGGCAGCTTTAGCCCTTATCTCCTGAATTATTTGGCTTGTTTCTTCTTTACGTTCACGGTCCAATTGGCGAATAACAGCAAGATCACGTTTCAGACTTTCAATCTCAATCAATTGTTTCTTAACTTGCCCTTGATCATACATCTTTTGTGCTGGCAACTCCTCCTTCTTCTCTTCTTCCTGTTCTTCTTTCTTCTTCTCCTCCTCCTTGGCTGGCTCCTCTTCTTGTCTATTATTCTTTTCGGCCAAGATTTGATTTGTGATTTGTTCAATCAGTGCTTCATTCGATGACTCCAACTGTTTCTTCACTTGTTCTATCTGTTGTGTAAATGATTGTGTCACTCCTTTCAATTGTTCTTCGAATGCAGCAGATAGCTTCAATACCCATTCCTTATGGCTCTCCTTTTGCTCCTCTTGTTCTAAGAAGAGTTAATAACAAATTCACGCTATGTACTCATCCTCCTTACCATCAATATTCAAAGAGAGTACCGACTTGTCCTTTACTTCACTTATATCTGTCAGTTCGTAGGATACACCAATAGATGGGTCACGGATATAAATGTTGGGAAAATCATTCTGACGTGATGTGTAATTGAATTTTTCGACAAAGAGCATATTGAGGGCAGGAATGCTGATTTCTCCTTGATATACCGTCTTTTTCACTTGTTTGCCAATCTGAAGGAACAGCGTCAGTCCTTTTTCTTCCTCTTCATGACTCTCCTCTGGCTCTTCTGGTACAGTGCGTGCTAATTGACTTTTGGGTAACGCAGGCACGGGTGGTGTATCTTGCATTCGAGAGGATATGCTTGAATAGTAATCGCTGTTTCCTCTATACATCGAGGCACGACGAACAGATGATCTTCTGGCAAGGTTTTCTTGTCGCTTCAGAGCAGCGAGAGCACTGGCTGTGTTTGGGTCGTTCTCGTCAAATGTCTGTGGTTGGTTATTTACGTTATTACTAGGAGGTGCTGGTGGAGGAGGAGGAGGATTGGGGATATGTTGTCTGCTGGATGATGTCGAGCGGGTTGGTAGGGGCACCAGAGGTGAACCATGAGGTGGAGGTGGGGGTGAGTAAGGACGCTTGGGCATGATTCTTGCTGATAGGTCGTTTGTAGGAACTGATGGCCGAGGCATACCACCTGACCATGTATCATATTCTGTGCCATTCATGCGTGGAGAAGACATGGGAGGCAAAGGTGGTGAATTATTGGGATACATCATCATACGTTGTGATCCATTACTGCTTGTGCTGCTGCCTCTATTAAGTGCTGCTAATGGTACTTCTCGGTTCCATGCGTCGCTGTTGCTGGATGAACGAACAGATGCACGTGATTCTCTATCTTTCTCTCGCAGCTGTGCTTGTTTTCCTTTCAGTCCATGAAGCAAGTGAACGATAACTTCTCTTATGCGAGGCAAATATTGATCTAAGGCTGCTGGTGAAGGCTGTTCCATCATGGCAATAGATACTGACTCTCGTAACTGTCTTGGGATCCACTGTAAGTCACTATAGAATACACACATTAGTTTATTTTAAGCTATTTAAAATAAGCTTCTTTTTTACTTCATTGAAACACCTGCTTCTTCAAATGCTTGTGAGACAAGAAAGAATTGCTTTTCAAGTGTGTCATGAATTTCAAATATTTCAGCATTAGAAGCTCTCATGTTTGACCACTGAGTCAAGGCTTCTAATAAAGCTTTGGTTGTTCGAAGTAGTTTTGTTACAACTTGTTCAATTTCGCCTGACTATAGACTCAAGGGTCAACCTTCTTTTCTTTTCTTTTCTTGTTTATTTACCATTCCACTACTTGTGCTGCTTGTTCTCTTCATTATTCATAAATTAAAGAAAGGGAGAGAAAAAAAGATTTTTCTGTTACGCCACGGTTCCAAAACAATAAACTCGTCTGTGTCCTGGTATCACTTCTTTTTAAAGACGGGCTTTTATTGGTTATTCTCAGTAAGCATGACCACTCTTAAAATATATCAGAATCTTTGCAATAAATGATGTTTAGAATATAATGGAATTGATCAAGATCATATAATGCCTCAGGCACTGTTCATTCATGCAAAGCTTCACTCTATCTCTAATTGAGGGTTATTCTCTTAAAGAGACTGAAACCCCTTATCCTCTCGTCTCATCTCTCATACAGCTCTTAGAAGAGTCACTTAATAAAAGCTAAAGAAGCAGGATTGAATATACGATACCTACAATTTATTCATAAATTATTCACACACTGATAAAAAATGATAATTTCAGACAACAAAGAATAAAAGAAAGCCCACCAGAAGCAAAAGAATGAATAAAGAAATGGTTAGTAAATCAGGTATTAAACTGATATTAAATACTTAGATTATAAAGAAGAGGATTTATAAGAGAAAAACAAAGAAACAAGAAAAGTGAGTAAATTTTTAAAAGAGATTATTAATATCTTACCCGAAGTGTACCATGGATGTGCTAGCGATAACTGGCCCGGAGAAAGAAGGGAAAAGAGAGCAAGAGAGAGAGTGAATGGAACCAAAGTTTGATAAGAGTCAAACTACCCCCAGCTAGCACCGGTACTGTTTTCGATTTTATGATCTATAACACTACATATCAGTTTCTTACAAGAACAAATGATATAACATACCTTAGTGCCAAAGAAGAAAAGAAAAGAAAAAGAAGACAAGTTTAGACTATTACATTAAGTCTCTAACAACTTTTTCAGTTACATATTGTTTATGCGTTGACTACATTTATCTTTTCTCAAAAATATCAAGCTCATCTTATGTATTAAATGTTGTTTTTTTTTTAAATAATAAAGAAGGCATAGAAAATCAACTAAAGTGTTAATTGTTATTGATCTTGTAATGCGTGCGAATTATTTATGAAAAAAGTATATCTTAGCTTTGTGCGAAGAAGTACACCGAAATGTGCAACAAAATCCAGAAATTACGCCTAATATACTAAGACTCTTTGCTTTAACCCTCTCATCATCATTCAAGTTCAGGTGAATAGCTATAACACCAGTAGAGTTAGAAGCATTTACCCGCGGTCAGTGTCGACCAGACAGTACGCTGTGTGCACAATTTACGTTCTCTCCAACTTGATGAAATATTTTAGATTTTACAAAAGTGATATTGTCAGAAATAAGTTTTTCTTCTATCAAGGGCGATAAAGAGCTTTGGAAGAGATGATCCTGTGGTATTTACACACTAGATACATCGTATATATAACATATCAATTTAGAGGCTCACTTATATATACGGTCTAGAAGCCTCACTGAGGTATAACTGCAAGAGGCAGCACTTTGACATTGAATGTAACCCCACAAAGTGTAGAAAAGTAAAACCCTTACGCATCAATAATCATAAGTCAATAGGACATTTATTTAATAAACACACTATTCTTTTGTCCCATTGAATTTTGCGACTTATACAAATAGATGTTTACAGATAAATTGACGTACTGTTTTACTAGTATTTCTACTATATAAAAATTAAGTAAAAATCATTTTTGGATCAAGTAAAACTATCAGACATCTTCTTTACCTGTAACAATCTTTATCCCAGAAGGGAAACCGTGTTCATTACGGCGATTTTATACAACATTTAATTTCTTCTATACTTAGAAGGTCGATCTCTTCCATTCCAAATTGAAAGAGAAATAGAGAGCATATTCTTGCAAGCGTTGATATCTCGTTGCCATAATGTCTTGCAGGTGTTGCAAACCAGGATACTACAGCCTTTCAATCCAGACATTCTTGCAAGAGGATCGTTGTTACAAGCATTGCAAACTTTTGAAGTTTTGTATCCATCAATTGTAACAGCGATGAGATCTCCAGCTGCTTCTCTTCTTTTTACCGCCCGCCAAAAAACGCCAGTGACACCACACTTGTTTCCCTTCAGCTTCATCGAGCCTTTGCCAAACATTCCCACACCAAAGACAACAAGGGATACCTTCTTTCTTTTTTTCTATTTGGAACTTTTCGGGCTTTCACTTTTGACTTCTTTAAAACAATAATTAGATAAGACTTGAATATCAAAGCTAAAATTGATTACAAGCATGTTTACCGTTTCTTCTGCCGCTCTTTGTTTGCCTTGATACATGAAGAAGCGGTCTTTTGCTGTTTTGTAATCACAAAATGCGAATAACGTGCCAGCATGGATAAGAATGTGTTCAATATAGAGGAAATAAGCATCACATTCAGCTGTTTTAGCAGAGGGTATATTGTTCTCGATGTCTTTTATTCCCTTTTCAGCCTTAAGTTTTTCCAGCTTTTTAATTTTGTATTCCAAATCTTTCCTGAATTAAAACTACTTATTGGCCGATTATCACAGTATTCATAGCGTTTTTGCGTGTGTATAAGAAAAAAAGAGTTTTTGCTATTTATAAAATATCATTCTTTCATCATAGAGGACTTCTTAGAGTTCTTCTTTTAGACGGCACTTGGACCAACTGTTGATCTGAGGGCTGAAACCTAGGCACAAGCAGGAGAGTATTTATTCCGAATAATCTTATTTTAAACGTTTAATGCAGTAAGCGGTAATTTCTACCCCTGTTCTATTGTTATGTCATTGTGAAGCTTCATCTTATCTTATTGTATTCATTGGTCCTCTACTTGTCTCAATGCAGCTTTACTGTCAACATTGGATCAAGATGTGTTAATGCAAAGACTATAAAGCTTATTTACCATTTATAAGTCAGTATTTATTCCTTATGATGTTATTCTTCATCAGATCTGAAGTAACCCTTGTCTGCATGAATGATGCTGTTCAAGCTTTATTGTATATTTTATAATGTCTTATTTTGTAACACTAGACAAACCACACCTACACTCAACAGTATGTATAGCACTAAAGTATAAGAAGAGTATGTGTCGATGAATCTGTAATAATCTTTTTATTATGTTGAGAGTTCATCATTAAAAATAGTTTCATTTTATAAGAAAACAGGATTACTGCATGGATTTATCACAGCCAATGAGAATTGGGCATAACGCATCTATAAGAATAAATAATTTTGTGGTCAGTCTTTTCTTTTGCTTTTCTTTCTTCAAAGAATGTAGTATTGAAAATTATGCAAAGAGTAAAACCCCAAAAAACAATTATTTTAGCGTGTATTTCCGCGTGTGCGTAGTGTTTCCCTATTTTAATTCGCCCAAAAATTATTTCCGACCGTCTCAATTTGGGTAGATGACCCTGTCAAAAAGCACCCCTCTCTGTTTTATTTCTCTTATTATTGATCTCTAGATCATCATGTTCAAACCTCTCTACCGTAGCTTCATTTCTACTTGTCAACATAGATCTTTTACTACATCAACATTTAACAATAAAAAGAGGCAGTCCTTGCCAGTAGCAACAACAACGGCAGCTATTCTGGCCACAGCGTGTCTTGGATACTACGGTTGGCAGTACTTTGAGAATAAGGGCCCAAAAGCACTGAACCCTGATAGATATATACCATTCGACCTTGTACAAAAGCAAAAGATATCACCCGACTCTTATCGTCTGCGTGTGTCAATCAAGCAAGAGGAGAATAGATCATACCCAATTCCTTCCTGCCTTTATATAAAAGATGATACTATTCAAGTCATGCGTCCCTACACCCCCATCAATGCAAATCCTTATAAGGATGGATATATAGATTTTATTGTCAAGAGATATGAAAATGGATCTGTTTCACGCACGATCTCTGGCTTCGAACCACAGGCTGATCAAATTCATATTAGAGGACCTATGACCGAAGAGTACGAGTATAGAGAAAACTCGCTAGACGAGATTGGCATGGTAAATTGAGAGGAAGTGTTGCCAGGAGTCATATATATTCAACGCATTCTATTACTGTAGATCGCTGGAGGTACTGGTATATCTCCCATGTACCAAATCATACGTCACATTTTAGAAAATCCTAACGATAAGAACACGCGTATCTGGCTTATATACGGGAATAAGACTATGAACGATATATTGCTGAAATCAGAATTAGACGAATTACAAAAAAAATATAGTGATAGACTGAATGTCAAGTATGTGCTTGAGCATCCACCCGATGACAACTGGAAGGATGTTGGATATGTTACAAAGGAAATGATCAAGAGTATGATGTCCCAGGATGAAAACATACGTCGAAAAGTGTTTGTATGTGGCCCTGATCCTATGCTCAGATGGGTCTCTGGGGAAAGAGCAATAGATTATTCACAAGGCCAACTCTCTGGGTTATTATCACAACTGGGCTTATCGTCAAAAGAAGTTTGGAAGTTTCAATAAACATATTCTGCATAATACACAGCTTGTATCCTATATAAGCAATGTCCTTTGTCGATCCTGCTCTTTTTTCATGTTATTTATTTAATCTTTTTTTAAGTTTGCCTGGACTTTTTGTTCGAGCTCATTGATCTATTTTTCTTTGATATATGCTTTTGAGTCAAAACTGTTATGCCGTGCAATATGATTCCATATTGTAAGTTTTTGTTGGATTAATATAAAGAAAGTGCTGTAGAGCAACGCATTGCCATAGTAAGCACGGCTTCTCTTTTACGTAGATTATTATAGGTAAAGGTATCTGAATATGAATGTAGATGGTAATTCTACACGTATTCGAAATATGGATATTTATGACATAAAAAAAGCTTTAATAATCACTGTCAGATGAGCTTTTTAAATGCTCATCACCAAAGCCTTTTGAATAGCTGCTGAAGCTTAATCGAAATACTCTTGGAGCGATTATTGTTGGTTTGTTTATTTTAAAGAAGAAAGGGATAAAAAAGAAGTGTGGTTATTGCTGTATTTTAATTATATTTATGTTGTCAGTTTGATCAGCAAAAGAACCAAGATCCTCAAGTGTAAATATGATAAATTTGTATTTTACATTAAAGGATATTCCATTAGATATCTTTGAGTTAGATGACGCCTGCAGCACTAGCCTATTTTCTGGTGTATTTTCTAGTGTATTTTCTAGTGTATGCAGTGTTGACCTATAAACAGATACGAGCAGCAATTGAACTTCAGTCAACTGTGGGTGTGTCTAGCTTTTTCAGCCCAATTTCATAGCCCTTTTTAAGTTGTTTTCACTTTTTTCTTTCCTCGCTTTCTTATTATTGCGATTATGAGAAAGTCGTTACTTGCAGCATTCTTTGCAATTGCAGGAGTCTTTTGTCAAAATGGTACTTTAGTACTCGTCAATCTATGCTGATGTCTAACTTGTACTTTATTTGGAATAGCGGATGAGTATAAAATACAGTCTTTACCTGGTATTGATATCACCACTCTAAAGTTTTCGCAATACGCTGGGTAAATAAGCAAAGAACAAAAACAACATAGAGTATTCATGTGCCATATTAAAGACATATCGAACTGTCCAAGAAGAGTAACTCAAACATTTTCTTTTGGATGGTGGAACAAGAAGAAAAGACAGATCCTCAGAAACTTGTATGTAGACCAAATATGCAGCTTATTTACAACTTATTAAATGTAAATGATAGATTATATGGCTCAATGGTGGACCTGGGTGTTCAAGGTAAATCTATAGATGAATCTTATGCAGCCAATTCATCTCTCTTTATAGTATGGATGGTCTATTTTTGGAAAACGGTCCTTTTAGAGTCAAGAAGGATTTATCACTAAGTATCAATAAAGGTGGATGGCAAAAGTACGCTACCAACATATACGGTAAATGTCACTTTATTCATATGCGTTTCCATGGAACCTGACGCGTCTTGCCTTTTTCAGTGGACCAGCCTGTCGGAACAGGTTACAGTTTTGCAGACTTGGATAGTTACATGCATAATATGACGCAGATCACTGAAGAGTTTGTCCAGTTTATGGATAAATTATATGATATATTCCCAAAACTTCGTCAGCAAGACTTGTATATCGCTGGTGAAAGCTTTGCTGGCTCATATATTCCTTATTTTGCAAATCGTATATTAAAATTAAATAGAGAGAGAGATCAACCGTTTAAGCTGAAAGGAATCGCTATTGGAAATGGTTGGATATCTGCAAAACATCAAGTAAAGATTAAAATAAAGAAATACATCGACTGTGTTCATGTTGTGTATTGACTAATCATAAAGTACAGCGCTTATTATGATTTTAGTATACAGCATGGCCTCGTGTCGGACGATCGTATGGATTTAATAGAATCGCATTTCAAAGAATGTCAACGAGATATTGCCAAGAAAGAAACTATACATATCTCCTCTTGTGAAAGGGTGCTGACAGACGTGACAGACAGCAATATTCGAGAGTAAGTCGTTCTGAGAAAGCATGCTGACTAAAAAAATCTCACAAGTGAATGTTAGGAACAAGGATATGAAGAAGGTCTGTCTGAATGTGTACGACATACGAATGAAAGATGAGCCCTATCCAGAATGCGGACTGAGCTGGCCATATGAGCTAGCGGATGTCACCCGATACCTGAGAGTAAGTGCAACTGTGTCTCAAATGAAAGTATAAACTCATATTTTCTCTTTAGCTTGATGAAGTTAAACGAGCTATTCATGCAGAGAAGCAATCACTGGGCTGGAAAGAATGTACATCGCTTGTTTCAATAGAGCTTAATGGGGATGAGAGTAGCTCATCTTATTATGTAAGTATCTTCCATTTAGAGTTTCTCCATGTTGATCAAGTTCAAACTATAGTTATTACCTGATATTCTGGAAGAAATTCCTGTGCTGTTATACAAGTAAGTCAATCTAATGAAGAAAGGAGAATAAGAACATAATACGTTCTATTAGTGGGGAGTATGACCTAGTATGTAATACATTAGGTATCGAATACTTAATTGGTAACATGACCTGGAATGGGTCAAAGGGATTTAAGGTAACGAAAATAAGAAAACGTGACGAGTGTGCACTGACGTTGTTGAGTAGAAAGGCACCAAAAAGGAAGAATGGAAGGTGAATGATAAGCTTGCCGGATATGTCACTCGGGATCGTAATTTGACTTATGTGATGATCAAAGATGGTAGTCACATGGTCCCATATGATAAACCCACAGAGTGCCTTGATATGATCAATCGCTTTATTCAAGTTGAGCATGGCCAAGCAGATAATAAAGGAAAGGAGAAGCCATCGGATAAAGAAGAAGAAGAAGAAGAGGACAAGCCATCAGATAAAGATACAAAACAAGAAGACGAGAAGCAAGCAATTGAACAAGAACCAACAAATGAACGGTCTAAATACTATAACTGGGGCATAGGGGTATTTGTCGTTGTTCTATTTGTCACTCTTGCTTTATGCTGTTGGTGCTTCGGAAGCAGACGACCTTCCCCAACCGCCAAATTCGGTGGAGCTCCCCAACGTGAACGTGAAGGAGTTCGTAAGCAAGGTGTGATAGGCTATTTGAAGAACTTGTTTAGCCGCAAAACGAACAATCGAAAGATATTACGTTTAGGCGACCAAGACGAAACGAATGAGCTGTAAGTTTTATGAAATGATATGAAAGAAATAATGTCTGAGTGAAATACATATAGGGACGAATTAGTGGTTGAGACACCCACTCTCTTTGAAGCTGAAGAAAACTTTGAAGAATCGCAACCTGGACCTGAAGGAAACAAACCATCAGATCATCATCATTTTACGATTGATGATGAACATGACGATGAAGAAGAAAGTGATTTTGATTTTGCCGACTGGGATGAAGAGTCAACGTTAAGAAAGAACAAGAAATAACTTGTTTATTTATATACACGCACACTTGTTCATTTAAATACATATATCATCATTAAATGCCAATTGTGGATTTTTTCACCTTTTGTATAAATTCTTTGCTAAAAGCTAGCTTGCTTGATTGCATCTGTGCTTTATTTGATGTAGTATCTGTCGACTGTCTCAATCTTTCAGTAATCGGATCTTGTACCGGTGAAGGAATGAAGGGAGATCCGATGATTATTTCATTTTGAGCGCTTGATGAGAAGGAAAGTAGATCTTCTTCGCTCAATTGAAGATCAAGGTCATCCATGGGATCGATGATAGAAAGGGGTGATATGGTTGTTGACAATTGGTATCTTTCCTTCATCTTGAGTATACTATCTTCATAACTGAACATATTAGGACTATGATAGGCATCAAAAGCCATCTCCTGCCATGGCGTCACTTCAGGTATCTTTTTTGAAGGAGTCATGTAGAGCTTGGGTGTAGGTGAAGCCGATGGAAATATCACTGGAGAAGATCGATTGAAGCTCGATGGTTTGATGATGCTTGACATTTGTTTTTTCTTGCCGTAAAGAATGAAAGAGAAAAAAGAAGAAAAGAAGGGAGCGATCGTTTTATAGAATGCACAATGCAAGTGATCATATGAGAACTGGATTGAACGACGGTGGTACCTTTCTTCAAGTAAGAAACGGTACCATCTCATGTCGTACACATACCCTCGCATTTGCTTTAGATGTTATTCCGACTTATCAGGGAAACAATGAAAATGCTGAGGATGGACTATTGATGTCTTGACAATGTACAATCACATGACCATATCCTCATCAGCTTTTTGCTATTCGTTCGCTCACACGTAAAATTGATTTTAATGGTGCTCCAGTCTAGTATCTCAATGTGATACATGATAAAATGTAATGATGATATCAAACATCTTTACTATCTTCTGTTTCAATCAATTGTAGGACAAAAGAGAAACTTTATTCCAATATAAACATTGCATCCAAACAAACAAACATACAAACAAACAATTGCCATTGTTTGTCACGGAGATCGACTACTTTTGAGTTTAAAGCGTGTTACAAGAGCCTAGAATGATCACATATGTATATATTAGTTTATATTTCCGTATCCTAAAGTCTCACAATAAGGCAAGCATATAGACACACATACACACACATATACACACACACATGATGAAACCAGATTCAATAGACGTATAAACTAGTTTGATATATAAATAAATTAGAAGGTGTTACACTTTATGTATACATATTTAAAACGCGTTTCAGAAAATACATCTTTTTATTGCTACAGAATTATGTTCATCCAGATTTGATATTACTTTTACTTTTGTACATTAGCCGAGGTTATATATCGCACTTTGTAGACATGTTTCCTTTAAATGACGTAAATGCAAGCTTAAAAAGTTTATTTTTGAAGGGGGGTGTTGGCAGTTAGGGATCAAGACTGACTGTGATATATTTGTGACTCAAGATATTCAGACCAACTTATGAGACCACTACGAAGAATATAAGAAATAAAGTTTATAAAAGCAAAAAAGAACAACTTACTCTCCATTAAGATCGTCTTCCTCCAAGACATGGTCAACCATTTCAGTTATTTCATCAAGCGATAAATATTTTGAGACATCTTCATCATGACCGAAATCTGTAAAAGCTTGTCTTAGTTCGTGACCGTCCAAGAAGCCGTCACCGTTTTGGTCGTGGATTAAGAATAGATAATAGACCATATCTTCATCCTTTAAATCAGGCAAAGGTTGATCGGTATTATTAGTTAATGCATTCAAATGCTCTTGAATGTGTCTATTATTGCGTGTTAATTACATAATCATATCAAATAGTTTGCATTACGCTTTATTATGCTTTTGTTCACCATAATTTGAATGCTCTTGTTTATTTTTAAAGTCAATACCAAATACGAAAGTTATTGTAAACAACCATAATAACAAGAATTTCATCTTGAAAAAGGGAAAAAGAGATACACAGACACAGAGCAAGAGAGAGAAAGTGAGATTGAATCAATTCACTCCCCGATATGAGTTCTATTGCCATGGTAATAAAAGCATTCTATTTCAGCAAACAAGATGATATGCATTTTGCTTGTAAAGAGGAAGATATGCAATAAAACAAACATCTTGCCATTATCTTATCTTTAGTCTCATCTTTGTCAATATGAATGTCTTGCATATTTATCTCAATCTTAGTATGTTCCGTCTCGTCTTCTCCGATGTGGTAGGTTTTTCCGTAAGTGCACAGAAAAACGTGCCCTGAAAACAGCATTTTTTTTTAAAGAACATCTTTATTAGTAGCAATAGAAGAACATGCTAACTAGCTTCATTAAACGCTGCTTATATTATCAAGCATTGTGTTTAACCTTTTCTTCTTCAAGCATATTCCTTATAAACCACTTTTGCTTCTTTATATTTTTGTTGTAGCTTTTTTTACATTTATACATTGCATTGTCAAAACGTGAAAAAGAATATAGCCTTGTTTCTATTGCCGTGCTTGGGGCATAACGATCTTCTCCTGTGTTTAATGTGTCATTACTCGGTAATAGTGTATAATGCCGTACACTGTCAGGACATAAATTGCATAAATTTTAACAGGTGTCAAGATTCTGCTTTTGATTTCTACGCGCGCAGTGTATATATTGCATGACGTAAGGTTTGGTTAACATTATCAAGGATATTTAAAAATAACAGTAGTGAACAGGAGGTATGTTCGCTGTTGTTATTGTCTTGTGAAAAGAAGATTTACTACAAGTGACCCTAGTTAGGTTTTGAATCTAGTGGAGCAATTGAGACTGAGGAGAAACACAGGTGATAACAATAAGATAATAAAAAAAGAAAAAATAAATAAAAACATTATAAAGTTATGCATAATGAAATCCTTTGTGTAATTTAGTTATTTTAGACGTTACTTTTCAAGGTTAAATAAAAACAACGTCAAAAGGTCTTTAATACATAAAGGTATCCATCTATTTTCAAGATATAAAAGGAAATCATAAAACATTTCTATATATAGATCTCAAAAGTTAATCATATAAGTCACAAATAACAAATGTCGAAATCATATTGAGAGCATCGTATAAAAGGGTTTATTGTCACTGTCTATTTTTTTCTTCTTCTTTCCCTCTTTTCCTTTCTTTAAGATATGCACCAGCCAACGTCTAATACTTCTACAAAAAAGAAGCATATGAAGATATTCAATATGCTATTTACTAAACAAAAACATGGAATAGACGCATACTTTCATGAAGGTAGAGCATAGAGTTATAAATGTATATATTATATTGACACACTATAGGAATATTTGGTGTTCCATTATGTGATGCTGCTAAATCTGGCTCATCTCTTTGGGATCTTTGTGTGCCTGATCCAGTCTATCTATGCTTTCTTGAGATATGCAAAAGAGGTAAGTCAAATATTATTCTTGTAGACATATATAACAAACAGAGTCAATAGGCCTCGGCACAGAGGGATTGTTTCGTCTATCGGGTGCAACAGCAGAGGTTGTATCACTTGAAAACAAAATCAATATGTGCACAGCAGAAGAAAGAAAGCTGATTGACTTATCTCACTATGACATTCATACACTTACCAGTCTTGTCAAAAAATATTTGCGTGAATTACCTGAACCTGTTATTCCAAATGCATTCCATGAGGAACTACAAGCTATAGGTAGATGTATTTATATATATACATATATATTAAATATATATATGTGTATATGTATATATAAACATATAATCAAGTGATTAACATTATATATAAAAAAAGACCTTGAACAACCCAATGCTATTCAACAAATCTCTTCTATTCTAATCAAACTACCCTTTTACAACCGACAACTAATACACGCTATTCTGATCATGGCAGGAAGGATTCAAGATCACGTCAATCGTAACATGATGTGTCCAGAAGCATTAGCTACTGTGTTTGCACCTGTTTGTACCGGATTTGAGCATTCGTTAAGAGACATGAAGATATCCACCTCGTCTACGATCTCAAGCAGCAGCACGCATAGCACATTTAGAAGGCATAGAAATAATATTCAAGCATCAGGTATGATTGACCAGCATATAAAGCGAAATAAACAATGGACAAATATCTGGACAGCAATGATTGAACATCATGAATCATTGATTACCATGTTGGATAAACAACATTATACATTGATGGAACATAGCAAGTTGGGCAATGCAACTGTATCTGCTTTTAATTATCGTCGTCAGTATCATCATTATCAGAACAGAACCTTACCTTCACCTTATTCAACCAGCCCTTCGCCTAGTCCACCTCCTGTTCCACCTAAAGATATCATTTATTCTATTCATAAAGATAATGATCCAATAGAAGGTATCCCTGTTGTAAAACCCACTATATATTCAACAGATGAAACTGCTTCTATCAAGACATCAGCACCTTCACTCTCAAAAAAAAGCTCTTTTTTTCTCTTACCAAAATCAAACACACTAAGAAAGATATTGTCGACAAGCACGCTTAGATAAAATGTTATTTCTCTCTCTTTCTCTTTTATGATATGTATATGAGCTATGTAATGCTTTATTGTTATTTCTTTCCTTTTTTTTTTTATATATATGTCCTTTGTATATGCTTGTATAGTTTCCATAATGGTTAATAACATGACTCTTAAAAATAAATGCTATAACATATATGCTGATCTTTTATTATATACACACATTTAGCTACATTTGCCGAAACATGTTGAAAATATGCCATGAAAGGCATGACCTTGCTCTTCTTCTTCTTCTTGCTCTTCTTGTCTATGCTGACTGATATAAGAGGGTATTGAATTTTGAGACATGAGAGAACTTTGATAACTATATAAATGCTCATTATGACCGGATGAAACAGTGGGCGAGAACAATCTACACTTTTTTTCAAAAGGATCTTCTTCATCACCTGACACACTGCTGTCATCATCATCTATTATATGGGTATCATTCGTATAATCTTCTTCATTTAACCAACATGGAGAAGGAACAAATCCACGTTCCCTCAAGAGTTGGTGTGTCCATAACAAATATAATCCTTCATCATCATTGGAACTCACAGTTGTTTGCATGCCTTCTATATATAATGATTTAGTTTATACCAGATGATCCTATTTCTATACCTATACGAGAACTAGACCCAATGGAACCATATCCAGGAATAGAAATACTATCTATCAATAGAACAAAAAAAATGTTATTATCTTGTCATTTCCTTCCTTTTGCTCTTTTATTTACTATTGGTTTTCTCATTATAAGAAGAAGAAGAAGAAGGTGTTGGAGGTAAATCTAATGGTTGCTATTATAAATTATGAATAGAATTGAAATATGTACAGAAATAATGACAGTTACTGTATTATGATAATACTTTCTGGTCGCAATAGCAGAATTCATGATAAATAAAAGAGAGAGAGAGAAGAGAGAATAGAATTTAAGGGGCTGACAACTTTGTGTTTAAATAGAGACAAAAAAGGAGAAAGATCGATGATATCAGCTATCCCCTTCTCTTTATCAAATGATGATAAATGGTGTAATCATACTCCTTCTACCTTTTTTTTTTTTTTTCTTTTTCTATGTTTGTTTGCTTTCTTGAGCATATACGCGTTCAAGATTGATTCCTCGTGTTGATTTGATTGGATATAAATTCATCGGGGTCACACTTGAGAGCAAAAGGTCATGTACACCGTCTGTACCGTCATCGGGAATTGGATCCTTCTCTGGTTCAAAAGCATAAGTAAGCATTCTCCAAGAAATTTGGGCACAGATTTCAATTTAAACAATGACGCTAGATAGCAACTTTATAATATTTTTGAACATAAGCAATTTACAATTGTAAGCTTGAGCAAGAATGAGGTCGAGGCTTGAACAAACAAGCAAGTCGATCCTTTTTTTTATTTAATTGCGTCTCAGCTGAGGAACATTTGGGCGACATTCACTGCTAAAATTACCCCCTCCCATGCCTTACAAAGTCCTCAAGCATGACCTTGGCGTAGATAAAGAACTATGCCACTATGATGTAGCTGCGTTTATAAAGAAAAATGAGCTTGTAAGAGCAAGTAACACTTGCCTTACTTGTGATTCTAAGCAAAGGCGTTTATAGTTTATCCAGATTGTTTATGCAGTTAAAAAAGAAAGTGTGGAATTGTTGACGCACGAGTACGCGTCATCGTTTGAAAATAAAATAAAAGCAACAAAAATAGCTCTTTATCATTTCCTTTTCTTTTTCTCTTTGTAAAATAGTTTCTGAAGAACTATGAGTCTGCATTTCATCCATGCAGGTAATTTTTAAAGTGCAGAATAAAACTTTCTCCGCCAGTCCCTCTTTGGACAGGCATCTATATGATCAGCATGTAGAGAGAGGCATAGTATCAATGGAATGTCTACTCCCTTGGCTTTACACAAGCACATTGATGAAGCCATTGATTGTTCAAGTAACTATATCATGTATATTAAGGATAATTTTGTAGCAAAACTTGTAAGATGACTAGCACAGATTCAAATATAAAGCAAGAGAAATCTCAATGGCAATTCTTTCAGCAGATGACGAGAAAATAGCTGAATTCAAGTCCCTATAAGGGTTACTGCTAGCAATGTAAGCCGTATATTGATAATCTAATTATCAAACACAAGTTTACAATACCTTTTTTCCATAGAGCAAAGCCGTATGGATCATTTGTTGATAAAAGCGCATACGAGTATACTTTTAATCAACTGTGCACATGGACATACCTGGGATGTCATTACAAAAGCGTGACAGCCCATGGATGTTGGTCTGGCCTCGAGTAGGGTCAATCTCCCCTTTCGAAAGTATGGCTAAACAATTGAAGGGCAATGGCATTTGTATTGACGACAAAAGCCAATACAAATTTGGCGGACTGATCAAGCCTTTTTGTCCCAAAAAACTTGAGCTATTACTTCTGGAAACATCCGGTCACTTGAGTAATAGCGACAAGATCAAAGTTAACTTTGACCCACCATATGGGCATGCTTGACACCCTTGCGATGCATTTCAGCATCGCAGATGAATGCTGTTTTGCTTTTGTGGAAGAGTTTAGTCACGTTAAAGTATTCTTTTTGCATGATGCAGGTACTATATCATTCTGCCAGTTGCTGTATTGAGTACTAATTCTTTTCTCTTTAAATGTAAATAGAATTTATGATGCATATTTGGAACGTATGTTTCCAACCAGAATGAATGTCCAACCTTGGAAGAGAAGTATCTCTTCAAATACAACCAAACTTCAAAGACAAAAATGAATATTTGCCTAAATTGATAAAGATCTGTTGGACAACCAAAGTAATAAGTATGTTTAATAAATAAAACAAAGTAACCAATATTGGCAAATAGTGCCTGCTGGAAGAAGCAGCGACGAACATCGTCCAGCTCAGAGTAGAACATAGAACAAGACTTTCAAAGGATAGGTATCATTAGAACCTTCTAGTTCGCTATACGATGTTGTCCATCGAATTATTCTGAAATTGACAATGGAGAACAACAACGACAGAATGGGCAGTCTTAGAATCAAGTTTATATTTTGTATATTTTAAGCAACTTGTTAAGCTTTTACATCAGGATATGCTGTTCTTAATTCATACCTATTGTGCACAGTGTTACACATCAAATGCTTCCCTTCCTTTTCTCCTGAGTAGACTGCTTTTGAGTTTCAACTTCATATAATGATAAAGTTGTCTCCCAAAGTAAAGATAGCATCAAACAAGGGGAAACTAACGTCATCAATGATCATTCTTTGCTTAGGTAATCAACACATAAACAATACAAGAACAAAATCATTTAGTCAATATGCTCTTCTGTAAAGAACTTTTAATGTCAAAATGTCCATGTTATATTGTATGATAAAGCACATTTATTATTATATTGTTGTTGTTGTTGTTATTGTTGTTATGTACACACAAAAAGGTTACTAAGCAACCTCAAGTTTGGCCTTCTTTTTGATATCAGAATAACAATGTCCACATAAATGATGCATCATTTTATGACTTCCACATACTGGGCAAGTTGTAATATTCTCCTTTTGTTGTAATCCCTTGTTGGACGCACGCATACGCTTCTTGGAGTGAGAAGTCTTCTTTTTGGGCGCTGCCCATAAGAAGGCTTCTAACCAACTGGGTATTTGAAATGTATTCATGTTCACAGCTGTGTAATTGAAGCTGTTCATCAAGGATAATGTACCAAAGCGAGATGTTTGGATCTTGGCTGTGTTCTCTAGTACTGATGCTCTTGTACTGAATCTAACTAATGAACGTAAACTCATGGCTGATCTATGCTGTCAAACAAGAAAAAGAAAGGTAAAAAAAAAATCAGCGTGACTACATAAAATTTTTCTATTTACAGGGGAGATTCTTGGCGCACAACCAAATCTAAAAGAGTAACGTCAGTGATATAGACGAATGATAGTAAAGGATAGTTACAGATATATGCCAATCAATCTCTATATAACTTCTTTACTGAGAGCAAGAAGAAAGTGAACCAATAATCTCCCATTTCCACTGCACATCTGCACAGAATTTACATAATATGTGATATAAGCAATTCAATTTGCACAGCAAACAGCGTATCTATCGTGCTTACCTTAGAAAAACTTCATATTGTCCTTACTTGAAGAAAGAAAAGTATAAAAAAGACTTGGTCACAAAACACGTTATACTTATATGAGGCATCACGCCCAACTCTAATTGGACATGATAAATTTATGTAAAGATCCTGTTTATTTGTTTTTACAACAGTACATTTACAGAAATATTTATTTAACAAGTGCTATTTACACAAATTTGTACACAGAAAGAATGATGAAACTTAATCATCTTCCATTTCGCGTACATAATAGCGAAGGTTGGGACCAGAAAGCTGGCCGTAAAAGAGGGTAGCTGCCATTGCGCGTTCCCTAGTTGGAGCCAAGTTGGGAGCAAAGTTGCCACCAGAAAGCCTGCCTCCTTTGCTGCCAGCTTCGCTTGCGCGTTTCCCGTCGTGTTTCCCTTCTAGAGCAAAGTGGCTACCAGCGGCCCTAATATGCCTTGAGGCAATGTTTTTTACTTCTTCTTTGGGACGGCTAGCAAAGTTTCCAGGGTTACTGTTTTGAAAAGACATTTTTGCAATCTGTTTTTTTTATAAAAGGTAAAGAAAAAACGTAATCCTGTTTCTTATAAGTTAGATATAATAAATTATGCAATAAACTTGAACAGTATCACTCATGCAGACAAGGTTTTCTTTAGATCTGATGAAGAATAACATCATAAGGAATAAATACTGACTTATAAATGGTAAATAAGCTTTATAGTCTTTGCATTAACACATCTTGATCCAATGTTGACAGTAAAGCTGCATTGAGACAAGTAGAGGACCAATGAATACAATAAGATAAGATGAAGCTTCACAATGACATAACAATAGAACAGGGGTAGAAATTACCGCTTACTGCATTAAACGTTTAAAATAAGATTATTCGGAATAAATACTCTCCTGCTTGTGCCTAGGTTTCAGCCCTCAGATCAACAGTTGGTCCAAGTGCCGTCTAAAAGAAGAACTCTAAGAAGTCCTCTATGATGAAAGAATGATATTTTATAAATAGCAAAAACTCTTTTTTTCTTATATACACGCGAAAATACTATGAATATCCAACGTTATAATTGGTTGATTTGAGCTTATGTTCGCATGAGAGTTAAGCGAGAAACGAAGGAATGATTTGATTTGCATAAGCATGAATTATACAATATACATACAAAATACTTTATTTTGAAAGTGAATACTAAAGTAACTTGAAGTTTGTTAATAAAATGAACATTACGACTTTTGAAAGAATCCTCCTTCACCTAATTGTTGGTTCGATTCTTTGGGTTATATTCAATGAGTTGCAGACGTATATAATAGATCTGTATTTGTATACTTTAAGACAGCAGGTAATACGCTGTACCTGTCATTTTGACTCGAGTCACCTGAGACCTTTAAACCAACCATGGTACCTGACAGGTTGAAAAGAAGTATAGAAAGTTAATTTGACCAAGTTTGCTATCATTATATGAGCCATCCTGTATAAAAAACGGTATGAAAGACAATGATATTTTATACAAACAAATGAAAACTTCTGCTCTGGTGTGCCCATATACAGAGATATGAGATATGAGATCGACAATACGTAGTAGCTTAAGAGTGACGCAGGTAAAAAAAAAAGCCAATTATGTATTGACTAGATGATATGCACATATATACACCTGATAGATTCTAATTATTCTCTTTCTATCGTTTAGATGCTATTTAGAGAGTATTTAAATCCATTTGTAAATAGGTTTATAGATTGTATGCGGTTCTCGACCTCCTTCTTTTGATAATTACAAGCTGATGTTGTATACAGCTCATCCATGTGTCGATAAAATAAGGCTGTATAGCATCATACATCTTTACAAGACATAATTTGGGCTCGATCCATATCATCATCAACTGTCAAGCTTGTTCTCAAATCTACACACTTACTGCTGTGGCTCATTGGAAATTTTTGAAACGCAGACTTAAAGAGAGTCACCCAAAAGCTTTTATTTCTCTCCTTCGCGAGCTCTCTCTCTTACTATCTTTTTTTTTTTTCTTTTTTTTCTTTTCTCATTTACAAATGGACATAAACACACCTAAATCAAGTGTAATATTTCTCCTTAAAAAGGATAATAAATACATGATACTGATCACGCAGCATTTAGTCTCTCGGAATTCCTATTCCAAACAGTTCCAAAGTAGCTGTTTCAGGTAGCCCCAACATGGGCCAACCCATGAGCTCGTCCTATGAGAATCGATGGTTGTCAGCCACAGACGACATCAAAAAGAACTCACCACTCGCACGTAGAAAGAGCAGTACATCAGAAGACGTTGCGACAGTGTCCAAAGAGAGTAAAAAAAAAGAAAATACGAGACCAGAAGGACAACCGGTAAAAAAATCACAAAAAGAAATGACAAAGGCAGAACGTCGTGCACTTCAAGAGCAGCAACGTGCTGCCAAGGAAAAGCAGCGTGCTGCAGCTGGCCTGCCCACAAAGTCAGGAAAGCAACCTGCCGATAACGAGCCAAAGAAATCAAGTGCTGCTAACAATAACAATAATGCAAGCACAAAAGCAGTTGTTCAATCCGGGGATGGTAAGCAAAAGAAGAGTAAGGGACAACAGAATCAGGTGCCTTGGCTTCTTCATTTGGATACACCTAAACGTCCAGAGGCCAGCAAGGATCTTCATCCCGCTGTACTTCAGCTCGGCTTGTATTTTGCTGAACACAAGATTGTCGGTTCCAATGCTCGATGTGTTGCTATGCTCGAAGTCTTTTCAAAAGTAATTTTAAATGTAGATCATTCTCGGATAATTAATTTTTGTTAATGTAGGTTATTGCGGACCATAAACCACCCTCAGATGCTGCATTTTCAAGACATATTCAGAAACACTTGGACCCTCATATAGCTTACCTCTTAAATATCCGACCTATGTCATTGAGTATGAGAGAGTGTATTCGTTGGCTAAAGAAGGGAATGGCAGACATTGTCGAACACGATCCTCCATTGAACGACGACGAAGCGCGTGCACAGCTGATCGAACGTATAGAACACTTTATCCGTGAACGTATCACGATGGCAGACAAACTGATTGTCCAGAACGGTCTGCAAAAGATCCATGATGGTGACGTGATTTTGACTTATGCTAAGTCATCTGTGGTCGAAAACTTGTTGCTCGAGACAAAGAAAAAAGGAATCGATTTCAAGGTTATCGTGGTCGATAGTCGTCCGTTGTTTGAAGGTAAGCATCTGCTCAGACGACTGGTCGCCGCTGGTATCGATTGTTCCTACCACTTGCTCTCAAGTGTCTATATTGCTCTCAAATCAGTGACCAAAGTCATCATGGGCGCACATGCCTTACTCAACAACGGTGCTGTCTACTCTCGTATTGGCAGTTCCATGGTAGCGATGGCAGCCAGTGATAAGCAAATCCCTGTCATGATTTGTTGTGAGACCTATAAATTCGTTAATCGTACACAAGTCGATTCGTTTGTGCTGAACGAGTTAGGAAACCCTGATGATTTGGTAAATACTGGTTTAAAGCAAGAAGAAGCTGCCCTGTCTTCTTGGAGAGACCAGCCTGATCTTCGACTGCTGAATCTCTTATATGACGTGACTCCTTCTAAATATATTTCCTTGGTTGTTACCGAAGTGGGTCTTATTCCATGCACATCTGCTCCAGTCGTAAGTGATTTATTTATTTTTGACAATGAAGCTAGATTAACACTCTTTACTCTTTTTAGATCTGGCGTGAATACAAGTAAGCCTTTTATTCATTTTTCGTATATTTATTAACCATTTTTATTTTCGTAGCGAGGAATTTGGAAAGCGTATTCATTAACCAAATAGATAATAAATATTTTTTGAAACTTATACATCCTCAGCATAGACCAAGCCTATCTCTTTTCTCCAACTGTCCATCGCATGCACTTGGCCCAGTGAATCTCGCCAGGTCATGTACTTGCATTCGAGCTTACCCTCCAGCACAGCATCTGCGACGGCATCTGCTTCGATCGCATAAATATCTGTTTCCTCCAGGGGAACAGGCACAATTTCCTTTGGCTTGCCGTATACAGAGAGTTCGATTTCGACTGGACCCAGCTGTGTAAGATCAGGTCTCCAAAGGTTTTGCACCTTAATTGCACCTTGACTGCCCAACACCTCGACACTCGAATCACTATCACAAAAGATACCTGTGAACAACTGAGCGGTGATACCTCCATCAAAGGCAATGGATGCATTTGACCATTCGTCCACTTGAGTGTCAGGTTGCACATAGCCAACCGCCTTGACCTGTACAGGATCATCGCCTTCAGTGTTGGAACCTTTAGCTATGCCGGCGATAAGGCGAGCAAATGACATGGGATCTAACACAAAGGGCCATGAGTTTTACACTGTTGCTGTCGCATTTTTTTTTTAAAAAAAAAGAATTACATCCACCAATATCTAAAATAGCGCCTCCGCCAAGTTCGTTTCTCCACAACCTTGAGCTTGGTCCAAGCGGGCGACCATCAAATGAAAAGTTTGCGCGCACGTATTTGACTTGTCCGATCACACCTGACTGAATGAGTTCGACGACCTTGCGAGTCTGAGGATGACAACGATACATGTAAGCCTCCATGACAAACAGACGACGTGCTTGGGCGGCTTCAAAGATGGTCTTGACTTGTGTTTCGGTCATACCCATAGGTTTTTCAATAAGCATATGTTTGCCTGCCTTGATGGCTTCCAGGGCAAGACTAAAGTGCTGAGGATGAGGTGTGGAGATATAAACGATATCAATCTCAGATTGTAATAGGTCCTGATAGCTGCCAAAGCAATGAGTCGCGTCTACACCAAACTTGGCTCCAAACGTCTTGGCACTTTCTAATGAACGACTTCCAACAGCAACTAATCTACCTCTTTTGGCGACCTTTAAGGCTTTGGCAAATAAGTGTGCAATATTGCCTGTACCTATAATACCCCAGCGTAAAGAATCCATTAAAGAAAAAGAAAAGAGAGAAAAAAAAGGGTAAAGGACCCTTTTTTTTTCTCCAGATAAAATAGCGTGAGAAACCCTGAACGAGAGTCTGAGTTTTAAAAGCCTATGGACGCGGAGTCCTTCAGACCAAAAAAGTCGCTCCTCCGGTTCAAAGCTATCATTTGACTACTTGACATGAATCATGAAGAATAGCAATAAGTAATTTTAGCAAAATAAACGAAACATTTCAGGCTTTGAATCATTTCATAGATTTCAGTTAATCTAATGTTGCTCACTCTATCAAACAGAGGATTATAAGCAGCTTTGTAGTAAACAACAGCATTTGTCGTAAGGTTTAAGGCTCCTTGTAGAGCCTTTCAACATTTCTTGTAGTAATTAATTTCCAATCTTTATATTGTTGCTTGGTCAAATTATCAACGTAAATTACGAAACCTGGCGTTGTTTGTCACCCTTGACGGCAGCGAAGCTAAAGTTCTACGAACATCCAAGAAATCTGTTAGTAACCAGCTACACGATGCCGTATATTATTGAGAGAAACCATTCAATGTTCCGGTACAGAACTTGTACATTTTCCTGCATAGACAATTTTTCTTCTTCTTTTATTTATAAATGCAAGCATCACTCTCTAAGTACAATAGTTAGGCAAGCTTATATATAAGGAAGAGTGGGCTATCACTGTATTGAAATTGCCGGATGCTTTGAAGCAGCTTGATAAGAAGGTAAATATCTTTTATATAAATACGTTTTATTTATATGCCAATGTTCTTATTATTTCATCAGCGAACACTTGCCGACATGTACAGAGCACTCAAGGTCGCCCAAGCCAACAGATACAACGATCGTGATATATATTGGGTCAAAGAAAGTGCGCTGAATTATATAGACCTGCTTTATGAAAACGACAACATAAGTGTGCACAGAGTAGAGTTTATTAGATGATGTCTATGACTTCATCAGAAAAGCAGGATGCTCAGAAAGACAAGAATAGAGACGTAAGAATACAAATCAATTTGAAGCTATTATATTACATGAGCTAACACACTTTGTATTTATAAAGTGCATCTCGCGTCTTCTTTTATTAGTTCCTTTTTATTTTTAAAAATAAATGTTGTCCTGTCGACTCTTTATTGCTTTTAATCAAAACACGTAAATACTCTATCTGATGACCATGGCTGAATCAATTCGACAGGCTCCCTCTCTTTTGCCTCCAATAGTCGCCTTCGCGTACAATTGCACACGAATGGTAAAGGATATGGTGGAGTGCCTGGAGGGCATTGAGTCCTCAGTGACGTTCGGTCACCCTCAAGAACACTCATTTTTCGTCCTTGTGACAAGCTCCAGCAAGAAGAGAAAGACTCTACTTCCTTGAGTTCATTCTCATTTTTAATAAAACTTTTACCACATCATACTAACATAATACTGTCGCGTTTAATTAAATCGTGGTTTATCTTTCACTTTACCTCATTGTTATTGAAGGTATTTGCCTGTTGCTGTCATAACATACAATGCTTGTATATTGAATAATAAAGAACTGTAGAACTTGCTACCACAGAATCAGTGTATCGTCATCTTGAACAATTTAATTACCAAATGATGAAAAGGCGGTTGAATGTACAATGAGTGGGTAAATCAAATTAAAAAAATGATATCTAACGTCGTCAAGCATGTATTTCAGTAAGCATTTAGAGTGCTTGATCCTTATGGATCTTCTTATCAACGTATACAGTGCTTTCCCATCTTTTTGACTCTGTATACTAAAAGGGGTAGATACTCGTTCTATCAACTAAATGACCACATTCGTCACTACAGTGTTAATCATAAAAGAAAATTGATAAGCTACTTTGTCATGATTTGATTGACCATCTCTTTTAACTGCGCCATGTCTTTATCATATTTTATTAGGCTTTCATTAGCCTAGATTTAATCCAAATAAAGTAAATAAGCTGGTTTGGTTATGCTTTATAATAATGATGCCAAATGGAGTGCTATAATGATCCATGGTATTGATAAGCAGTAAGCTATACCCTAATGATTAGTGAGTATTATTCATTACCTATTTGTCTTGTTTATTGCTAGTATCTTATTTCCATATAAGACCTATTTTTATCCATTTCATGCATTCATGTATTCATATTCCTTTTCATGGTTATAAAAGCTCCTTTCTCATCGTCCAATAAATCACATATTTGATCATGCTCCCCATTCATTATATGCGTGTATCCATGCTATTAAGGGGCGTTACATAAATTTAGTCGCGTACCTTAGCAGCCATTCTGTTTCGAGCGCCATTTGAAATAGTTTATGCAGACTTCACTTTTTTTTTAAAAAAAGTCTTTGCTTTATTATAAAATGAGTGTACAGTCATTAAATCTATTACAATTACAATAGTTGCTAATGTTTGACGACATTTCATAATCAAAAGGGGAAAGAATGGGCATAAAACTTTTACCTTTTCGTATCCACAAAAATGAAAATAAAAACATAATAAAACCTTATATTCTCCTAAGCCAGCAATTTAATTACGTTCCGTGTTCGATAAACAGGTTTGATGCATGATTCGAAGTACCAGAAAAAGACCAGATGATACACCATCAAAAGTATTAATTACTCTCATGAGAGCTACCTATTTATTTTTAAAAAAAAATAGTATTGATCTATGATAAATTAAGCATACGTGACTATGACAGAATAAGCTCTCCTTCTTTCTTAAGCACGCTATTTAATATCAGAGACTAAAAAGGTATGATGATAAGCAAACAAAGGGTGATGCATAAACTGTTCTTTAATGCTGGAATAAGAGAAAATAAAAGCAACCATAATACATTGTGTTTAAACAAGTAGCTTAATCATTGTTCATTTCACTTGTTGCCCAGATTCTTTTGATTGACAATTAACAACTACTACGTGTGTTTCACAATATCGGTAGGCTAGCGATCTTTGATAAAAGCCCTTTGTTTATCATCAGCTACCATTTTTAAGGATGTCTCCTTTTCTTTTACATTTGATTTTCACCTTACTTTTTCACCCATTTATCAAAGAGAAAAAAAATAGGAAAAATACTTAATGGAAATAAGAAAAGCCAAGCAATCATCACAAAAATTACATGCGTGTGAGTGAGGACAACTGTATGTAAACAAGCGGTCTTACAAACAATAAAGAAGGCGTAAAAATTATGCAAAGTAAACAAACCAAAAAAGAAAAAGATACAAGAGAATATTCCACATTCTAAACAAAAACAAAAAAAAAAGGAGGAAAGTTCGGATGTGTTCTAATATGGAAAAGCTAGAGAATAAGTTATTTATTTATTCATGAATTAACAAAAGAGGAATGAGTCATTTATTTTCAGCCTAAATAACATAATTCACGTAAACAAAAAGCTATAAAAGAGACCATCATTCTTGTCCCTTTTTCTTCATTCTTTATCTCTTTTAGAAATTATCCTACGGTTCTATTATTCCTTATGTTTAAAAAGGTACAATATCATTTGGGTGATTTCAGAGTACATATAACTAATGTCATCGTTTAGAAAATACACTTTTGCTGACTCTATTTCATGGTTCCTGATGCATCTTACTCTATCATAATGGCCTCTCACGGGGTGAAGCCTTAAAGAAATTTCTGCTACTCGCTAATGCTCAAAATGTCTACTCATGCTCAAAAAATGCTTACTACTGCTTATTAATACAATCAAACAATCAAACAAACACTCAAATGCTTATCAAATGCTTATCAATGCCTACAAATGATCATCAGTGCCTGAAAATGCCAGTGAATGCCAGTCCCACGCTTATCAACATCGGAAAGTCCCTGAAGAATTTTGCCCATGTCTATCAATGTCTGCTGCTAATGAATGCTGCTTTGGAGTAACTACATATTCAAGTCCTGAAGCCACAAGAAACATAATCAGTCTACTTTGCTACTATCTGCCAAACTCTATCAAGCTCTGCTACAAGAAAAGAAAAAAAGTATAAAAAAAGAATAACAAAAACAGTAACCAGACAGGTCACTGCTTCTCTACGCTGGGATCACTCCGAGATGCTCCTATTGTTATGGCTCTGCCTCTACAGCTGATGAATGGCCCGTAAGCCCTCCCTACTACTGAGCTCGATGCTTTTAATGTTCCAACATTCCAATGTTCCAATGTCCCAATACCCCAATGTCCCCAATCTTTCAAGGTTTCAATGTTTCTACTGCGCGCACTGACCGTAGTATTTTCAAAAAGCTTTGTCCTAGGTACTTAGGTGCACTCTTCGTACGTTGAAGCTTCCCTTTCCTGAGTTTCCCATGGTTGTTATTTGAGTTTTGAGCCTTGGGTATTGTGCCTTGAGTCTTGAGTCTTGAGACTTGAGTACTTTTTTTTTTCATGGAGGGTTTACACCTTGTAGTCTTCTGGCATGCAGTCTATGGTTCTGGTCATCTTGGGTTTGAAAGCTAGCGATAATGTGACCTTCTGGACTTATGGAAAGAAAAAAAAAAAGAAGAAATCACTATTTGCTCTCTAAACTTGGCTATCAAAACAAAAATCTCTACTTGTTTAAAGCTCTCTCTCTTTGCTTCTAAAATGGCTTGAAAATCAAACTATTGCTCACTTAATAAAGCCTTCATTTTGTTACTCTCACACTTGACTTTTCGTTCTTTCATCTTAATAACTATTTTAATATTCATTCAAGTGTATATGTTTGACTTTAAAAGAAAAAAGAGTGATTTTCAGTACAATTCTAAGTTCTGCTATATGCACTCAAGCTTCCCTAGAATCTGTTAGAAACGAACAGATCTTTAAAAAGTAAAAAGAAATATCTGTGATATAGCCACTGTAAAGCAAAGCAAGGACACGGATAAGTTTGGTTGGTCATTTACTTTTTGAACCCATCAATAATACAGCAGAGGTGATTGAAGATAGTACTAGTCTTCTCAGTGTGTAATGTGTGTTGGAGTTTTGCAATGAGCTAGTCTCTGGGTGCAGGCTTCTTTTTGCAAATCTGAAAGTTTCTAGCTAGGAGATCGTTCTGATCAACGAACTGAGGTTGTAGCTTAGTAACCTGAAGCTGTAGGAATTTCTAACACAAGACTGAGGGAATCAAGTTGCGTTTTTTTGTCATACATTTTTTGCAAGACCTTAAAATAGAAAAAAAGACTAACTGTCGGATTTGAATCTTCGATACTTTCTGCAGGTCCATATATTTACTTGCATAACACGCATCATTATTATGAATATTCTTTCAAGGAATTTGTATATGAATGATATTTATGCATCACTCTAAACTGATGATTCTTGGGGAGCAGAACAAAGGAAGATAGGGCAAGACGAGATACACGGGGGAAAAGTGAATGTATGGAAAGAGGAGTTAAAAATTGATTTTTCTTTTCTTTTCTTTTTATTGTTTCATGGACTTTATACCAAGTCAATCTTCTTCATCAGAACGATATCAAGATCATATACCTGTTCCTATAGGTGTAGAAGACTCGGGCTACTCTACAGGATTAGCCAATACCAACTTTCGTAAACGAAACATAAAACGACCAGAACACAGCGATTACGATTCAGAAGACTTTGACTTGTCAAAAACAGACAAGATTAAGCAACGGAAAGAACTTATGAGAAAACAAGCCCTTAAACGGGATTTATATATTGCCTTGGGCTTGACGCTTTGGGCAGCTTATATTCGACTTTGGAAAATATGGCAACCACCTTCTGTTGTGTAAGATATCAGTCCACTTTATTTATTTATTTTACTAATAGTAAATAGCTTTGATGAGGTTCATTTTGGTGGATTTGCTACTAAATATATCAAGACGCGGTTTTTTATGGATGTACATCCACCCGTAAGTTTAAATTGATGAATAGACCGTGAATATTAACCTTTTCTTTGGCGCATGAATTGTAGTTGGCAAAAATGTTGATTGCTCTTGTGGGTAAATTAGCAGGCTTAAAAGACTTTGACTTTAAAGAGATTGGAAAGTAAGGGAGAGATAAAAACAAGCCATACAAAAAGAGAGAAGAGTGATGCTGATTATTTTATACAGAGATTATCTTGCAGACAATGTTCCATATATTCCAATGCGAGTATTTTGTGGTCTTACAGGATTACTCGTTGTTCCTATCGCCTATCTTACAATACGTGGTGCTGGTCATTCAACCGCTGCTGGATTAGTTGCTGCTTTCATGGTGTGTTATGGTAAGTCATAAAAGAAAAATATAGAAACAGAGATAGTAAACACCCAAGAATAGAAAACGGATTGATCGCAAACAATCGACTCATTTTACTGGACCCACCTCTTTTATTCTTTACCTCAATAACAACACTGGCATGGACCTATTTCTTTAACCAAAAGCGTAGACCGTTTCAATTTTGGTGGTATTTTTGGCTGGCAGCCACAGGTGCAGGATTAGGACTTACGGTCAGCTGTAAATGGGTGGGATTATTTACGATTGCAACCATCGGTACATCAACCGTCAAAAATTTGTGGGAACTTTGGGGAAACACACGTATATCAAAAGTAAGAACAACATGTATAAGAGGAGACGGATGGACTGATTCTTTTATTTTTATGAGCAGTATGTTTTTATGAGACATTTTGGAGCGAGAGCGCTTTGTTTGATTGTATTGCCTATCAGCCTTTACATGATGATGTTTGCAATTCACTTTCATTCATTACCAAACAGTGGCGAAGGTGACGGATTCATGACACCCGAATTTCAGCAGACATTGGATGGACATACTGATATTCAGTCACCTATTGGTAATGATCAATATATGCTTATGTTATAATACTCATCTATTATTTCTAGATGTTGCATATGAATCTAAAGTATTCATTCGACATGTGGCTACAAGAGGAGGATATCTTCATTCACATCCACACAATTATCCTGGAGGCAGCAAACGTAAGCACAGCGACAGATATAAAAAGATAGTATCTAATAAAGCGATTTTAGAACAACAGGTGACACTTTATCCTCACCGTGACGATAATAATTGGTGGACATTTAGAAAAGTAGATGACGAAGAAACAAAGGAAATTGAATATATCAAGCACGGTGATATTGTTACCTTGAAACATTCTGATTCCGTCAAGAGATTACATTCACACGATATAAGACCACCTATGACTGATTTGGAGTATCATAATGAAGTGAGGTACAAGGGAGAGAATGATATTAATGGATTGAAGGTTAATTTATTGAAACTTTAGTGCTTATGGCTTTGAGAATTTCACCGGAGATGCCAATGACAATTGGAGAGTAGAAATTGTAGAAGGTGATAAACGTGACCCAGTATCAAAGGAGCGAATAAGAACGATTCATACCAAGTTTCGTCTGGTTCATGTCATAACAGGATGCCACCTCTTTTCACATACTGTTAAATTACCAGAGTGGGGTTTCGATCAACAAGAGGTAACGTGTATCAAAGGAGGCAAAGTACCAAAGACCTTGTGGTATGTAGAGACTACGGAGAACCCAATGCGTAAGATATACAAATATAGTATCCATGGGCGATCTATTTGGGCATTGACACCTTTTCATTCTAGTGCCACCCGAGACAGAAAAAGTAACTTATAATAAGCCCGGCTTTTTTGCCAAATTTGTCGAATTAAACAAAGTGATGTGGGATACAAACAAAGGCCTGACCTCATCGCATCCTTATGATTCAAGGCCAGAGGTATGTTAATAAGGTTGTACCTTAATTAGGTGTAACTCCTTTTACTGTCTTAGTCTTGGCCATTGCTGCGACGAGGAATTAACTTTTGGTCCAAGGACAAATTGCACATCTATCTGTTGGGTAATCCACTCGTCTACTGGTCTGCTACCTGTTCCATCTTTGTATGCCTTATCGTGAAGGCCGTTCTTCTTCTCTTGGACAAGAGAGGTATTCAAAAGGAATTTGGAGGTAATTAAGTTTTTAAAATGAATGGGAAAAATGAAACTGATACACGACGACTTAGAGTTAAGAAAACATTATGATGAATCAGCTGGATTCTTCCTCATAGGCTGGTTTTTTCACTATGCGCCCTTTTTCCTAATGGGGAGACAGTTGTTCTTGCATCACTATATGCCTGCACTCTATTTCTCGATTTTGCTCTTTGCTGTAGGATTTGACTTGCTGACGATTCGTTTAGTAAATCGAAAACGATTGATGACTGCTGGAGTATGGATCTTGATGGTTACCTATGTCTATCGATGCTTTATACCCATTACTTATGGTGAACCTTGGACACAATCGCTGTGTGAAAAAGGAAAGTGGAGGTCAACATGGGATTTCGATTGTGCACAGTAAGTGTGTTTGTGTATCCAAAATATAAAAGGCAAAAAAATGTAATATGATCATAGGTATCACCATGACATTGAAAGTTACAACATAAAGAAGCCATTGATTATTGAAGGCATAGATAAAGTAAAGAATGTGTTTGGATCTTATTTAAGCAATAATAATAGACCAGAAGCAGTAGAAGTGATCAATATAGTATCAAATGAAATCAAGTTATCAAACGAATCAATTCAAAACGGAGAGAATTCTGCCTCTGCTACACAATAAAGACTGTATTCGTCCTTGTTTTACAAACATTATCTCCACTGTACGACTTTATTAAATAAGATCCATTCTATAAATTTACATTGTGAGAACAACATATGTGTCTTTGTAATCCCATTTCTTTCTCTTTTTCTTTTTCTTTTTTCCCCTTTATTTAATTATTATTTCATATAGTTTATTAAACCAAATGCTTATCATTCTGTTCATTCTTTCTTTTATTCCCTTTATAATAGCTTCACCTGTTATTAGTAAGATTCAATCGCTTGTGTTACTCTTTTTATTGACCCTTTTTCTTAGCCTCAGGGACATGCACAAGATACCCAGCAAACGCGAGTTGCTCAGTATGTTTTGATCATTCATGTTCCATTTGTCCTTTATTAACGTGTATAACCCTTTAGAATTTCATCGATTATAACGTATTTTTACCAAATGGAACCACTCTTGAAACAGTTGAAGCCAGTCTACAACAGTATAAACAACTAGGAACAGAATTTGGCCAAGTCAGTCCTGTCTGTTTTGATGCCTTTTCTCGCTATATTTGTTCAAAGGCGTATCCTAAATGTCAAACATCTTCTAATCGTAACTATCAACTTTAGACATGTAAAACGCGTCCTAACCTTATTTCTATTTTAATAGAAACAAGTGTGTATACCGCCTGCCTATCTTCATGTGAAGAAGCCGATGCTGCATGTGCTAGTCTCTTCAAAATGGCTGGGTATGCACAATTATTACCCAACTGCACAACAGAAACAACAAGTATCGGAAGCCCTTTACAGCCTGACAACTCTTGTAACAACATTCAATCAAAAAGTACATTAAAAAAAAGAGGCACTAAAAAATCAGCCATCTAATATCTTATTGTAACAGTGACACCACAGCAAGTCGATCAAGGAAAACTTAATATTTCTGCTGCTCCACCAGACTTTATCATACAACAGTGTCCTGCCCCTTTTGTGAAGGATACATTAGCAAGTACAGGTGAAGGCAAGACATTGGACCCAAAGTTCTGTCAATTTGGATGCTGTATTCCTTGTCCTGCTCAAAATCTTGTAAGTAACACTTAAAGTTAGAGTTTCATCATTGACACGTGTATTTGCAGTTTTATAAAGATGGCTGGGCTAAGAAAGGATTCACAGCTACAAACGCTGTCCGATTCGTTTCCGCCATTCTATCGGCAATTCTATGTATAAGTTACTTGGTCCTGCCCGATAAACGAAGGTAAGCCAAACTATAAGGCAAAGAAAAGAAAGGATACTAACACACATATCTCCATCAGACATCCCTCGCTACTCATCCTCAACTTGGCACTTAGTATTTTCTTTTTCAGCATGACATCGTTCTTTTCAATTGGTAATCCAGAAAGATTACAATGCTCAGCAAATGGTGTCACCCCTGGTGAAATGGGCAACAACGCGCTTTGTGCCGCTCAAGGTAAGTCCGTTTTTATTGATGAGTGTATCTGTATTTATCATTTTGGATAGGCGCGATTCTTGTCTTTTCCTCCTTTGCTACAACACTTTGGTGCTGTGCACTCATTCTAAATCTTCATGTTCACACTGTATGGAAGTCAAACTTCTTTGTAGACAAGTATCTCTTACTCAACATCATCTGCTGGGGTATTCCTACTGTCATCACATGTATTGCTCTCGGACTGCATTCTCTCAAATTTGAATTTGCTAGTCTTTGCCTTGTAAAAATGGAATACGTATTTAAATTGTACTTTTATCCTTTAGCTGCCATCATCTGCCCTAGTTTCCTCATTCACATTGGCACTTTCTTTTACATTGCAACAGTGGCCATACGCGAAGGATTAGAATCGGATATGTCCCAATCATTATCAACAGGGAATGTCTCTGAACGTCCTCAGGGCGTGAGTCATCGTCATCTGGTAGTGGCAGTCAAGATACAATGGAGAGCTTTACTGCTGGCTGTTGTAGCCATTGTGACAATCCTGTTTTATTGGGTAAGATATTTCTAATGAATGAATAACCATATATTAACTTTTTTAAAAAAGCTGGCTTACATGACTCAAGTCAACCGTATAGCAACAACACAAGCAGAAGGCACTCTAACCCAATCCTGGCTTCAATGTATGCTTACACCTGGTAACAGTCAAAATACGTGCTATGAAATACTTAAATCAAGCTTGCCATCCTTCCCTCTTATGGTCACAGCAGATGCATTAGCAGGTCTAATCGGCTGTTGGCTCTTTATCTTGTTTGGAAAACGATCCTTATGGCGTGAATGGAATGATTTGATTTATGATTTGCGTATTAAGCTTAGAGGCAAACGAGGTGAAAAGTATGGAGAACAGTTTTTTGCACTTTAATTATTTTCTACATCATTGATATATCTTTTAATCTTGCTATCTTACTTTAATATCCCCCCTTTCTCCTTTGTATAAATTAGTTTTATGTGTTTTATATTTCACTGCTAAATATTTTATCTTCTTGGGTTTATTGTGCATAAAGACTTGACGGACAAGTATACAATAAACCATGCTTACTTTTATTGATGTCATGGATGACGCATATTTAACTTTCTATTTCATATTAACACAATGTATGTTACGGATCATAAGCAATTTTCAAGCTATCATATAGCGTTTTTTACAACAGCACATTTACAGAAATATTTTATTTAACAAGTGCTATTTACACAAATTTGTACACAGAAAGAATGATAAAACTTAATCAGTTTCTTGTTCGACGTTATGACCAGAAGCCTTGCCTCCTTTGCGACCAGCTTCTTTTGCGCGTTCACTACCTTGAGTAAAGCTTCCACCAGAGGCCTTACCACCCTTGGAAGCAATTTCACGCTAGAAAATATTCATGTCAGATATATACATAAAAAATTTATATCTTGTACTTACTTGCTTTTCAGGATCCATGCTAGCAAAACCACCAGAGTGACTGGAATGTCCACCCTTGGAGGCGATTTCACGCTGCAAGCAAGTACAAGATTAAGAAAAGTTCTCCTAAGCTTTCTTTTTTTATCCACTTACTTGTTTGTCGGGATCCATGCTGGCGAATCCACCAGAGTGACTAGATTGTCCACCCTTGGAGGCGATTTCACGCTATATTTTATTTTTAATACAAGTTTGTCTTTAGCTATTATTCAACTTACCTGCTTATCAGGATCCATACTGGCAAAGCCCTTGTTGGCATGACCGGATTGGCCACCTTTAGAGGCAATGTTTCTTACTTCTTCTTTGGGACGGTTAGCAAAGTTTCCAGGGTTACTGTTTTGAGAAGACATTTTTGCAATCTGTTTCTTAATAAAAGGTAAAGAAAAGCGATGCATTTGAACTGAAAGTCCTTCTTTATATATGGCTTAAATAGATCAGCGACTAAGAAAAAAAATACGAGTTTATTGCGTGTTATTGATGCATGAATGAAGTAAACATGAAAACACAATGATACTCAGTTTGAATAGTGAATAAAAGATAAATGACAGCTAAAGTGTCTGCATAATAATGGCGTATTGGCCAATACAATCGCTTTTAACAATGTGGGTTTGCGTAATATATGCAAAAATAAATAATTCGACTAAAACGGCTCAAACTATTCAAATCATAATGAACGCGTCTTATAGAGTGATGTGTACTTTTTTTTTTGTATAATGACAATAAATTACGTAGGTTAACTCAGCATCCCTGTTGGCCCAAAAGTCTGAATCGTCTCTGAGCCATGGTTTACTATACACATAGTCATTAATATGGAGTATTCTTTTATAAAAGAAAGAAGCTCTTGATATTATTCTAATGTATATCGACAAAAGATTAAATCATTAACAAGAAAGTGTTTACATATTTATGTTTCTTGATTGTATCAAAAGAACAAGTATTTCTTTTCTTTATAAACAGTTTGACAACACTTTTACGTCTAGCTTCATTCGCGTTTTTTTCTTGTATTATATTTATCAAAAATAAACAGAAAAGACAGATGCGGTAATAAACAATGGGTTCGCATGAGATCATGTGCATAAAAATTCAATAAAATTAAGGCACAATTAGAGTTTGAACAGCCAAAATAAATACAGGCACAATAACACTCTGTCTGATCCATGTGCACTTTACAGATCAATAATCTCCAAATAAACACATTGAGATACATTGTAATATCCAAAACAAACGATCAATTCAGCTGTATGTCAAATTGACTGGGGATGTGTTTATTAAAGAACAAATGTATGCAAAGCGAAATCATTTATTCCTCATCTTCTTCTTCAGCAGCTTCACCGCTACCAGCGTTGGCTCTCTTTCTCTTGACACGACCGGCACGACCACCACCATAAGGAGAAGTCAAGGCAAAGTCGATGTGCTTTTGGGAATCCAAACGAACAATGAAAGAGGGAACATTGACGATTTGCTTACCAACACGGATGTGACGTTGACGGATCAAGACACGGGCGTGGTGAATAGACTTGGCAAGACCCAACTTGAAGACTTGGGTTTGGAGACGACGTTCCAAGAAATCTTCAATCTTGAGGGCAAGAACGTAATCGAGCTTCATACGGCTTTCATCGAGGACACCAATACGGAGAAGACGACGGATCAAGGCGTTACCTTCAAAGAGACGACGAGGGTCCTTTTCATCCAACTTTAAAAGTTCACGAGCAGCACGACGAATCTTGGAAAGAGTGTAACCAACTCTCCAGATTTCTCTCTTGTTCTTGAGACCATATTCACCAATCAACTTGAGTTCTTGGTCAAGACGAGCAGACTCGAAAGGACGCTTGGGGACGGTGGAAGTTTTACGACAGTTTCTGACGGTACCAGCCATTGTGTGAAAGAGGAAGAAATTATTTCTTCAAAAAATTTTGTTACTTTTTTTGCCCTGTTCGAAGCCTTGGATGGCTTGGTGCCAAAACGTGACTTGTTGGGTTAAAAAAATTTTTCAATTAAAGACAAACTCTCAGCGAATAGCCGCACACTGCCTGTGTGTGGGGGGTGACAAAAGGTAGGTTGCCTTGCCCATTATAGGGCTTTCTCTTTCTCTTTGATTTTGTGCAAACTTTGACAGGTAAACTTACACTTTGCACTTGGTCTAGTCTTTAAGTCTCTAACACTTCTTTCTTTACTTTGTTTATTCAACAGAATGCCTCACTCTTTTGGTCGTAAGTATTTCATGTGGAAATCAGCTTTAAAAGAATGTGTCAACCCACCAACATAATTATTATCATTATAGTCCGTGCTCGTACTCGCCATATGTTCTCTCGTAACTTCAGAGAGCATGGCACCATCCCTCTTAGCACCTACTTGAAGACCTACAAGGTTGGTGACATTGTTGACATCAAGGCCAACGCTGCCGTCCAAAAGGGTATGCCTCACAAGTTCTACCATGGGTAAGTAATATATACCTATGATTGGGTAATATGTATTAATGCTTGGCTACTAGTCGTACTGGTGTCATCTACAACGTCACCAAGTCTTCCGTTGGTGTCATCGTTTACAAGGTTGTCGGTAGCCGTTACATGGAAAAGCGTGTCAATGTCCGTGTTGAACACATTAAGCACTCCAAGTGCCGTCAAGAATTCTTGGACCGTGTTAAGCTCAACGCTCAAAAGAAGAAGGAAGCCAAGGCTGCTGGTGGTATGTATCGCTGTGTATGTTATTATATGTTATTTATTGATTTGTTTTTCCTAGTTACATTCAACCTCAAGAGAATCCCTGCTCAACCTCGTGAAGCTCGTCACGTCTCCACCAAGAAGAATGTTCCTCAAACCATCGCTCCTATTCCTTATGAAACTCTCATCTAAAGTAATTGGGATTTAATAAATGCACGGGTTTGTTTATATAAATTGTGTATATTTTGAGAGCTGTGCTCGTTACTTTAATCCATTCCCTGTTTTCATACGTTCCTTTTTTCTATTGTTGCATGATGCTTGATGTGTAACACTTTCCTATAGACTGGCTTCTAATGGCTTAAACTAAAGTGATTGGCAGTCTGAGATTGGAAACGAACATTGTCTAAAGTATTTGTCTTTATTTTTTAGAAGATGGATCACAAAGGGTAAGAATGAGGTATAGCACTGACGCTAAGGTCTGAAAAGAATATGCAAACGTAGTTACTGTAGTATTAGTCTCATTCAATATACTTGCCTGTAAGATAGGATTCAATTACATCTACAGATGGTGCGACTGAGGGTGCTGGTGCACAGAATCAAATTATTCCAACAAGCAGACCAGTGGTGGTAGTTGCCAAGTAGGTAAGATCGATGGTGTTGAGGAGTAGTCATATTCAAGAAGAGAGAGAGAAGAAGAAGCTGACGTTACGTGACGACTGCTTATCCTGTCTCTTTAACTTTTTCTCTGTTTGATTGGTGCAGTTATTACACTCACCAATTCAGCCCTTGAAGATAGTAAAATCAATTTATCAGGGTACTGTCTCACTTAATATTAGCCTTGCTTCACATGACAGAGCATGGATCCCTTAAATCTTTGGCTCATAATAATGTTTTATTTGTACATTCATGATTTGACTCATAAACTGGTAACTGAAAAATAATCTGCGGAGTGTTGCGCCGGTAAATCACCCAAATATAAACAACCTCCCCTTTTTTCTCTTTTTTACGTCTTTTTACAGTTGGGGAATCAGTAATGTCTTTCAACATCGTGAGACGATCTTTTCCTGTTAAAAGGTATAAATAGCACAATATCAATATGACTCAAACTAACCATATCATAGACTATTGACAGCTGGCTACTCTTTCCCATCTAGTCGTGCTGCAGTTATTATCAAGCCACTACCTAGATATCAGCCTGTCAGACACTTTTCATATGGATATGTACGTTATAATCAGCTACAAACTGAAAATAAGCCTATCTTGAACGAAACGAATGAGGCAGTTGCAAATCAACCTACATCTCGAATCGGCAAGTTGATTCAACAGTCAAAGGAATTGGTTAAATTTTACAAGGACGGCATCAAACTTCTTTGGTCGAACCACAAAGAAGCTAAAGTATTGCAGTTAAAGGTTCAGAATGAAGGTTATGAACTAAGTCGATCTGAATTTCAGTTGATTCATCGGGCTCAAAAGGATATCATCAAGCTTATTCCCTTTGGTATCATTTTCTGTATTCTTCCTGAATCTGTAAAGAAAAGAAAAAATGACAAGATCGCGTCGTTAATTTTATACTGTGTAGATCCCCTTACTTGTTATTTATGTACCAGCCATGATCCCAAGCACTTGTTTGAAGGATAGTCAAGTTGTATGTAAAATCAGGATAACAGAAAAGTGGAGTTTGTGAATTAATTGTTTTTGTAGCAAAAACAACGAGAAAAGTTGGATAAAGTACGACAAAAGATGACAATGAACGTATTAAAATCTGCAGAACAAGTTCAAGGGGTAAAAATTCTATTTGTGTGTAGTAAGCGGCATGACTTATGCATTTATCCAGATTACGCCTGAGGACTTTTTATCTCTTCCCAAGTTTCAACGTATTGCTAAGCATTATGCATATGACTTTGATTTAAGTCGTATCGATAGAAGACATCTTTCTGCTTACTGCAGGTATATAATGAATCAACAGTATCAGTAGTACATTGCTAACAACTGCATTAGATTTATGGGTTTGAATGACTATGGTACTCAGGGCATACTTAAGAAAAGACTTGCAAAATATATGGATTATATAGAAAAGGATGATAAAGTAAGATTAAAGAGATAGTGTATATACCAACAGAGACTTATTCAAAATAGCTTCTTGCTAAAGAGGGGATTGACAACTTGGATATTAAAGAATTAAGCACTGCAGTTGAAGAACGTGGTATGCGTTCTTTGAACGAGTCTGAGGAGCAAATGAGACGTGCTTTGAAATATTGGCTTGCAGTAACTCAGAATCAACAGTCTGGACAGATCACTATTCCACCTGGCTTGCTTGTCTTTAGTAGAATGTTTTTACTTAATGCAAAATATTGATAGATAGACACTTAAAATAAAAACAATAGACGTTGAGATATGAACAATACTGAACACTTGCTTATACTTGTCCACCGTACGTTTGCCTTCACTCTATTTTTAATGGGGGCTTTTACCTAAAAAGCCAATAGGCGTCACAGCGTGCTGTTACATTGCTAGTTAGTTTTTCGCTGCGGTCAAAATTATTTAATGTCAAGGAAAATATTTTGCTTCATTTAACCAACATTCAACATAGATGCTTTTGTCAGAAATCAATAGTGAATTGTTAACTTGCATCGCTGGTCATTTACCTTTAAAGGATTTAAAAACCTTTTCACAAGTCTGTCATCGATTCGCAATCATAGCTCATAGTGATGCTGTTTGGAAAGAGCAACTCTATAACACATACGGTGTAACCTATAAACTTCCTGAGGAAAGTTGGAAGGACATGTATGAGCGTAAGAGTGAGGATCCGAAAAATTATAGAATATGTCCTCATATTGGATACGTGAATGGACAGATATTGAAGCCCTATGCAGCAAAGTATCAGCAGGTGCTCAACTGGTTGCCAAAAAACCTAAACTGTACAACTTGTGGTTCAAACTGTAAGGACAGTGGATTGTGTCTCTACATTTGGAAGGGAAATACTAGAAATCGTAAGTATATCACACCAAAAAAAGGGTGAAAATCAGCTAATTTTTTTGACTAGGCTGTAAGGATTGTGCCTATAGTTTTCATAAAGCAGTGGAAGGACATGGTATCTTGATTCGAATGAACGTATTGCAACTTTATTGCTTTGATTGTAACAGATTGGTAATGATCACCTTAAGCAACTGATAGATCTGTCTACTCATCGTATTTTATAGCTGGGTGAAATGCGAGGAGATGCTAGTGAAGCCTATTACGTCAATCTGTTGTTAGAGGCATTGACCCATGATAGCGAGAAAGGTAGAGAAGCAATGAGAAATAGAAATCGATGTATGCAAGAACGCGTACTCTATACCGAGCAAGCCGATCGCTACGCGGTCTTAACAAAAGAAAGATACTATTTCGTAGACAGATTATGGATGTGCTCGTGGTTTCTGCGTTTATGCGATGGTAAATTAGGTGAGGGTCCAGTGGCAAATGACAGCTTGGAAGATCCCGAAAATCCCGGTAAACTCAATCCTCATTCACGGCCACGTGGATCCTTCAAGGGTGGATTCTCTATTGTCACTCCAGAGTTATGGGATTACCTTATTAAAACATATGGTTTAAAGGGTGGCACTTATACTTCAGGTATATTTCTATATGATTATCATGATGTTTATATATTTATGCTTTAATGTTATAGATGATATCAATGGTCCTGAATATAAAGAATTGAGAGATGCTATTGTAGAATGGAGATTAAACTAGACACTTTTTGTAAATAAAGAGAATTAGAGACCACCTGTGCCCCATTTCTTGATGATGCTGGGACAATCATACTTGAGGACAGCCTCTGTAATTTGAGCTCTTTCTAACATGAGTTTTGCCATACGATACTCTTTGGGACACTTTCCTGATGATTCGACAGGATAGATCAATTCAAACAGCTGTAGATTTTCAAATGCCTATTTTACCCCTTAGAAAAAGCCCTTTACAAGTATTTGTTATTTACCTTGAGAGCCACTGCGCGTTTGTAAAGCTTCATACCAAAACCTAGTCCCTTCAATTGTGTTCTGTTCATAAATTCTTTATACTCGTCATAGACCATTTGAAAGTTAAATGTTGTCATTTCTTTCTCCACAAGCTTTTTCATACTAATGATCAAAATGAGCTCCAATAGGGCAATATCTCTTAGTAGCTCTGTCTTTGCATCTGCTCTTTGTGCGAGGTTAGACTCTACAAAGTCTTGTGCCAGTAAATGAGGTTGACTAGATAGTTTTATGACAGGTTGATACTATAAAAAAAATAGGGTTTTTATATGTGACAATAACAATAATCATAATCACTTACAGCTATTTTATGAAATAGACGAATATCTTTAGTCACTTCATATATCTTTTTCACAATATTGTTCAAGGCAGGATTCTTGAAAAGCTCTTCTACTGACTGATTAAAGCTTTCATGACCTTCGATATGTTTAGGAATGATAAATGTTTGCTTGGCCATATTCATAAACTCGTCTAGTGTTGAAGTAGGAAATAGATAGATCTGTCGGTGAGAGAACCTAGACTTGACGCGCTTTTCTAATAGATCAAGTGCGTCCAGACGACAGGTTAAACCAATAACTGCCATCGGATTTTGTGCACTTTGAGCAGCGTCAAATAGATTATACAAGAGTGTCTGTTTTGGTTGTTGAGCAAACAAGTCAAATTCGTCTAGGATGAAGATAACAGGTAATGAAGTCTTGGTGCCTGATTTAAGCAAAGACAATATATATTCGAGTGAATCTGCAAAAGAGGTCTAGAAAAAATATAAAAAAAGAGTTAGTTTTGATTCCAAAGGGATGTGTATTATATTACAAATGAGCGTTGCTGCTGTTGTTGTTGTTCAGTGACTAGTTGTCTTGCGATCTCACTTAGAGCCAATCGATCTGTTGTCTCTGTTAGACCGTTTAATTTGACAATACAAAATTCTGGATATAGTCTTCGCAAGTCTCTGAGAACAGTATTGATAAGAGCGGTTTTGCCTGTACCTCTGTTTCCATATAACAGACAAGAGTTACTCTCTCCTGAGGACACAGTCTGCCGAAGCAGAGTAAAAAGAGAGTGGTATTGATTATCTAATCCACATAATTCGTTGGGTAATTCTTTTCCGTTGAGCCTTGATAGCAAAAGTGAAATGATGTTGCTGTTGCATTTATCTAATCGAGGTAGTTTATTTGGTACGAAGATATCTTCTTTGGACGCACGTCTTTTTGACATTTTAGATTAATTAAAGCCACTTTTGATATTTTGACTTGAAAGTGAAGTGAGGTTGCATTTATTTAGACCAATCAATTTTATTCTGTAGTAGTGAGTGAAAAAGTGGAAAAATGCCCCAACAAGAAAACAAAATCTTGATTCCCTCAGTCTTACGTTAGAAGCTACTACAGCTCCAAGTTATTAAGCTACAGCCTCAGTTCGTTGATCAGAGCGATCTCCCAGTTAAAAATTTCCAGATTTGCAAAAAGGAACTTGCACCTAGAGATCAGCTTATTGCAAAACTCCAACGCACATTACACCGGCAAGACCAGCACTATCCTCAAACATCCCTGCTGTATCATCGATAAGTTTAGAAAGCAAAAGGCCAATCAAGCTTATCCGTGTCCTTGCTTTGCTTTACAGTGGCTATATCACAGATATTTCTTTTTACTTTTTAAAGATCTGTTCGTTTCTAACAGATTCTAGGGAAGCTTGAGTGCATATAGCAGAACTTAGAATTGTACTGAAAATCACTCTTTTTTCTTTTAAAGTCAAACATATACACTTGAATGAATATTAAAATAGTTATTAAGATGAAAGAACGAAAAGTCAAGTGTGAGAGTAACAAAATGAAGGCTTTATTAAGTGAGCAATAGTTTGATTTTCAAGCCATTTTAGAAGCAAAGAGAGAGAGCTTTAAACAAGTAGAGATTTTTGTTTTGATAGCCAAGTTTAGAGAGCAAATAGTGATTTCTTCTTTTTTTTTTTCTTTCCATAAGTCCAGAAGGTCACATTATCGCTAGCTTTCAAACCCAAGATGACCAGAACCATAGACTGCATGCCAGAAGACTACAAGGTGTAAACCCTCCATGAAAAAAAAAAGTACTCAAAACCCATATCTCGAAAAACAATCACAGGAAAACTCAGGAAAAGAGAGCTTCAGCGTACGAAGAGTGCACCTAAGTACCTAGGACAAAGCTTTTCGAAAACACTGCGGACAGTGCATGCAGTGGGGACATTGGAACATTGAAAGTATCGAGCCCAATAGGGAGGATTTACAGGCCATTCATCAGCTGTAGAGGCAGAGCCATAACAATAGGAGCATCTCGGAGTGATCCCAGCGTAGAGAAGCAGTGACCTGTCTAGTTAGTTTTTTTTTTTTTTTTTTTTTTTTTTTGTTTTGTTTTGTTTTTCTATTCTTTTCTTGTAGCAGAGCTTGATAAAGTGTGGCAGAGAGTGGCATGGGCAAAATTCTTCAGGGGCTTTCCGACGTTGATAAGCATGAGACAGGCATTCACTGGCGTCTTCAGGCAATGATCATTTGTAGGTATTGATAAGCATGAGCAGGCGTTCACTAGTCTTTCCAGAGATTTGATAAGCATTTGACAAGCATTTGTAGGTGTTTGAACATTTCAACATTTGAGTATTTGAGTGTTTTAGTGTTTGAGTGTATTGATAAGCGGTGTCAAGCATTATTTGAGCATGAGTAGACATTTTGAGCATTAGCGAGTAGCAGAGATTTCTTTAAGGCTTCATCCCGTGAATAGCCATTACGATAGAGTAAGGTGCGACAGTAACCATGGAATGGAGCCAGCAAAAGTGAATTTTCTAAACGATGGCATTAGTTATATGTACTTTGAGATCACCCAGACACTGTTATACCATTTTCAACATAGAAAATAATAAAAGCATAGAAGAATTTTTAGAAGAGATAAAGAATGGAAAAAAAAAGTGGCTAGTGTGGTTATGTTTGATGAAAAGTAACCAAGTGGGTGTTAGGCTGGTGTGGTTATGTTTGGTGAAAGGCAACCAAGTGGGTGTTAGGCTAGCGTGGTTATGTTTGATGAAAGGTAACCAAGCGAGGATTGAATCAGCTTGGTCAAAAGCACTTTTGCCGTCAATCAATACACTTAACGGGCACACCTGAATTGACAAGGAGAACAAGAAGGAATACATGTTACTGCATTGTTTTTATTGATACGATCGACCAATGGCAACCGATATGATTGGTATAGAAAACTAGAAAATAAAAAACAGTTACAATTTCCTGTTCGAAATGGATCCCAAAGATGGTCGTCGTTTTATAGGAAGAGATTTTCTTTTTCCTTGTACAAATTCAAATGGCAACGTCGGTAGCTGAGCATTTTTCATGGGAGCCTTCGATATTGTACGATGGTATACGGCAATTTTGAAGAGGTCATCAAGGGCGCTTATCATAGACATTATGTCATTCTTTGTTTTGGGTATGGTAACTGTCGCAAGTTCAGTGAACGTATAGATACGAGGGTGAGTATGTGTTAGTGCATAGAATGTGATTGTTGTTCCAAGGGCTTGAAAGCACAACACACCGGTCAAATTGCTGGTGACGATCTCCAGTTTTGCGAACACTCCCAAACGGTAAAAATCCATAATTGCCGATACATCTGATGATCCTTCACCCTTCAGTTCCCCAAAGCATGTACGAAAGGATGGTTGGTATTGTTCGTAGATGGTAACTTCATAATCGGGTCGTCGTCCTACATCCGTGCCGTTTTCAGGGATGGTATTCGTACATTTAGCCATCTTCTCATCCATTTCATGCAAGTAATGATTGGATAAGGGGATGAACAATTGAACAAGCCAATTCGGATTCACCAATTTCGCCAGCATCCAAATCCTTCATAGCAGGTAAGAGTGATTCCACCGCAGCAACAATACTTTGTTCTGGGTGTTGTATTCAGCTTTGTTTGTTATTGAAAAAAGGCTATTAAGTCGGTGACTTGCGAATTAGATTCTTTATTAAGAGCTAAATATTATTAAATTAAGTTTGTGTGAGAGTTTACTTGGGTAGAGAATCTATGACCGCTATTTATATTACTGCCGTCACTGACATTATTTATGTTAATGTTATTATTGTTATACTAGTAGCTACTATAGTTATTATTAGTATAAGTTATTCTTATCAGATGCGATAGAGGAATGTAAAGTAGAATGCATACTCTACTGTAAGATTATACTCGAGTTATTATAATGATTATCTCATCAAACACGTCACTGGGCCAACTTTTTTCAAGGCAAGGTTGATCAACTTCTGTCACGTAGCCAAGTTACTGATTTCATTTTCATGATACATTTGGAGGATGCCTTTGATTGACATGAACAAGGCGAGATCAAGGATACTCGGCAATGACAACGATTTTAAAACTTCTTGATGCAAAATTGCCAACAAAGAAGGAGGAAATTTTTCGATTGGCATAGATTCGTATTTTACGCGTTTTTGTAATACCAACACAGATGAAATGCACCTGTCAACAAGCGAGGACACAATATTAACAAAATGCTAAATCAGTTTAACTGAAAACACTTACAGAAGATCATTAAAGCACCGATCAATACCCATATTGCTTTGAAAGTTCGACAAGCACGAAGAGAAATAATCATGGAACTTGGTGACAATGTTTGTCTTCTGTACTATTCAAGGTAAAACATCATCAAGAGCAGGAACCTTGAAACCATGTTGATTCACATATAGTTTCAATTCGTCCTTTGAAATGGTATAGTGCTCACAACACGGGTATGCAAAATAACGTACATTTGCATTTCCTGGGTTTCTGTTTCCGGATTTTGCCCTGTATATGTTCGTAGGCAACAGAATGAAATGTCGATTGTATATGTGCATTCGTGTTTTTTGATGCGTAGTGAAAGTCATATTGTCAATGCAAAAAGGACATAGCTTTTCAATGATTAACATAGTATACCAAGGATATGATACAAACAAATGAATAATGAATGCACCAACGACAAATGCTAAAGTAAATGTAGAAGCAATGGAATACAACCAAAGTCAGCTATGTATGTTCATTTGTACTACATAACTGCAAGAAATCATGCTCCAGCCATCTTGTTTCCAATTACACAGTTGCCATTGTGGAAGGTGAAGATGAACTGGTAAGGCTCTTTCATATCACGCTTTATTTTCATATAAAATATAATAAAAAATTTCAGTTCCTCTTTTGTACAATTAAAAGAATGTACATATACCGATTAAGAAACGCGAAAACAACCGAGTTCACTGGTGACGAAGCATTGCTTGGAGAAGAATATTCTAAATTGTTTAAGTTAATTTGGAGAGCAAAGGTAAAGTGCTTGGCAATCGTATTTTATTTCAAAGTATTGATAATTAAAACAAATTATGTAGGAGATAATAGCAAAACAAGTAAATTGGTTAGTATGTCTAGAAGGTTAATTGATGCTAAATATGAGAGTAGTGACGAGTGATGTTGAAAAGATCCATTTTCCTCATTTAATCAGGTCTCGAAAATTAAATTATGATATTGAGACGAGAGAGATGATCAACACCTTCTAGTGAGGCTACTGACTACAATGATTGCTACGATCTATAGGCTTGTTTTTTTTATGGACTAAAGTGCATAGGTAATAGCCTACACTGGATGAGGAGGGGTTTAGTGGTAATACCCATGACTCCTCAGCGTCTTGCATAAATTCGTTTCCAAACTCATTAAAATCTCCGCCGTGATTATTCTCGGAAACGACTTGAAAGCTCAGTAGTATAAAAAAAGTATACTTGGTTACCTGCTTCAGCAAGTTCGCGCATTTTTCGCAAATATTGTTTATAAGGACTTCAGAATGCTCAAAAATCCTCTGTTTTACTTCAAGAACGCAATAAAAGGATTATCATCAAACAACTCCAACAAAAATATGTGTGCTCGGGAAACAGTTTTTTTTAGCACATTTTAAAGTCTCTTCTTTTACTGTCCCAGACTCAGAGTTGAACTCATTTAGCAACGCGTAAAGTAGAATTACGATGTATACTGTTTTCGATACTGATAGGCCAAGTTGACAAATTGGACAATCTGATCCTCTTTCACATATTCCTTGCAAAGATGGTGTACTGTTTCTTTCTATCGCCATCCGGTTCGTGTTTCGGTCTCAAAAACAGTGATAAAGTATTACTATACTAGACCAAGCCGTCATCATAGGTCAAGGGAAAATGACTCTGAAAAAATCAATCAAAATAGGAAAGTGAATAAAAAATATTTTCAAAATGCGGGGACGAATAGTACGAATGTCCGATCACTTGTTGCATGTGATTCACACTGTCTCCTTTCAATATTCAAGCATGTGAAGTTTTCATTTTCTTTTTTCCCCCTTCTTTCATTTCTTTTTCTCTTTTTGCTTATAATGTTGGATCATTTAATAGGGAAACCATCGACAAGCTGGAAGAGGATTCAAGTGTTGTTGACATTAATTATCGGGTAAGTCTTATAAAATATGTACTGTTCATTGTACTCACATTTTATAGTTGGCACATCGTTTTGAATGGTAAAACAAGGCAATTGCCAAACATAATACAAAACATAAATAAGAAATCAGGTAACCCAAGTTGATTTGTTTGTGTATACAATTTATTAATGTATAAAAAAGTGGGCGGTTCACCTTGGAGAATCGTGTTTGGTGCTTGGTTATTTCAATACTTTGTTAAAAATATCTTTTTGCTTGTTGGTTTAAATGGTGAGTACTCTACTATTTATATATCTTTACTCATAGCTCTTTATACGTGTCATATAGCCCCTGATCCATTAGCAAGATCCGTAAGTTATATGTACTATGATTGCTTTATAATTTATCATCTACTGTTTTAGTATAGTCGTAGCTTTTATCGAGCCACTTGGATATTAACCGCTCTTGATGCTGGATTCTTTACTGCTATGCCTCTTAAACCTAAATGGGCACGTGATTTCTTTTCTATCCTCTTTTCAGTCTATTACCTCATCTTTGCCGATGCCGCTGAAGAAAAAGTCAGGAGGATTCGTGCGACTATCTCGATTGAGCAGATGCGATGTTCTTGGGAAAAGGGCTACCAGAATATGTTTTTACGAACATTTTCTCGAATCATGTTTCAACCACGCATGAACATCCGAGATACCATCATCATCGATAGACCCAATGATAAGCCTCCTACTGAAATATACCGATACTATGCTAGATCACCAGAGACATTCTCTGATAATGATACCATTATCTTGAATATTCCCGGTGGCGGCTTTGTAGCTATGCCACCTCCTTGTCATGAAGACCCTATCACTCATTGGGCTAAGCATACAGGCCTTCCTGTGATCAGCATCAACTATAAAAAGGCTCCAGAATACTCTTTCCCTTGGCCTATTGAAGAATGCTTTGATATCTACACTAGCATCGTGCAGACAAAGGGTAAAGTAATTGGTCTTTCCGGTAAAAAGAATATCAACATTATTATCATTGGTGACTCAGCGTAAGATAGTGAGAAAGAAAAGAAAAGAAAAAAAGGATACTAACGTTGATAAAGAGGAGGTAACATCTCTTGTGGTGTGGTCACAAAGGTGATTGAACACCAACAACTTCCAAAGCCTATAGGATTAATCTTGATCTATCCCGCACTTGACTTTGAGTTATCATGTTGGATGTCGCCCGAGCAATTATCACTTATCCGTGTCGAATCTCAAGCCAACATGTTCCGCTCAAGTTCTTTCAACAACATCTTACAAACAAAGGACCACTTGAGCCACGCGAGCCCATTGAGCGTTGTGCCCGACGTGGAGAAATCAAGTGGATGGAAAAGACTGTTTGGTATAAAGAAACGGGAGCCCATAAAGGATAAAGTCAAGACAACCTATGAGGCATGGGTCTCATCTCGTGTGGCTATGACAAGTCGAATGACATTCTTCAATGATAGATTACTTTCACCTGATATTGTTCGAGCCATGGCTATCTGTAAGGTGTCTCTGTTTATATGAAACGTACACTAACACCCTCTTATTAGTATACCTAGGACCCCATGCTCCTCCCGATTTCAGCACAGATTATCTGCTATCACCCGTCAACACATCCGATGACATACTCGCTCATTTCCCACCTACTTATATGATGTGTGGTGAAAAAGATCCTCTGGTGGATGATACGGTCATCTTTGCTGGTCGCATTCGACAAGCTAGATTAAAGTATCGTCAGGAACATCCTTTGGATGAAGCATTCCCTCAAGGTGATAGAGTACGTGTCAAGTTTTTAGAAGGCATGAGTCATGGATTCTTGCAGATGACTGCTTTCCTACCAGAAGCCACACAGGCCATCAAGACTTTAGGAGATTGGATGATAGAGATTCAAAATAATGTACAGAGAAAACCATACAAAAAATTAGGAGATGATCATCTGGCAGAGATCAGCACTAGTGAAAAAGACTTGCTTCACCGTAGAAAACAATTACTAGTCAACGGACTCTATTAGATCTTTTCTTTATTATTCGTATTTTATCGCTTTTTTAAATACAAGGCTCATATCATCTTCTTGTCTTTCTCGTTTGATAAAACTGTCTTGACCCATTCGATTGGATAACCATCGAATAAAGGCTGGGAGATTGTAGGTGGATTGAAGCTCTTTCGACATAAGATCTTGTTTAAACACATTTGTATTCCATTTATGAATTGGTGAAGACTGTAAACGGACGATGGGTTTCGTAGGATCGTTTGCTGGAATGTCGATCGATAATGATACCATAATGAACGATGATGCCGATGGTGGTGATAGTGTGATGTGTATCGAATAAGGCGCATCTACAGTAGCCACTTCAACTATGAGATTATCTTCCTTTTCGCTCTCTATACACGACAGATGAGTATACGCATACACATCTAGACTTGAATTCCTTACCAGCCAAGATACCCTTTAAAGAAAAGGAAACAGTGTTGTCCATAGAATTTTTGATGATTTGAGTAGTGTTGAATATCGATTTAAACAATATATTAAACATTTCTTGCTGTCTAAGGCACTGTGGATATTGTTATTCATCAAAGGATCACGCGTCTGTATGTCATATTTTTACCTGAATGATACTGTAAAGTTGCACTGGATGTTGAAATGGAATTCTAGTTACAATTTTTGCAGAGACTTTTGAAGAAGACATCCATTTATAGATTTGTTTATCGTGAATATATTGTTTGGTTGGGACGATATCAGGCACAAGCATTTCTTCTAGTGACAATGTTTCGCTTGTCACTGATGTTGATGTGGTTGATGCAACAACATGGTCTGAGATGACTGAATCCGTATTGATCATCCCTGAAAGATTCATTATTTTCTGGCATAATCCGTCAGACATTGGTATAGGAGGATCAAGTGTGGCAATGAATCTGATCTGTACTGAAGGTGTCGAGGAAAGCGGTTTAACAAATCTCAGGGGAGACATAAACTTTGGATAGTTGTTTTCGTAAACGACCTTGAATTGTTCACTGTCAATGTCTTCCTCAGTTTCATCAAATTCTAGTAAATAATTGGATCTTGTCGTAGGTAGATAATGCATCTCTTGAATACAGTCCTCAAACGATATTAGCAATTTGGATGATTGGCTCAGTATAAGATGATACTCGTCCCGTTGTATGTATTGTTCTTTTACTTGTTCCCAGTCTATGTCATTGTGGGATTTATCTACCCAGTAGCAAATAGAGATACCAGGATAGTTCAAATGTAAGCATGGTATACCATGTCCTTCGAGTAATATCGTCAACAAGTCAGGCTCTACTTGTCTATTCATCAAGTTAGTCACTTCTACTTTTGATAAACACAAAACCTACAGTTCATTAGAGCATATTGTCTTCAAGTCTTTTAATAGGTTATTTATAATAGAAAAGAAATCCATAGGTTTATGCTTAACATTCAGTTGATCTAACAATGCTAAACTCTGCAGGTTTCTTTTAAACAATTCAAAATTGCATGATTGAAGGTTCTCTTTTAGTATCCTATCTACTCTATCACCTTCTTCGGCTTGCATTGACTCTGATACAAATGTAACCTTTGTGTTATGTATCCGACCCACATCGTCAATATCGATCTAATGAGCCCCACCGTCCTCAATGTTAGTCTATTACTCTTACTATACACAATATTTATCCTACATCAATCACAATCAACGTTCCTCCTAGTGTAATCGTGGTTATAGGGTTTTCCGTTTCAAACATCTTGGATGAATCAACAAACGTAATCAGCCTATATTATATCAATTTCTCTTTCTTTACCATAAAGCCTGATATACTCACCCCATGGATTGCGCTATCTTTTCGAGTCGCTGTATCTCTATCTTTGACTTGCTTTCGTCCTTCTCTTTGAGTGATTCTTCCAGGCGTTCCTTGGACTTTATTAATATATTCTTCAATCGAATCACTGTACTTTCGAGGGTTGCTTGTTCCTAAAGAATCTAGTTGAGTCTATCGCGTGTCTTTTAGTACTGATTTACTTTTAAATGAGTAAAGTGCTTGCGAAACGCGGGATCAGCTCCAGCACCCATTTTCATGACATCTCCCAAGACTTCAGTTTCGAATTGTGAGCATATGTTACGTATCGAATTGATATGTTGAGAGAATTCTTGTCTTGTTTTATCTAGATTCACTGGCCCTAGTGCATGAAGCTCTATATATTTTTAAGAGATCATTGTGCTCTTTTCTGAAATCTTTTTTTTTTTTTTTTTTTTTTTTTACCATTAGGCTGTTTTGTGTTAGCTGTAGCGTCTTTCTGAAGGCATGGCCATTGTTGTTGAAGGTTGCGTAATGTGTCTTGAAGTCCAACTATTGCAGAATTGATTGAATTCTTGGGTAAATCAGGTTGCTTTGACATGTACAAAAAAAAAAGCGTAAAAGAATACCAATGCGGCAAGTGAATTTGATCAATAAAGGTGTCATTTTATTAAAAACGCTGCCTTTCATTCTAGCAGCAGAAGCATGGCCAATCTGCTTATTGCTTATATCAAACACTAAATAAGACGATCTCAAAACAAACTATTGGTGGATATTCCTAACAATTAGTTAATAAGCCAAAACTCTTTACTCACCACGTATTGGCATTCCTCAATATAAAGTTAGCGTATGATACAGTTGATAAGATCCTCGGCCGACTATATGCTCCATTCTTTCAGAGATTAATCAGCTTTAATATGGTTGCCTTCATCAAGAGTCCTCCTCGCTAGATACACGTTTCCTCTTTTTTTGGATCGAAAACGCTTGTAGCTGGTTGGATCACTAATTCTCATATTACCGACTCATTTTTACCCTTGCGCCGAAAGTGGTTTTTTTAGCCACCTTTATCCTTTTTCTGACCTTTTCCGGGTGGATTTTTTTGCGTCTAACAGGGCATTCCTTTATTTTTAAAAAACTAATGTCGAGTTTAAATTGTTTTTATCACTTTGATTGAAAACCATAGTAACGTTGGCTAAACAAAGACAACAAATGTATTTAAAGCCTTTTGCTTTGATTAGCATAAATATTTATATATAAAAAAAATAAAAAATTAATAATGAGGGGGAGAGTAAATAGGACCCAGAGAGTGTATGTCATTGCTATTCCCATTTTTTGACAAGTAAGATTATTGGATTGACAATATCTTTTAAAGTAGCAGGCGATTCAGTGTCATATCTGTATTTCGCCTGCTTCTCTTTGTGGTCCTTCCTGAGCTCAACAATGCTCTCCACGGATTCCTCGAGCAAGTGCTAAATGAAAAGACAATACTTTTTATATTTATTAAGGATTCTTATTACCTTTGTCATCCAGCAAAACTTAACCAAAGCTGGTATATATTCATCTTTATCATCGTAATCAGGCTTTATAGTCAAATCTGCCTCCCTCCAAAGGTCAAATATACTTTCTTGTTGGAAACAAACGCTTCAAAGGTGTAATTTTTTTCTTATTTGCATATAAAAATAATTAGAATTCGACGAAGTATTTAGTAAACTATAGTGAAATTCATCTGCTATGCTTTTAAGCATGGCCAACAGACCAAACATGCCCTTATGATGGTCAAAATTCAATTTGACGCTTCATGTATTACCGAAATGGCCTGAGGTTTCGAGCAGTAGTAATTCAATTTGCTTTATTCCATACAGCTTTATAAGCCCGTCTGACTTATACCAATTCTTCTCATCAATATAAAGGTTATTTGCCTTCAATTGCTGTGTCATACTCTGGAGATGCGACTGACCAGATTCGAAATCAGACTTACGATTGTTTATTGTGATACTCTTAGCAATGATATCGACATACGGCCAAACAAACAACTGATTGAATTCATCCTCATATTTATACTTATTTACATGCGAACTGTACATCTTGCACCTATGGTAAAAGTATTGTAAGATCGCGCTTGATAACTATACAACAAACATGCAACTTACGCCGCCAACAGAATCTCTTCCAAGAACTCCAGATCTTTTACTTCTTCTTCCTTTCAGTCTAATAACATTATATATAGTATCACTTCTCTTATTTTACTCTTGAACTGCTTTAATTCATCCTACATTAAGGAGTTCTAAAAACATTCGAGTTGATAGCATTTAGAGAAGCACTACATGCACCGGACTTTGGACTAATTCTAGAGGCGTTACCTCTACCCACTACCTATGACGTTGTCAACAAACCTTTTCAATGTATGGCACCACGCTAAACTTGTTCAGGATAAGAATTTATCTTGTTACAAGAAGAAAAAGAGAGAAAAAAAAAAGAAATGTGGTCATTGCTGTATTTTAACTTGTGTTGTCAGGTGCTATCAACAAAGAATCAAGATCATCGGACAGCCTTAGATTAGGTTGAGAAAGGCAGTCTTAAGAGATACAAAAAGCATGTGTATAAATATTACCATGAAGAATGGACAACAAGAGAAAGCAGCAACAAATCTCGATCTCAATAGAACCAGAGGATACGATCACAGCCATTTTTGGAGCAGGACTTGAGGTGGAATTCTCAACCCAATCAAAATCAACAATTGTTTGTAGTTCCTGATATAATCTCAATCGGCCTCACTCCAACTCCTAATGTGATAGTGTTTTCCATTGAAAAAAATTAAATCGTTGGTGAGGTTTGAAGGTCGAGTTGATGCAACCTATCTGGTTAAGTATACACAAATAACAGCATATGATCTACTGCTAAACTTGTTCGCAAATGCTGAGTTTTGTCAATAAAAAGAAGTAAGGTGTTAACTGGACACAAACCTGCATCTTCCATAGTAACAATTCTGGCAGCCTTGAGTTTCCTTTGACTCCTGTCAGTGTATCCTGCGACGTAGCGGTATATTAGAATCATATATCGTGACATTACTTTCCGGAAACATTGTAACAAAGTCTCACTTTAAGTTAAAAAACTTTTATTTACATATAATACAAAGGAGGTTTTACTTGTTAAAAAACGCTACTTTTCATTCCAGCAGCAGAAGCAAGGCCAACCCGCTTATTGCCCATATCAAACACCAAATAAGATGATCTCAAAAAAATGTCTCCAATGATTAAATTGTCATTCAAGCTACTTTCTTTGTATGTAATCCCAAAACCGCATCTATTCTCGCTTAGGGGAACAATCAGATCCATAATATCAATTTGCCAATGAACAGGTTGGTTCGTATCTGTAGAAGCAATCATGAGCTCCAGCTTGACTTCAGTTGTTTTTAAGTTACAATCAACCACGTACAACCCATTGGATTGACTCATTTCAGATGGGCTCCTTTGCGCTATCAGTCCAATGATCCTATCAGCCATCTCTTTTGTCAAATACGTAAATGTAGTGCCCGTATCAAGCATAGCGTTCTTCGTTGATGACTCGGAACTGTTACCGGCTGCGGTTATGGAGGCTGTCTGGTTATTTTGTATGACTTTGATATCCTGAATTCCTACTGACCAATACGTATAGTCAAGTTTTTGTGTCTTTGGATTGATATTTTGCTGAACCGGGACATACTTGAGTTCGCCTGTATACTTGCTCTGATTCACTGCGCCCAGTAGGACTTCACCGGCCCAGCCGGTAGCGTCCATGGAACCGAGGTAAACACCAAAAATAGGTTCTGGGATTAAATTTTGCTTTGCAAGACTGAAAATGAAAGGATCGTAGGCTAGGGCCGTATCACTATTGGCGGTAAGAGCTGGGAATCCTAGACCGAGGATGCCGCTTGACGTTATTGTGTTGTCAGTAGGTGCTATGATGTTATCTCCTACAGATGTAGCCAGACCAAATGTTTGATCACTAACAGATATATTGCCTAGTCGCATTGTATCTTTGGCATAATCTGCAGAAATGGAGCCTAGGCCATAGGTGATTGAAAATGACATGTTCAGAGGTTTGAATGTAGATGATTTATTAGAATCAAAAGCGCTTGGTTTGCATGCTTGGTTTGAACATTTAGATGAAGGAATCCATGTATCTGAACTAAAAAAAAAGAGATATGAATGCTGGTCCTTTTTTAACTACGTCAATTTCGGTGTACCTTCCGGTGTCAAAAGAGACCATAAAACTTTGAGGTGGTGTACCCACAGATATTTTTATCAAATACTCTGTTCTTTGCTCGTTATAGAGTTTAAAGCTAGTATCATTGACATATCGTTTGGTCAGTGAATGATGGTCATTCTGTCTCTTGAAGAGATCAAGTTGGATGTACTGATTGGATGAGCTTGTAGGAATGACAGCTGCTTGAGACAATATGATATGAAACAAGATCAAGAAAAAGATTGACTGTTTCCTTTTTAAGAATAACATGAATGAGAGAAGAAAAAGAAAAAAGAGAAAGTGAAGTAATTATATACTAGCTTATTGTTATTACACTTTCCAAAATGAGTACCGCTTTCTGCTAATTCCGAAAATTAGAGTGGGCCTAGACACTTTAGGCTTGTTGACGAGTTCTTTCCACTTTAAAGAAAGATGGTGAAACAGAGTGCCCCTTTTCTCCAACATGGTTGCTATCAGTAGAGAACAGGCTATATGTATGTTTTACTGTGAACCCTATAATGAGCCAAACGTCATTAAGCTTTCAAAATTGATTGCTGGCATGTACAATATCGAAATCTTTGTAGTATCCATGCTACTATTCAGTGCTTAAATATAATGTCAATTATTACTGTAAGATCTGTTACACCTAAATCGAATGCGGTCAACGCAATTGAAATAACTCAGTTTCTTCATATATAAATATAGATTATGCAATTATCTCTTTTCGTTTTACTTTATTTCGAATAAAGATACACACAATCTCATAGTACTTTCTACTTTGTCTGATGACATATTTAATTCAAATACAATAATCTGCTACTCAGACGATCCAACAGAGCCAATACTCATCTGTCAAACACGAATCAACCAAAGCTTTACCAAATTTAACACGTATATCAGCAGAAATGTGATTTTGTCTCGTGTGGTAGAGGATGAAAAGGTGCCAAAAAACAAATCAACAACATATTATAGAATTATTGAATACATGTTTTCTGCCTTACGATCCGGGTAATAACCAAGTCTATGAACAGAGAAATGTTACGAATGGCGACATAGTTTCAACATTATGTCAATATATTGAAATATTCAACGACAAGAGTGTCACGTCATTCGGAAACTGGTGCTCAACAAAGAAAGTTGACTTTCTGACGTGTAAGCCCAAAAGAAAACACAATACCAATAATCCAATGATCTCTGTCCGATCATTGTACGTTTTAAAAGAACATATTGATCCCTACTAAGTACCCTCGTGGTCAAAACTTGTATTGATAAATCAATTCCATTAGTTTCCTATAGATAGCTCTACCCATTACTTTCTATTTACATTTTTTTTATCCTTGTCCCCATAAAGGGATTTTTCTTATCCACTTCTGAACGGATTGACTTAAAGTATGACAATGCGGTAGGACGTGGCGTCTTTAATTAAATTTCGGCAGACTGGGAACTGAAAAGGATAATAAAAGTGGTACAAATATAGTAACTAGTTCATTAAAATGATAAAAGAGTACAATGTAGAATGAAAAGCACCAGTAAATATAAACAAGTGTATACTAATATCATCGTATTGCTGGCACGCTTCAACTTTTAATAAGATTTCTTTATGATGATTATGTTAGAGTGAGTTTACTGTAAGTTGAATCAAGCTTTCAGTATAAGCACGCACTTTACTTTTAACAGGCGATGGCTCTGGCATTCCTTCTATTGGTTCTGGCGCTTGGGCATAACTACATTTTCTACACTTTCAGCATATTAATCATACATTCGAACAGAAATATTGATATTTTATAGATTTATATATACAATAAGCAACGTCTTCATTTACACTGACTTGATATTAAGAAAAGCGTCTACAGTTATATGAAAAATAGTGAATTTTTGCTTATGCAAGACGCTCAACCTTGCTAGTCCCTTTCTTAATAAAGTATAACCGTGAACAATAGACGGAATGAGAGATTATTTGGTTTAAGTAAACCTTGGAGGTAATCTCAAAGTAGCATTATATGTGCATGTAAAAAAAAAATGTTAGAAGAGATGCACTGTTTTATAATGCAAATACTTTTGCTTAGTATCATCTTTAGGCAAGAAGAAAAAGCCTTTTCGAAAAAGTGCTAATGAACATGAGCTTACGCGAACTCTGCTGGACGAAACAAAGGATGCTGTTAAATGATATACCTTATTCAGAAATTATTCGCACACTGATAGAAAAATGATAATTCAGATAACAAATCTTAGGGCTAGCTGGGGAATAACTGGTCTTAGATTGTACAGCAAAAGATCAAAGATTGACATTGAAAGAATAGAAGCGAACAGAACAATCGCGTGAACGGCCCTGGTCTTGGACACGGCTCGAAAAAAAAAAAAAAAAAAAAAAGTGACTGAGGGGTAAGTGGACGTGATTATAGTCAGCTTGTAATACGTTGCAGGGGCCTCTACAGCTGCCAGGTTACTAACAGCGGCAGGTAGGCTTGTGGCATTATGCAGGATTCCTGCGTGTAACGTCAAGTACCTGGTAACAATAAGAATATCAACACAAGCAACACAGTACACATGTGGCAAACTTGACGGTTACGTTTACTACTCGGGGTATTGTAAAGTATCTGTCTCAGGGTTTATAACAGAAGGCACTAAGGTTTAGGAAACGATGTTTTGTTTATTGCGCATATAAATGCTACACGTCAGATATATCGTGGCGATAGAGACTGGGAGGACGCAAGAGAGAAGTTAATACAGCGTTGAAAACATGGCAAGGGCCACCTCCTCATGTAAATCTGCAAAATCTTTATCCGCTGCCGGGTAAAGACTCTGACAAAGAGGAAATCAGACATACGAGAGGACAAAAAGTAGCATACTTGGTTGAATGTAACCGTGTGGCATCTGAAAAGCCAGATGAAGAGAGCGATGATGACGAAATAGAAGGTTTGGGTACAGCAACTATGGATTTTTAGAAAGCTAGAGGTTTCTATCATAGACCAAAAGAAGCAAAGATAGGCTCTTTACATATAGGGAAAGAGGATTTATAGTTTATTTAAACAGTACTTATGATAAAGCTCATAACTCAAAGCGTTCAGTAACTGTCATCCTGATATGCCTGCTGCTGAATATGCCTTTTCTTTAGCTTTGCATCTATGTAAAGTATAGAATTAATTGACTTGTTACTGTACAGGAAAAGTCTAAAAAGAAAACAAAGATTATGTAAAGCGTCTCAGAAGTAGCTGTCTTTCTTTCATTAGTAGATAAAAAAATGTCGACAAATCAGTGATCATAAAAAAAAGATATAATTGGCAAAAGGAGCCTTATAAGGCAACCTACCGTCCTGTTGGTAAGTTTTTAGAGTGAATGACGAAAAGGGACTTTGCAAGAGGCAGTGTTTCAGTACAATTAATGCCGTACTCATGACAGAACAGAACCAAAGATCTGCGGTGCATGATATAAGGGTCTGTTGTTATTGAATAATTAGAAACGTCAAACAGTAAATGAGATCACAATAAGGTAATTTACATATTTAGAAATTTTATTGATAAAAATTTCTTCAACCTCATTTTTAGTATTTGAAGATGTGCATATATTCTTGATGTTTTCTATAAAAGAATGATCAGAAACATAAGACAATAGTTACCTGATCCAACTTATTTTTAAATGCGACTTACTTTTAACCGAGGAAACAAGGTAGTATCTGGAAAAGAAAGCACCGTGGTTTTAAATGGGCGGAGGCAAAAAATCATGAAAGGCTATTAGCCTAGTATGATATAGGCAGGCTTATATAAAAAGGCTCACGTTTTTCTAGCCATTACCCCATTATCCAATCCTTTCTCTCTTTATTATTTTTAATTCTTCTTTTTTTTTAATAATCCAATTGCATTTTATCCCACATATGCTTAGACAGTTAACGAATGAGTCCGAAAAAACGCTCACTATGAATACATACTTTGTGGAAGAGAACGACGAAAACAAGAGGCTAGATTACATTTTATCATGCCCACAGCAGCTTGCTTGCTTTCAAGCTTATTTACAAGAAATACATGCTCACGAAAACTTGCTATTTATCGAAGCCCTGTCGGAACTGCGACATGAAAAAGATATGAACAATATTGAGGGCATTGTGCTAAGGTACTGCAAGCATTGAGATCATTGTAGCACTTGTACCTAATCAAATGCTTAGAATATGGAAAACTTTTTTTAGTTCAGATTCACAACTGGAACTCAACGTCTATAATAAAGCCAGAGTGAATGCTTATTTTCAAGCACACAAATGGGCGATAGTTACAAAAGAGGAAGCCTTGAGTATATTTAGAAACGCTGAACTTGAAGCAAAGCAGTTCCTTGTAAGACCACTTTTTTTAAAAAAAAAAAGTTTATTTTGCTAACAAAGATGTGTTAGAATGAAAAAGTCATTGAATTTGATAAAATATATGGTCCACACATGTAAGTCATGATTGATTATTATGTGGATAAATCACTTAATTTCCTTTAGGCCAGTCAATCAACTCTATTCACGCTATAAGAAGAGAGTTGTTGTCATTGGTGGTGGCTTTACGGTACGTGATTGAGTTAAAGTTTAAAGTGTCTGTGTCATTAACTGGTTGTACAAAATAGGGTTTCACCATTGCTTCGATATTAGACCCGATGCCACGTTTTCATGTTACCCTAGTAGACACTAAAGGTAAAAAGAAATAATAGAAGAAAATAGAAAAAACTAAAAAGAATAAAAAGATTCCTTTGAATATACCCCTGGCATGATCAAGGTACGCCTTATTGGCTTTTATTGAATTAGCCTATACTTATACGTACTCTAGCTACTCGTTAGACCTGAAGAAACATCTTCATTGAGAGTTCGACATGACGCATATGTCAAAAACGGTCGGGTGGTTATCGGATATGCGGAAAAAATAATTAATGACGGTAAAGCTGTTCAAGTAAACAACGAAATTGTAAGTCAAGCAGAAAAAAAAAAGATAACCATATTCTTAATTATCTATTGCTTTTTAGATACCCTTTGATTACCTTGCCATATGTACTGGAAGCAGATATAAATCAAAACTAAAGTCTTTTGATACCTCTTCTTTATATCGACTATCGGAGCTTGCTAATGAGCACAACGATTTAAAGAAAGCCAAGTCTGTCCTAATCATTGGTATGATAAAACTACAGAAAAAAAGAGAGACACCTATTAACAACAAAACATAGGTGGTGGCTTAGTAGGCTGTGAATTAGCAAGTGAAATAGCTACACATCAATATTCTCCACCATACGACTTCAAAAAAATGATTACCATCGTTGACTCGCATCCATGTTTGGTGAGAAGAAGTTCGGCAAAGAGACAGCAAAATGCTCTAAATTACTTTCAAAGCCTTGGTGTTGAAGTCATTTTGAATGAAAAGATCGTTGACTTTGACTCTGCCAATACAAACTCGTACCTTGGCTCGAGAGGTACTATCTACAAGGGATATGACAAGGTATTTTTAGCTACAGGAACAAGTCCCTGTAGCGAGCTCTTGCAAGATGGAGGTGATATCGGATTTGAATCCTGCGTAGATCACTGGGGTAGGGCTCGTGTCAAGCCAACGTTACAACTTGACCACTGGAAGTACGATCATATATTTGCAGGCGGAGACATAACCAATGTAGTCGAAGAAAAGACGGGGTATGCGGCTACATTAGCTGGTGTCTGCATCGCTAGAAACATCTGTCGTATGGAAAAGGGAAAATCACCTTTAAATCAAGGAAGTAAAGGCACACTACCGGCGCCCAAAAAGCCATTACATGGTATTGAATCAAATGGAGGCATTGGACGACGTAAGTTACAGATTTACCATTCCTTTCTTACATTTACAGATAATAACCGCATAACTTTAGGGCAACTAAGTGCCTTTAAAAAGACATTTTCCTTTCTTAACCCTACATGGGCAGCATTAAAGTACTTTGACGAAAAGGAATTCCTAGAGATTGTGCAAGGTGAAGCAAGGGTGGTCAAGACAGCAGTTGGAAAAAAGCCCAAGATTCTTGGATTATCGGGAAAACTCGAGCTCTTCAAAAGTAAAGAACAACAAAAACAACAACCAGCCCCATTGACATCTTTCGGGTCCCCGATATCGCGTATCTTGTTTCACAAAACCTCGACTACCAATCTCTCTGGATCGGATGTGATTTCGAATTCAAACTTTTCAATGAATGACACCGAGAGTGAATTCAATTGTACGTGCGTGTCAGATAGTGAAAGCGACCATCCATATGATGATGACGATTATAAGAGCAAGACAATACAGCGGTTCTTGAAGCACGACTCATTGCAGCCTAGGCCACATAGCCTATCTCCTGGACATGCTATATAGCTATAATTTTCTCTCGTCAATTTTGTGTATATGCTGTATTTGTTTTTAATAAACTATAGTATGACTTTAATGTACTCTATATGCCCTCATGTGATGTAGACAACGGAATGAGTCCGTGGGTGAACCGAAAGAGTGTAACTTTCTGTGCTATCAAGTGCAATGCATTGACCGCTGTTAACATGCGCTTATTTTGACGTCATTTCGTATTAACGTATGGTGCATTGTTGAAATCGAAGCACATTTGTATTATGATGACGTTAGAACGTTGGTTACCTAGATACACCTATGGCATTGTAAAAACATAAATAGACATGAGGGAACAGTGTTGCCATGGTAACAAATAAAAGAAAAGAGAAGAAAAAAGGAGGCTGTGGAAATAGTGTTACAGAATATGAACTTCTTCTTGTCTATTTTTCAAATGAATTTCCTCAGGTCTTGTGATGTTTTGTTGAAGTGATTGACAAATGCTCCTCAATGACTCTCCTTTTTCCTCACTTGCTTTTTTAGGAAAAAAAGTTTATGCAATAAAAAGCTGCTGATACGGAATAAGGTTTTGTAGCAAGTGGTTCAAAACAAACAAGAGTAAAAAATAAAGGGAGAGGAGATGGCCTAAACGTAAAATCACGTATAACTTTGAGTAAAAAATGGGAGAGGGAAGTTATAAAAGGATAAATGTGTGAGTGATACACATAATTTCATGATGATAGTAAATGAGGCAAAGTGAAAGAGTTGCTTCCGAAGAGCGTTTTTGTACTACACTGCCTCTATTCAATAAGGGTAAACACTGTGTTCTCTTTTGTTCTCTCTTTCTCCCTCTGTAAATAAACAAATTACGAAATACAATTTCTTTCTTCTTCTTCCTTTTAGTCACTTGTGGAAATGAATAAGGTAACTCCGAGTTTCAACACATGAAAGATATTAACAGCACTTGTAGATTCATACTGATATCTTGAAAGATACACCATTCCATTACGTTTGTAATGTTCATAAGGAAAGATTGATTCCTATTTTGAAAGATCACAACATTTCTGATCAATGTAAAGAAATTGGTAAACAGATATTGAACAACACAAAACGGCCTTTGGTAGCTCTATATCCTCTACATGTATCATCTGTCATTCGCTAACTTGTTACATATAGAGTCAACATGTGGATGTTCTTATCCCTCAAAGAAAAAGAAGTGAATGTAAGTATAACTTATGTCCCATTTTACACATAGAAACTGAATGTTTAAACATATAGTTGAAAAGTTACAAATTGAACAATTTAAACAATTTTTTGGTAAAAAGTATCAAGAACTGCAGACGAAGCAACAGTCGTCAAGACATCAAGATAACAACAATAAGCCAGCAACTGTCACAGAAAAAGTATTATTAAACATTTAATTTTAAATGATATTAAAACTGATATCATCACGAATTAGTTTACCACGACTTCAATTACAAGCTCATCTGCAGCAAATAAGATTTTGGAACTTATTAAAATTGAAGAGTCATATGTTCACTCGCTCGAAGAATTGGTCAGTAAAATAATGAAGCCACTAAGAGACTCGATCCATCATGAAACACCTATCCTTGACCGATACTTGTTCAAACGTATCTTTCTCAACATTGAAGATATCTTGCATGTCAATTCCAAATTTTTGGATTCATTACATGAATATCAGTCTGGAAAATCAAATGAATCGTTTGGACAAATCTGTGATAGATACATGGACACCTTTGAACCTTATAAAACTTATTTCTTGAGTAAACAAGATGCTTGGAAAGTTCATCAACAGACCAGAAAGAATAACCGAGCTTATTCGAATTTTGTCATCAATACAAAAAGTAAAGAAAACTATAGAATCCCAGATCTATTGGCGCTTCCTGTCCATCATATGCCACGATATGTATTATTCTTCAATGGTAAAATATAGAAATGGGAGTACAATAATCCATATTTGCTAACAACACGTCATAAAGAACTGCTTAGTATGTTGGACCCTCAGGATCAAGAAGCATACTATTTACGATCAGCTTCAGAAAAAGCTAGAATTATTAATGATATGCAATATGGCACAGACTCGCCATTATTACCATTATATACACTTATAAAAAATGCTCCGGTATATACACAAATAACAAAAATGAACTTGTCATTCATCCTCCCTTTATGTGTAGACTACTTTTGTTGGTAAACGCCAATTATTAGGTCATTTTGATGCCACAGAACTTTTTATATCATCCGGTAAAGTCAATAGACCTGTAACCATTTTGGTATTCTCAGACAAGATTGTGGTCGTCAAACGAAAAAGCCATTCGATACAAGGAGATGATTACTTTAGAAATATCGAAGAAAATATCAACACTGAAAAGCCAGTTTCTCAACCGTTTGAATTCAAAGGTTGGGCAGACATTCGATCCATTGAACTGTTTAATGGCTTAAAAGGTAACACGAAAATGAGACATCGGTCCGAATTGCTAAACTTTGTTTTTATTTAGATCGCCCAGAAACTTTTTTCCTCAGAACTTACTTACCTGAACAAGATCCAAACACTCCTGAGAATGATGCTGACAATTATTTTAGAAAGAGTGATAGACTATATGCAATGGTCTCAAAGGACGCACCTTCTACTTGTATTGAAAAGAAGAAGGAGCTTTTAGAGCTATGTCAAAGACAGTATGCGATAGCAAAGTTGACTGGTAAAATGATAACAATATGAGTGAGAATATATCACTCACTGATCATAGAAAAAGCTGAACTGTACTGTGATCATAACAACTTTACTATCCCTGCTTTTGCAAATATTTATAATGATGAAAAAACATATAAACAAGCCGAATATAAGGTAGGACAGCCTCGGTTTTATCATTGATAAACTAACCAAGTATTATTCAAAAGAACAATATCTTGATCATTTATATTGAAAACGAGAAAATCGATTTGAATTCGTTTGTAACAGATGATGTATGGATCGTAATCCTAGTCAGAAAAGAAGGTAATGGATATAAGCAAACTATTCGCTCAAGAGTGAATTTGATACCTATTCGCGAACTAAGTCGCGAGCTTGAGTCTGAATTTATCATAAAGGATGACATTCGTTCCCATGGTAAATCACTTGACTTTATCAACACTTTATGGAATAACTGTAAGCTACTTAATATATTTGTACATTACATACTAACCCTTGTTCATAGGTTTCTTTTATGAACGAAGACTTCGCGCTACTGAAGCTTACTCTTGTATTCATGATGGACTATTACGTCAAAGAGCAAGGACTCGTTCTAGATCGAGATCTCTCACTAGAGTTGCAAGTAACATGAGCATCGGGCGCCTGTTTGGTGCCAGATCCCGCTCTTCCTCTCCTTCTAGAAGCTCTATTTCAACCACAGAGCGTTTGTCTCAAGATTTAATCCTTGACCAATCCACAACACACGTACCTAATCCTGTACTCAAAGTGGCCACAGTCAATAAACATGGTACGCCTCCTGCAACACCTGTCAGCCCAAATGGCTATTATACTGCAGCTCTTGATGGTGTCACAGCATCAAGAGCTCCCATGGCTGCAACACCGCCACGGAACAATGGTCTGTTTACTAAAGAAGACTCTCAATTCACAGACTCCTTTAACGACTTTTCAACAAGCTTTGAAGAGGGTGATGCCTTGTATGGAGGCCAAAACCAGTACCAAGATAATTCATTTTATCGTCCTTCTCTCTATCACGGCCATAACAAGAGTAACAGCTTTGATACCATGCTGTTCCAGCCGTCATCACCTGAATCATTATCGAGGCCATCGAGTGGCACAAGTCACAATAGCACCTTTGATGATTATGCATTCAACCCAGCTGATTCTGCATCTTTGTTGTCAAGCAGAAAGAATAGCGAAAACAGTCCCTTGTATAATTCTGTTAGTAGCAACAGTACGAGTAGTGTGTTCAGCTACATGGATGAAAAGATAAATGAGTACTTTGCTTCACGAGATAGATACAGCCTATCCACCGAAAGACTCGGAGATAACTCTAAAGCTGCAGGAGGTTATCGTCGAAGACAACCCCTTCACCCTGTGTTTTACAATCAACCACAAGCAAGCCAAGGTCAATACCGTGATTACCCTTGTGTAAATATGCCTCAAAACGTGCCTGATGTGGCTATAGAAAACATTCATCAGCTGAAGAACGAGGTGAACAGTATACTTGATAGCATGATACAATCCCAACAACAGATGAGAGCTCAGCCAAATATGGGCCGATACTATAATAACACATTCGAAAGCGTCAAAGGACTACGTTCTGTAGGTTTACTAATTTGAATGATACGCAAACTAACTCTATTTGAATTTAGCACATTATCTCAAAGATTGATGAATTTATGAATGATTTGGAACATCAAAATCAGCAATGTTTATCATTCCGTTAATCCTTTTGTATCTACACGCATATACATACATATATTCATTATACATATACCCCCGCATTCATTTTACGCTTCAGTCATTCATTTTAAATGTATTTTTACTCCATCCGTTTTGCATCCAGTATGCATTCACCTATTAATATCCCCCTTATGTTTTTCTCATTTTGATTTTACATGCAAGACCTGTTCGGTATGATTTCTATGATGTTTCAATAAATAAAAGCTACCTTATTCCTTTCTAATTTTTAATAAGTAAGCTGTCTTTATTCGTTAAGGGGACATTGCAAATTAAGTGTCTATTCAATAGCTATTGTTATTCGGCATTCTGTTGTAAGTTGGTAATATATTCTGTCATTGCATCTATCTGCTTCTGATAATTTGATTCGGTAGTAGCCAGTAAGTCTTGAACATGTTTCAACTCTTTGTTCAATTTCTCGATTTCTGTAAACATCAATTGTTTTTCCTTTTCTTCTGAAGCAAGTCGTTCTTTCATCGTCTTGTACATGTTTGCAAACCTTAAAGCTTTACTATCCGTCATTTGCAGCTTCTCTGATAAGTTATTTATTTTCTGCTCATAAAATGTTTTCAATGAAGCAATTTCATCTTCTTTTTCTTCCTTTGTTGAAGGCGGTGCATCCATGCCTGTATAGACAAAAACTTCTTCCTCTTCCTCTTCTTCTTTTGTGGGGTATATAAACTTTTCTTCTTCGTTCTGTTCAGCGATTGTTTCTGTTTGTGTTTGGTTATCAATCACTGGTTGCCTATTTATATGTATCAGCTCAATCTCCTGCTGAAGTCTTGTGTTTTCTTTTTCGAGCTTTTCATTAAGCGCTTCTAACTGTTGTATCTTTTTTGCATAGCTCTCTTCTACGGATGCATACTTGCTTTTCTCTTCTTCAAGCTTCCTATTAAGCTCTTCTAACTGTTGTATTGTTTTCGTATAGCTGTCTTCCGCTGATAAACGCTTGGTTTTTTCTTCCTCTAGCTTTTCATGCAGTATTTTAACGTTCTCATCTTGGCTGTTGTTTACTTGAGAAAGATGCTCTTCATATCTTTCATTCAACTGTTTAATCTCATTCTCGTATTCTGCTAATTTAGCTTGACCTTTCTCTTCGTTCTCCAAAGATTGGCTCAGCTGATCTTTTAGCTTTTTTAACTCTACTAAAATCTCTTCATGTTCTTTTCTCCACGTTGCATGTGATATAGCCAATTTTTCAGCAATCTCATGCGGCAATAGTATCGGAGAAGCCTATACAAAAAGTTCAAAAAGAGAGTACATTAATACAAGTTCATGCAGTACCTCAGGGATCATGTCTTGGACAGACTGAAAATACTTTTTAGCCTGCTCTTCTAGTTCTTTTAAAGAAGAACTATCTTCTGGTAGAACGTCATTCAGACCTACATATTTAATATCACCCACTTTTGCTAATAGAATTGCACGTAAACTGTCAAGTTCGGATAAAAGCCGAGCATCATTCTGCTGCATGATGTCCTCTAGATCGTTCAATAAGGATGTTTTTTCCGCAAGCTTTGATTTAAGTGCGTCGATTTGCTGCATTAATGACTGTTCTTCAGTATTCGACTGAGGTTCTTGTGATGGCACGTTAGGTTGAAGTGACTGCCCAGTTTCCAACTCTTGAACCTTTTCTTCTAAATCTTGAATTTGCTTTAACAAGCTATTGATAGTATTCGTAAACTCAAACTGTCTCTCTGTGAGCTCTTCATGAAGTATTTCATTTTCTCGTATCTTTCTTTCCAAATCAAAGTTGGCTGCATCCAATGCCTGTGCACTCTTTTCCAACTCCTTTTTAACAGAACCGCCAAGTAAGGAGAAATGACTTCCTTTCTAGATGATGTATAGTTTTAATAAATTAATTTGTTTTGCATAAGACTTTCTAACCTGGTCACTTTCTTGTACAGCCTGTATACGTTTTGTTAACCTTTCGTTATGGAAAGATAAAAGATCTAATTGCTCTTGAAGCTAAAGAAGAGGAGGGGCAGTATGAGTAAATCTATACGCATACTCTCTTTTATTTTTACCTTTCTTAGTTCTTTTTCTTTTTCTTTGACATTTCCTTGTAAAGCTACATTGGATGCTTGCTCCTGACCACTAGTTTAGATGGACACTGTTTTGTTGATTCTTGTGGCCTACCTTTATAACTGCCTTTTTCAAAACAGCATGTTGTGCTTTTAATCTTCAGTTCAAATGTTATTTAATTTCCCATTATTCACTTGTTTTACTCTAACATACCGAGAATATTGCTGAAAGAGTTTTGCATATCTCTGCGATAACTCTTCTGCTGAAGCAGGAATGGTGCCTAATTCACAGTAAGTATACAGTACTTGTGCAGTGCTTGGCTCTTTCTATTGTACCTGCATTCAAAGCAGTGTGTTTGGAAAATAGTCCATCGCTCATTATCAGAATTAGAAGCAAAAGAAATGGTTGAATATACTTTGTATGACGCCCTAGTTCCTCAGAAAAGCAACTGGCTTTTAAAAAGTGGTAGGTTAAACACGCGACCTCAAAATTGGCAGGGCGCGACTTTGAGAATAGTTGTCATAGCTATCTTCTTGGAGAACTTATAAATATATATATTGACACTTTGAGGTTTTTGTATTCTCTTCTGTAACTATTGAATTTAAAAAAACCTACTGCCAGCTTGTTTCGGGAACAAAAAGTACTATTTGAACAAGAATGGTCAACTATGCTTCTGGAGAGGGTTTGTATTCTTTGTGTACTGTATTTAGTTCATTCGAAAGTATCCTTACGTGATTTACTCTTGTTGAACTTGCTTTCGTCTTTCAGTGTAAGCTTAGATAGAAGCGGAAGCAGAATTGACGGAGAGAATAGAAAAGGTTAATGCAGCACCAAAAAGCTTGATACACCCTTTCTTAAGGCAAAAACATTCTTTAGTAAGAGCTGATAGTTGAAGTCATAAAAGTGAATACACTGACTTTAGTAGGATTTAAGACGAGCTTAACTATCCTAATTAAGGAACACTCTACTTTTATCTTTAATGATTATATGTTTCTTAAAGAAAAGCGATTTATCCAAGGAATGACGCCCAAAGAGTGGGAGCTCAACTTGTTTAAAGGCGGATTAAAAGAGCTTTCAACTAGTGTTTGTCATCCTGTGAGAACAATATATATAATGAGCATATATTTATTTTGTAATTGGAAAAAATAAAAAAATGCAATGCTTCATATCCCTTTTAAACTATTGTATAAAAGAGGACATGTGGACCCTTTATTTTTCAAAAAGCATTCCCTTTGACAAAAAGGCTGTTGTAAGCAAACTGTCTTTATCTTATTTTTCATATATCAGATGCAGTCATGCCTCTTGTAAACACCACTTGTATGTGGTTATGAAAAATGTACTGCTATTGTTTCGCCTTATGCTTACTCAAAGTGCACTTAAAAGAATGTCGACTGAGTGCTTACTTATTAGCGAATAGCAAATATCTCTCATATAACTGTCAGGTATCCCTTCATTACAGTTGCAAACATAAAGCATTCACTGAAACATATTTATACTGCCATCCATTCCCATATCTGCTCTTTTTTTTTAAAAAAAAAAAATAGACTATTTAGGACCGGCTCAGTCTTGAAACTTGTATAACGTAATTAGCCTTTGCGTTGACGTGATTTCGTAACCATAACACAGCATAATTCCTTGTTTGCTATTGTTAGATACCTACTTTAACTATATACTTTATTTAATAGATCCCTTCTTTTCATATTTCTTTGTTTATTTGCTATTGTCATTATTGTTGCTGTTGCTGTTTGGTAGCCATGTTCTTATTACTTGGCCTACACACACAAAAGCCATAATTATTCGATGACAGTTGAAGGCATTTTTTTTTTTAACAAATTGCAAAAAAAATGTAAAAATTACACAAAATGATAAGCTTATAAGAGTCGATCATATGCTTGGTTACCCTTCCCCTTCTCTCTCCTTTCTTCTTTCTCTTTCTTCAGTTGCTTATACATTGTTTAATGGAGTTTCATAAACAAGAAGAGGATCCTATCTCATTGTACAGTCATGAACCATCTAATTCAAGTACAACGACAACAACAACCAGTCGAGCAAGTTCGATAATAACTGTCTCTCGCTCTTCTGAAATGTCAGATTCATACCACATGTCTTTTACTGCTGGCGATCATCATTATCTTCATAAGCTAATAGATGATCTAACAATAATTGATGATCTATACAGCACATTTGAAAGCGAATCCGAATCAAGCTCCTATGGTAATACTTTATAGCATACACAACGTTGTTCCATACTAATAGTTGAAAGAAAAAAGAAAAGCAAGTCCTTGATGCATCGCGACATGTGGTACACAAGCAACAGACACTCGACCGTATGATACAATCAGAGACCACCTATATAAATAGATTGTCGATATTTCAAGATACATTTGTGCGTGCTCTAAAGATATGGCTTAATAATACAGAGAAAAAGGAAGCTACAAGAAAGATAAAGGGCACTTCTTTGATTGAAGCTATGGACAGTCTAGAGCGGAATCTCGGTAACTTACTTGATACACACTCAAACTTCTTGAAACAAATAAAAGAAAGGTATACCCTCTAGCATATATATATTTAGATCGTCTAATCATTTATTAGATACAGCATTTGGGGCCCAACACAGTTAGTGTCTGACATCTTTAGCGAGCTCGTATGTACGTTCATGACAAATGACAGCAGTGAATTAACAATGTCATATAGTTTGCCAAGCTTCCGGCAGCACATACCTCGTTTGTGGAACACTATGTCGATTACCTAATTGCGTTTGATACGTTGTTCAGGACTTCTTTATTTTCAAAGTTTATGCAAGTAAGTAAAAAAAAAAAAGGAGGAGGGAGAACAAAATTTGATCTTATTCACCAGTCTACTAGATCAACAAAAATGATGTCGCGCAGCTACAAAAGAATATAGAGGAGATCGTGCATTATCTCGAAATGCCATTGAGTCGATCTCTTGTATATGAAAAAGCACTTCAGCAATTAAAGCATCACAGTGATCCTAAGCATCCAGATTATACCTCTATTGCCAAGATTGCTGAAAAGTTTAAAGGATTTGAAGCGGAATGGGAGGAAAGGTAACGCATCATTGGAATATAAAACTGATATGTTCTAATAGACGTGTTTATTCAGGAGAACAGACTGTCTTTCACGTCTAGCAGTCCTTCAAACATGCTTCACCATCCAAGGATGTCCAATAACAGTGACACGAAGAAAAAGACTGTTACTGTCAAACGCGTTTATCCATGTCGACGTGGATGATCCTTCATCTACAACCGATATCAGAATATACTACTTGTATAATGATCAGCTGATACACTGTAAGAAGCAAAAAGAAAAGAAAGATCAACCTACAACTACAGTCTATAAAGGAACAATCATTCTCAAGGACTCTGATGTTCAACCCTTGCAGTCAACAATAATTGAAAAGATAAAGAAGGGGAAAAAGCCATTGTTCAAGATCGGAAAGAGATCAAATGATCCTACTGTGCCTGTAGCAGACTGCGAAATTTTTGGATTTGAAATAGTGACGAGAGAATATATCAAACCTTTGGAGCAGACTTATTTTGGAAGTCTTCCTGTAGACGTTATTCCTGTACTACGTCGATATGTAATAAGAGTCCATTCATTAGAAGAACAGAATCTATGGTATGAAACTATTCGTAAAGCTATCAGTTTATCAAAATAATCGACAAGGACCATCCTTATGCACAACTAATTTTCTTTATGTATTATGTCCAACTTTGTAATTTTATATTTGCACTCTTTATGTAATATGTTTATAATAAGATTCAAGTAAAGCGTTCATTTCTTTTAAAAAAAAACCCTTATCCTATGTTTATCTTTGTGTTTTATCAGATGTATGAAGAGTAGATTTAAGAGATCGATGCTGTGGAAATCTATGTTGAATCTTTGGAAGATCAGGACGAATTGTCACGGAAGTCTACCTCTGAAGGCGTCATAAGATAATATCATCTTCTTCACACGTTGGCACATTGACTTGTTTCAAACAGGTGTGAGTTGTTACACCATCAATTACTTTGGTGCCCATGATTAATAAATCAAGCTGACAAGACACAAAGTTGATATATATTTGCTACATTCTTCAAGTGGCAGCTTGATTACCCTTTCAGTATTGCATGGAACGTTTCCTTAACTCATCTGATTTACATTTGTCTTTGGAAGACATATTGGAAGCCGACCTGACTTTATAGAGAACATAAATGCAAATAGGCCACCTTTGCCTTTACCATTGAACATTTCATTCTCAGAACGTGGCTTTCATAACTTTTTGGAAAATAGCGCTATCCCGCCACTTCTTATGCGGACTGTGAACCTATCCTTTTTTATAACTTGATTGAAAAACATCAAAATTTTTCATTTTTATTTTTTTGCATAAAATGGCAGCCAAGCTTAGACAGAAAAAACTTGACGCTATTGCCGCTGCTGCTATGCCTCCTGGGCAAAAGGTCATTGCTCAATTCAAGACTGCAGAAGGTGAAAGCACTGGCCCTCCACTCAATTTACCTGGCGATGCTACTCCTGAACAACTAGAACTTTTACTAAATCAGCTTTTAAATCAGGTAATATATAATAGAATATAGATTCTTTTTTTTTTTTTTAAAGACTAAATCATTCCTTAGGGCGATGATCCAGTTCCTTACTCTTTTTATGTTGGAGAAGACGAGATTAAAAAGGATCTATGGACAGATCGTAGAGATAAATCAACCGAAGATACAATTGTTATTGTATATCAGCCTCAAGCTATATTCAGAGTAAGAGCAGTATCACGTTGTACGTCTACATTATCTGGGCATACAGAAGCTATCTTATCCTGCTCATTCAGTCCTGACGGATCTCAACTTGCCACTGGATCAGGCGACTGCACAGTCCGTATTTGGGATCTCAACACAGAAACACCCAAGAGCACTCTAAGAGGACACAGCGGTTGGGTTCTATGTATCGCATGGTCACCCGATGGCAGCACATTAGCTTCAGGCAGCATGGATAATACAGTCAGATTATGGGATCCCAAGACAGGCAAACAGATCGGTGACGGTTTGAAAGGACATAGGAAATGGATTACAAGCTTGGCTTGGGAACCTTATCATTTGAATTCCAAAGCAAATAGATTAGCAAGTTCTTCAAAGGACCATACAGTGCGTGTTTGGAACACTTCTCTGAGGAAGATGGAATTTAGTATCGCTCAACATACGGCAGCTGTGACTTGTGTAAAGTGGGGAGGTGAAGGTTTAATCTATTCTGCGTCACAAGACAAGACAATCAAGGTCTGGAACTCTTCTGGCATGCTCATCAAAACTCTCGAAGGCCACGGTCACTGGGTGAACACCTTGGCGCTCAGTACTGATTTTGTACTTCGTACAGGACCTTACGACCATACAGGAAAACGCCACAAGACAGAAGAAGAAGCCAAAGCGGCTGCTCTTGCAAGATATAATGCACTCAAGGGCAAAGGCTCAGAACGACTTGTCTCTGGATCAGATGATTTCACCATGTTTTATTGGGAACCAGAAAAGAGTAAAAAGCCTATTACGAGAATGACTGGACATCAAAAGCTAGTAAACCATGTTGCCTTTTCACCTGATGGTCGATTGATTGCAAGTGCTTCCTTTGATAACTCTGTCAAACTGTGGGACGGCATGACAGGTAAATTCATTGGTAACTTGAGAGGCCATGTTGGTGCAGTATACCAAGTCGCTTGGTCAAGCGATTCACGCATGTTAATAAGCTCAAGTAAAGACAGCACACTAAAGATATGGGATCTGAAAAAGATGAAAATTAAAATGGATTTACCTGGCCATCTCGATGAAGTATTTGCCGTCGATTGGTCACCTGGAGGAGATAAAGTGGCAAGTGGTGGTAAAGATAAACAACTGAAGATCTGGAGACATTAGACATTTGAACATAGAATATTATGTACACTTTATTCACAAATTATGATAATTTCAAACAACAAAAAATAATAAAAGATACAACAAATAATAAAAAAGGGAGCTCATCAGAAGCAAAAGGATAAATAAAGAAATGATTAGTAAATCAGCTATTTACATTGATATTAAATACTTGCATTATAAAGAAGAGGATTTATAAGAGAAAAAGAGAGACAGGAAAAGTGAGTAAACTTACAAAAGAGATTATTAATATCATACCCGAAGTGCATCCTGGGTTGGGCCAGTGATAACTAGCCCGGAAAAAGAAGAGAGAGAGAGAGAGAGAGAGAGAGAGTAAGAAAGAGGGCGGATGGGACCAAGGTTTGGTAAGAACCAAACTACCCCCAGCTAACACCGGCACTGTTTCGATTTTGATCTACAACAATACATATTAGTTTCTTACAAGAGTAAAGAATATAACATACCTTAGGGCTAGCTGGAGAATAACTAGTCTTACTTTTTGGTCCAAAGAAGAAAAGATAAAGAAGTCAGGGTCAGACTATTTAAATAAATTCTCTAACAACTTTTTATTTTGTATAAAGTCTTGACCACATTTATCTTTTCTCAAAAATATGAAGCTCATTTTATGTATAAAGTGTTTAATTGTTATTAATCTTGTAATGTGTGCGAATAATTTCTGAAAAAGGTGTATAGTTTTTATTATTAAAAAAAAAGAACTCTATTTTAAATATTACATTTTTTGGTATCTACAAGTGTTTTCACTGTCTTTCTCTGTTTAACAGCCAGCACAGACCTCTGCATTAGGTGCATCAGGGGCTTCCTTCAATTTCTTGTTACTTTCCAAATCTTGTTCAGTAGAGGTCTCTGACAAGTTGCGCTTCTTTTCATTGTTGGATTCCTTATCCTTTGCATCATTTTTGACAACTTGCTTGGGACGAATATAGGGTTGACATCTCCAGTAAGAATATTTACGAATACCATCTTCATTTGGTTCGCCCTTCTCCTCAGCATCTTCTCCCTTTTCTTCAATTTCTTTCAATACTCTTTCCTTCAAATCCCTGACAACACCATAGAATTCCTCGAGCTCTCTAGCTTTTCCAAGGCGTGCTCTCAAGTCAGTATGATGAGGTAAACTTGGGTGTAAGAGCTTGAACATGTGTCCTTTGATCATGCCAGGATTTGTCTTTTCAACTTTACAAATATCCAAATACTCTTCAGCAACCTCAAATGTAAAAGGAGGAAGATTTCTTCCAGCGGAAAAGATGGCAGGGTTATATAAACTGCCTTCAGCTGTCATGACCGCATCCACACCGGTATAATCAATGCATTTTTGAATATCTTCATAGTACAAAATGTTACCGTTAGCAACAACAGGAATCTTGAGGGCTTGCTTTACTGCCTTGATTTTGTCCCAATCGGCAAGACCCGTGTTATGTCCTCTTTGTTCTCGTAATCTACCGTGTACAGTGAGCATTTGAGCACCAGCAGCTTCAATCATCTTGGCATAAGCAATTGTCTTTTCAACAGTTGGGAAACAACGAATCTTGACAGTGACAGGAATGGCTAATTCACGATGCAAGGTAGATACCATCTTTTCAATCAATTCCCACTCGTCCTGCAAGAAAGAGCCATAATGACCTCTTTTGGCGATATTTTGAGGACATCCCAAGTTGAGATCTACAGCATCACAGTCATTTTCTACTAATTTAGCAGCTCTCAAAAGGATTTCTGGATCATTGGCACAAAACTATATTTATTATTAGAATAAAGAATCTTTTGTTTATATATATATATATATATTCATTACCTGAACAATAAGAGGACGGTCGTCCTTATTTGTCGTAAACTGGTCATCTCGATACTTTTTGGTTTCGCTAAAAAGTCTTGCATGGAACATTGGGGTCACACATACATCAGCTCCATATCGTCTACATAATATTCTATATGCCAGTTCAGACTGATCTACCATGGGTGCTAAAATGGTTCTAGGTGACTTTAAAGTCTTGTGAAAAAACTCATATCCTGCTAACTTGACAGGTGCCATGCTTCTTGTATATAAAATAGTAAAAGAGAGAGAGAGAAAATTTTTATCAATCAGATTTAAAAAAGGTTGATATTGAAATAATCTGATTGGTTTGTTACTTGGTAACTGCTTTTGTCCCTGCTTTGGTTTTTACAGCAAATCATTTTTCTTTAAGAGATTAAAGCGTATCAGGTAGCACTGCTCTCTTTCTCTCTCTTTTTTAGTTTGTTTCTATATTGAATAATAACTTATTTTATACAGCCCGAGTCTACAATGCCTTTAACTCTAACAATTTTTTCTGGATTATGGATAGGATCATTATCCATAACCAGATAGCAACCCCTTTAATCGATTCCTTTAGAGGACATCAATGACATTGATCAAGGATGTCATAAATCCTTTCCGATCAGTCCCTGCTTTTGTTACTTTAAGACCAACATTAATCTCACCGAGGGATCGATGCCGACACAAGAAAGGCAGCTGATTTTTTCATTGCCACTGTGGTATAGTCAAAATAACTTCTGGATAAAGTGCAAGTTAGTTAGTCTCTATTTAATCTATTTACTATAGATCAAGTCGAGAAGGAGAACTCATTATTAATATACAATTTTTAAACTTGGTTGACCTTCCCAATGATATTATCTATGAAAGAAAAAATCATTGCCAATAAAAGAAATACTATGCAAAGGCATGGGGATAATCAAGCTTATTGTTAACACTAGTTCTTTCTCTTTTAATAAATGATCCATTCGTCCAAAGAGATATCAATACGAATGATATCACTAAAAAGTGCACTATGCAATAAACATGATTTTTTTTTTTGTTTCTCAGAAGCTCGCTTTTTTATTTCATTTTTTTCGTCATGTCAACCAAAGCGACTAAGCTCGTATTTAAGGGAGATAAAGGAAGCAGGTAATAACTATATTAAACAGTAATTTCATAAGCTTATTTATAAATAAAAGTAAAAAGAAGAAGAAGAGTCGTTCTAAAGAAGAAGCTGAAAGGATAGCAGCAGAAGCAACAGAACAAGGTGAATTCATAAACGCCCATTATTATATACCTTGACAATAACATAGACATGTACAGTATGGGTACCAGCTGACAGTATTGAGGATCTTGTTGGACCACTCTTTATCACACAACCAACAGATCCACCTGTGTGTCTGACGATAGATGAGTTTGATCGGTTCATGGCATACCCACTACCAGACCTTTACGAGAGACCACCAGAGCCTACTATTGTACAACAAGTCTTTGTTGGCTCGCGTGTGGTTGGGTCAACTGGTGGATTTGCTTTTAAATCATCTAATGGAAAATATCTAAGCAGTGATAAGTTTGGTGAGGTCCAGTGTAATACTGAAGCCATTGGTGGACAAGAAGAATGGCGTCCTGTGATCACAGATGCTGGATTTGCATTTGAAAGCGTGTATAATAAGTATTTGATGGTGGACGAAGTGGCAGGAGGAGGATTCAGAATTCGTGCTGATGCTGAGGATGTTGGGTTCTGTGAAACATTTAGAGTCTATTGTCAATCCAGATTCAAGAATAAACCAAAATCCAAATCAAAAAACAATGACGATGATGGAAATGATGTTGAATTGATGTAAGTATCAATAGGATAGTATTGGAAAGAAGGGGCAAATACTGATAATAATGATAGCAAAAAATATCAATCTTATGGAACCAGCAAAGTACATGGTGGATTAAGTAAACGAGAATTAAAGAAGGCAAAGAATGAAGGTCGTTTGGCAGAAGCGTTATTAGAACAAAGATCAAAAGCGAAGGCTGATCGATACTGTAAATAATATATTTTGCAGCAATAAATATGAATCTTTTATAAACTGACAGCTATCCAAGTGGGTGAAGTGAACTGGGAAAAAGGTGATTTTTAAATGATTGTTGGTCCTATCAACAATATATTGTTCCATCTCTCTCTCTCTTTCCAAACACTTTTAATGACTTGTCGAAATCTGGAAAGATGTAAGGAAAGTACGCGCTGTCCCTCAAATGCAACATCTTGTAGAGTTATTCAAGTATTATAAATCTCAGTAGAACATTCACGCACATTTACTTGTTTCATATCAGCACCTTTTCTTTTTAATAAACTATTGGCATGTATTTAATCTTAAAAAAAGAGAGAAGGGTTATGGAATAAATGAACTACTAATTTGCTTCGGTGGTTGCAGGTGCAGCTGTGGTGGTATCGTTTGCAGCAGTTGTTGCATGTGGTGTAGATGATGATGTCGTTGTTGTTGTTGTTGTTGAAGGGTCTTTAAATGCTTTTATCCAACCACTTTCCACAAAAAAGTCATATATTCTGCTTGTTTTATTTACATCGATCTTGATCAGAGCACGAGCCTGTCTTCGTTTTAAATAGCCTTGTTTTGCATATTCCTTTAGTATTGTGTCCTTGATCACTAGATAAGGTCTAGGCATAATACGTAATGTTGAACACAATATCTGTTCTTCTTCTGTTAGCAGATGTACACCATCGGCATCTCGAATGTTGAGAGGGTTCGCAGGCTTTCTTCCGCCTGCAGGAGCAGCTGTAGCAGCGACTGTAGATATTGTAGGTGTCGCTGGAGCCTGAGCTTGTCTTTCTTTATAGTAGTTGGCACCATTTGAAGTCACAAGTGAAGCCATTTGTGAGCGGTAGGTATTTCTTTGACTAGCGCTTGCTCCAAGTCTATCGTTCGATAGCGACATGAATGTTTTCAATTGAGCCAGCCTATTCTGTTTCTCTCGCTCATACTGTTCTCCTTGACGTATAGTGGTTAGACCAGCCTGCCTCCACTCTTGCAACGTAGCTATTCTATCCCTTAGCTGCTGCTCTTTCACCAATCCTTTCACAAACGTTTCATAATCCTCTTCCGTCTGTAGTCTGCAAAAGACACGGGTTTTGTTGTATATCTCACGTTCCTCCTTTTGTCGCTTTCGTTCTATGGCCTGCATCCGCTTAAAGTCTAACCATCGTCTTTCAAATATTAACTTTTTCCGCTCCATTCTTCGATCCAGCCGAGAATTGTAAATATCCAATACCATGATCTTCAAGTCAATCTCCTCTTGTGTATCATCGTCGTTGAATACCATATCTTTAACAAACTGCTCTGCATCATTTTCATATTCTGTTTCAAATTCAAAACGTCTAGGCATATAACCTTGTATTTCATGATAGGCAGGGCCACTGGTGATAGGCTTTGATGGATTTGGCTGTGATAGAGCAGGTTTTCGAGGCACGAGTCCACGCGATTGCTGTAGTCGCTGACGTTTGCGTTCACGACATTCCACTTCGCTCGTTTCAAACTTGAGGTCCATCCTCGGCAGTGGCCAATCTGGACTGGATACATAGACATCAAGGTAATGCTGTTCGCAATCTGTCTTGTTCTTTGTTCCTACATAGTCTGCAATAGCTTGCCAGTTACCTATGCCCATCTTTTCAGCTGCTTCAATCAGGAGTAATTCTTCGTCAGCATCCCAGTCTTCACTAAAGATCGGGAAATTATGAGGTTTGACTATGCGATAATCGTGCCAAGTTTTATGCTTCACAGGCTCAGCGCCACCACAGAAGCAAGTGACGCAGAGATCAAAGTCGGGACAGTCTTTATCTGCACATCGTATTCGAACTGTGTTTGTGACATCATTAGAGCATGCGTCACAGTGGTATTTTGGTGGTTCTTTGTCATCAACAGAAGCCGCTCCATCTGAAGTTAAATTAGACGAACTTAGAGCAGTTGAAGAGGGCTTCTTTCTGTGGGTGATGGTCATTTCTATATTTATACAGGATATTCTTTTTTGGTGAGGATGTATGTCAGTCAGTTCAATCAAAGTATCACAACAATCAACTCATGACTGCTTTCCCATTTAAAATAGGATGACGTGAACTGCCCTCCTTTTTTTTTTTTTCTTCTTCTTCTTTACTTGGCACCTTTGAGAGATGAAGCCAAGTCGACAAAAAGAGGACAAACTTGTTCTCTCTCTGCTGAAGGGCTTGGAGAGGCAGAGACTTGTAAAATCCAAGCAGCTGGGATTAGACTAGAAGGGCTATCCTTTGCTTTGACAAACACCACTTGATGTATGGTGGTGCTTGTGCCGTTGTCACCCACCAATCTCCTTTTTCAATCCAAAGAAAACCAAAAATTGTATTGTGTTGGGAGTGTGATCTATATTGCATCTTTGTAATAAGAGCATTGAGATCTTACAAAACTGTAAATTTGGCTTTTGAGTATGATGCCTCAATGATGACTATAGTGTAATGAACGCTTTCTCTTGACACTCTACCTTGTTTGAAAGTAATATTTCTTGTTTTTCTTCTCTCAAGAAATCCAACCTTGTAACTCACAAGAATATACTCTCTACTATTTGATCTAACGCAAGAGGAACGTGTAGTTGGTTGAATACTAAAGGCCGTAAGCTAGTTACAGCAATTCTTCTATTGAGCAAAAGTAATAAGGAACACAATCAATTTGATTCAACTACAGGAACATCACTCTCACTAAACTGGCGCTTGCAACATCTGAAAAATAGGTTTCTTTTTAATTTGATATACTTGCAAGTCTCCTGGATATGCAAATTATAGAGGCATAAGAGTATTCAAAGGATGGTTGATATCCTATGTAACAAATGTAAATTTGACCGGTGTTACGTGTCCTATTCATCTGCAACTAGTAGCAATATCACTTCCAGGGACGTCAAAGACGAAGTTGAAATATTAGCTACACTAAAAAATATCCATGACAACATGCAGGGTATTATCCAGAGTGTTACTTGTTATATAAATGTGTTCAGTTTAAGCCAAAGACTGTCCTTAACTTGTTACAGCTAAACAAAATAAACAATAGTAGAAGCTATAGTATGGAAACTCAAGGAAATACCCACCCCTTTAGAGGTCTATTTCTAAATCCAATTGAGAAAAAGGTGTCTGTTAAACAAATGCAGCAAGTAAGGAGAGTATGTAATTATATTTTTTCAACCGAATATTGCAGAAAACAGTCTATTTCTATCTTTTTTACCGTGCATAAATGAATTTACTATTTTTTATATATAAAAAGAAATGCTAGTTTATTTGTATTTACAAAACTGTTAATAGTGTTGCTGTTGCCAACCTTTTCTTGAAAAGGGGTTTAGCTTCAGTCGAACCCTATCACAACATCCACCAGGCATACAACAAGGAAAGCAAGACCACCATAGACGATGACACCAGTTCCAGATAGAAGGACTTATTTCGATAGAATGAGCTGTATTTATGGTACTGATGTATGAATAAACGTCATTATCGTCATCATTATCATTGCTATGACTAATATGACTATAAGGTCGTTTAAAGTCAAGTATTGATTTTAATGCGACAGAGTCATTTCCAATTGATCTTAATAGATTTTTGACGATAGTTTCATTAATGATTAAAGCCGAAAAGAGGATAAAGGTAAAGAAAGGGTTAAATAGCTTAAATGGGTTGGTTGTAGAGCAAGATTCGATATAGAATACTGATCGATTTAATTGTGCTATCAGATGAGTTGAACTATAGCAGTTTAGCACATAATGACCGTCATCATTCTCAGTTGGTATCAGTCTCCATTGGTATAACTGTTTATCGTACATAAAGTTGAATTCCTCTGTTGATAACGTAATCTCTATGTTATTCTCACTATTCTTCAATATCATCTTATGCCAATCCTTGTCGATCAGCCTCCATAGTGCTGTCTTTCGATTATCATGGATTGTATTGTCCTGCTTATTGTAATAATATAGTATCTCTTTCTTGACATTGGTAACCATGATATCTTTCTTTTCTTTGTCATGTTCAATGTATAATTCTATCATCTTATTGTGACTAATACTAGTGTTGTTGCTATTGGTTCCAATTGAATGTCTTTCTGTTGTTGGAATAGGCTTTGGTATACTGATGTCATTCTCTCTTGCGATTATATTCGAGAAGCTCATAATTAGAGAGAAAGAAAGAAAGAAATATGAAGAAATATAAAATAGTTATTTTAAGAAAGTTGCACATGAGTTACAATAATCAAAAAAAAGGAAATCACCTTTCTTTGGCTTTAAAAAAGGCGGCGGTATACATGGGCGTACATATCGTTTTCTATTTTACAGTGCATGTCGTACTTTGAAAAAGTATGCTGTCGACATGATATAATGTTGATGCACATTGGACTTACTGTTGCGCGCGTCTTGATCATAATATTTTGTTATAGTGAAGGCTTTATTTTTATATAGTTTAATGACAACATATATGTTTATATATTCAATTCCTCATCCTTTTCAATTATTTATTTAAACAGAATCTAAGATTAAATGTGTTAGAACCATTCCTTTTGTATTTATCCTTTTCTCTTTACCAGTGATCAACTTGTTCAACTTGGCAAGTTTAGAAGAAACAGTCAAGTCAATGCTCTTGTCTCCAATTTCAACCAAGATACCACCAAGAATATCGGGCTTAACCTTGTTGGAAACAAGGAGCTTCTTGCCTTCAGCAAGGTTGCTCTTTTGAAGGGAATCAACAATCTTGTTCAAAGCAGCCTTTTCCAAGGGCTATTATATCACAGCTATTAGTAATAAGCTTGGGCACTTTATATATATAAACCCACCTTGGCTGAAGTAACAACGAGTGGCAATTCATTACGGTGAGCACTCATCAATTCACTGTAGGCTTCAATCACCTTGTCAAGGGTGTTCAAACGACCATTTTCGGCCAAAACTTCGAGCAAGTTGTTGGTCAATTCACTGGGCTTACCAACCTTCTTGGCAACATCACTAAGGCCATTCAACTTGGTAGCACGAGGAACAGTGGGGTTTTCCAAAAAGCTCTTGAAAGCAGTGTCCTTCTTGATGGCTTGGCCAAATGTGTTGAGGTCCTTCTCAACAGCTTCAAGATTGTTCTGACGGGCAGCAGCAGTGTAAAGTGCAGTAGCATAACGACCTTCAAGACCGTAAAGGGTGATGGGAGCCTAATTGAAAATGTCATTTGAGGTTAATGTCATGCATCGTTTTATCTAGTCTCTCTTTTTTTTACCTTGACTGAAGCAGCAGCGTAACCACGAGCCAACTAAGAATGACAATTAGAACATTTCTGGTTTTTTAGTAAAGTTCAAAAGGTATTTTACCTTGGGGACAGCAGTTGTCAAACGAGTGAATCGAGAAGCCATTGTTATACTTTAAGCTAATGTATAAAAAAGAGCAATATTTTCAAGCTTAAACACCCCCCACACACACAAAAATTGTATCAGGGCCTGCTGGTAACAAAAAAATCTAGCGCCAACGATGACGTGGAAGCCAAGTCGGATGTTAAAAAATTAGTGGCTGGGGAATTTGTATGCAAAAAGTGCGAAAGCTGAAACCAATTAAGCTGACAAGGACGATAGCATTATACTTTATGTATGTGATAGATCCCAGAGATAAGATCACAAACAGTGTAATATTTTCTTTTATTTGTACTTGCAAAGAACAACTTCCTTATCCTTTTACCCTACAAAAATAACGGATCAGGGAATTGTAACAATAGTGGTGAACTTTTTATCTCTATTTGATTTTATGCTTAAAGAATGGTTGAGTCTTCATTTCATAAAACAGGTAAATAATTAGTTTTTATTATCAAAATTATTTTGTACGCTTGTAAATCTTATCCATGAACTCAATAAAGACTTGCTTCTTAAGGCCAACAGATTCATCCAATTGTTCAATGAGAGCAGTCAACTCACGATAAGACTTTTCTTCATAAGCCTTGTATGTTCCTTCAATGTCAAGATCAATGTATAACTGCTTAACTTTGGCTTCGGCTTCAGAGTCCTTCTTGCCATAGTTTTCATCCAAGATCTTGCGTTGTTCAGGGTTAGCTTTGGCCAAAGCTTGGTTGATTAACCAAGAGCACTTGTTGTCCATAATATCTGTACCAATCTTGCCAATGACTTCAGGAGCACCGTAACAGTCAAGATAATCATCTTGAACTTGGAAGTATTCGCCTAAAGGAATCAAGATGTCGTGTGCACTCTTGAATGCCTTCTCATCCTTGATACCAACCATGTACATTCCCAAGGCAACAGGGAGATAGAAAGAATAATAAGCAGTCTTGTAAATGACAATGAATTGATGTCTATATTGTAAATAATTAGTTTTCGTGTACTAAAAGACCGACAATGCTGTTACTTTTTGACAGAGAATTTGCTCAAATCAACATGGTCCTCAGGGGCAGTAATGAGATCACAGAGTTGACCGAGTTCAGTTTGGAAAGTAACCTAGTGATGATCTTAGTGAATGCATAAACTCACTCATGTACGCCCTTACCTCATGGAACAATTCAACGAGTTCAATATAATAATCTGTATTTCTGAAATATTTCTTCAAAAAGATGTAGATGCAAGATTCAAGAATGAAGGCATCATTGATAGCAACCATACCAACGCCCTCAGTCTTATACCAACAGGGTTGTCCACGACGAGTGATGGATGCGTCCATGATATCATCAGAAACCAAGAAGAAAGCTTGAAGCTACAAATAAAATGTAAATACATTCTCCTCTTTCCTTTTTATACTACTTACGAATTCAACAAGCCAACCAAGGACGGTGGCCTTGAAGATATCGTCTTCAGTGACTGATTCTCCCTTCAAGATACGAACAGTGTCGACAACAGAGATACCACGGTTCAATTTACCTGTAAATTGATAAGATACTATACTCTGATACAAACATGATCTACTTTACCACCAGGGACGTTATAAAACAAGTTCTGATAAAGAGTCAAAACACACGCGTTAGCTCATGATGATTCATCTTTACCTTCTTTGTCCATTCATAAGCATCTTCAGGCATGTTGTATTTTCTAAGCTCAGCAAGGACCTCATCTGCTAAAGTGGGAAAGACAGAGAGGAAAGCTTTTCTGTTTTCTTCCTTTTGTAACTTGACAGCAACCATATTCACGAATAAACAAGGAAAATAAAGTGTGCGTTTTTTTTTTTCTGTTCCCTGTACCTTCCTTTGATCAGGTTTATAAAAACTCAGCCAGCCCAGCTTCGGCTCAAGTCACAGACAGTAAAGTTTTTTGATCAACTTTTTTCTCTGTTGTATCACAACCCCTGATTCTTTTGCAGTGAAGTAAAAGGCAAAAATTGATATGCACTAGGTTCATCATTCATCTTCTCCTTCCATGTTTTCTTTTTGCCTTGTTTGTCCTTTTGAACATTTGGGAACCCTGTTGCAAATCAAACTTTCCTTCTAGTAAAGCAACAGTGCCATTTTGACACTAGCTATTGGCATGCACAATAATAGGCTTATATAAATAGAATGGAAAAAAAAAAAAAAAAATGGCCTATTTGAATAAACCTTTAAAACCTGTTTTTTAACCATATCTTATTTTAGAAGTACATAAAATCAAACCAAGTGCGTTGATTAGTTTTGCGAAACAGTCGTGGGTGTTTCTATAAGCGTGCTGATCCTTTTTAGTAAGTCAGGCACGGATAGCATGAACTAGTGAGAATAACATTATTATGCACAATAAATAATAAACATGGAAAAAGAAAACGAGCGCTCTCATAGAGTATATTTGTGTGTGTGTGTGTGTGTGTGTAAAGAGAATAGTGTATATCTGTATTACGGAATAAGAAAGTCTAAACGGTGTTTACGATGAAACACGCTTGTGTTTAAATTACAAGTGTACACAAACAAGTCTGTAATTTACATTTATTCGTAGACGCCATTAGGAACAATACGCTTACAACCATATGCACTTCTTCCAGCATTACAGTCTTGGTAAGTCTTGCAACTATAAAAAGAGTTAGTTTGGTTTACAGATTGATTACAAGTAACTTACCATCTGATACAGTAGGTAGAATCGTTGGGTTCAATCATGTTTACGTAGTATCTATAGCCGTAACACATGGATAATGGAGGAGAACCTCTGCCGTGGTTATCATACTGTCCGCCTTCGTCTTGGGAAGAAAGCTCCCATAAAGAAGGTTCGAATTTGCCAGTGACCTGAACATAACCAGCTTGATTATCAGCGTAGTAGTGAGCAGTCTTGATGAAACCAACTGGCAAAGTGCGAGCACCAGGGGCTTTCACGTTAGGTCTGGTGCAGAATGCAGCAGCACTCTTTTCAGAGTTTGCAATGGCATCCTTATCTACAACACCACCATTATCTTCCTTGTTTCCGGGACTTCTGGGTAAGAAAATACAAAAGTCTTGGCCGCTGGAAAGTTGAGCTGTCAAACCATAGTTGTAGGTGTAGGTAGGTGTTGCGGCTGTTGATGTCGTTGTGGTAGTAGTAGTGGTAGTAGTAGTAGGAGCTGTCGTTGTAGGCTTCATTGCAGCGTTAGTTGGCTTTTGCTTTGATGTAATGGCTGTGCTCTTGGAAACCTTTTTGGTAGTAATCGTCTTCTTAGTGGTGGTCTTCTTCTTAGTAGTAGTAGTCTTCTTCTTGATGGTGACCTTCTTCTTAGTAGTGGTCTTTTTCTTTGTGGTTGTCTTCTTCTTGATAGATTGTTTGGAAATGCCTGTTTTGATACAAAGCTTTTGACCAGGCTTGACATTACTGCACTTGGAATTGACTATATAAATGAATTAGAAAAGTCCACACGAATGAATTACTTCAACTTACGGTTGGCGTTCAATTTGTGCAATACGCTAGTAGAAACATGTGCATGTTTGGCAATTAAACTACACTTTAAAGAAATAAGGATCAATAAATGAAGATGAATGTATTTTAATGATAGCATACGGATTTATCTGAAGAAGTAACAGTATACTTTTGAACACAAGAGGGAGCTGCATCTACAGTAAGAAATGCTGCTATACATGCAACAGCAATTGCAATGGGTGTACGCATTATTATTAAAGGAAAGTAATGAGTTACAAAGGAAGGAGAGAGAGAGAATAGAGAATAAAGAAATGCCCACTAGGGTTTTTATATTTGCTTGATAGTTACACATATTACTTGACAGTGATACTGATTACCAAATATTGATCAAGTTCATTATTTCATGTGCTTGTATTCAATTTATTTTTAGCTCAGAGAAAAGAGTGATGTGTTTATAGAAAAGGAGAACTACTTTAATGCATGAAGCTAACTTTTCTTACTACCTTATTTTAGTATCATAGCCAACAGCTCACTTGGACGGAGTAACATTGAAGTACTATTTTTAAATACTTGGGCGATCATGAAAAAGGGATCAAATAGTCATAATATTCTAAATTTGGTAATGAGCCATGTCTTATTGTTGTCTTTTTTAGGCAAGATGTTAGACATGTAACACGGTGTCTTACTTTATTCTTAAACGTGATCCACACCTCTGCTTTGATTTGGTTTACAGCTGTAGTTTCTAGGCCCATAGCGATAGACCATAAGGAGGGAAGAAGTTATAAAAGGAATTGTCTAGGAGTAGGTCTTTTTTTAATTCTGGATCAAGAACGTCTATGATTCATTTATTCTACATTTAAAAGTACATTGGATATAAAATTAGGTAATTATGAAGCAAAAGAAAGAGCTGATCATAAAGTAACTCTTTATATTCACGTTCTACAAAGACTTCTCTGGAAAGTCTCATAAAAAAAAAAAGAAAAGGTGCTTTCTTATTTTAAAGCTGCTGTTTGCTCAGGAGACACAGCAATCTATAGACGCCTATTTTCCTGCTCACTTTTAGTAATTAAGCCATAGTTTTGCACAACCGGGTTATGGTGTACAGGAAAGATCATCTGTATTTGACGGCATCCCTTAGATATACCATGGCCAGAATCCATTTGAAGTTTGCCAGAAGCGACACATATATCAGCCTCTGACCACCCGCAAAGCGTCCTTCTTTCTCTTTTAGTTGTAACCTGCAGAAGGAGTGCATTTAATGGATTGTTATTCTTTACGATAGACATACTGATTTGTTCTTCACACAACTAATTATGACAAGATAAAACGCATAAATATATATAATGGAGAATTTTAGCCAGGGAGTTGAAGAGATTTTGACTTGAACATTCTGCTACAATTTCTAAGACATTTCTAAAAAAAACTCAAAAACGTCCCAAGCCCGTGGCTCTTTTTTTTCTTATCGTTACTGTGGGGTAGGATTAGACTGATCCAAAGACCATAATACGCTTCGGTGATAAAGGACTTTGAAAGTCAGCGATACCATAGAACTTCAGAGCTATCCTTGCCTCTTAATGAATAATGACACTTGTGCTACTGCCTTCAACACGTCCGTCACAACAGATGATACTATTACCTACGCTTCATGCATAATGGCATATTGGATAAGTGAACGCATAAAGCATGCAGATTAATTTAATAATATAATCTCTAGCCAGGATATTTCTTCATAAAGAACTATGTATATGTTCCTTTTTAATTAGTAAACAATAGCAAAGCTTGCAACCCTTCATTCATTCTATTCCTGACAGTAAGCCAATAATAGACTATAAAGTTGAAAACTACCTTTCTTTTCTTCTTGACCTTTGACAATATACAGCTACAACTATCGAGAGCATTGTATTGAAGTTTTAATTCACAAATATAATCCATGTGATTGTACCCAGAGAAAACACTTTCAATATAGCTCGAAAGTACAAAATGAACCCAACCATAACTTTCTTGTATATACTTGGCATAAAAGTATAAGAGAGCTTTGATATTATTTTTCTTTCTCAACATTACATAATTATCCATTTTATTGGAAGGCACTGTACAAAAGAAGGAAAAAAAGAAAAAAAGAGTCAATGAACTATGTACTATGATGCGATGCTAGTTTGTTGGAGGTGTTTCAGCTCCTGAGTCATTAGCTATATATAAAGCGAATAGTTTAGATTTTGTCTTTCGATCCATGGCAGTATATTACCTGATGTTTCTGATTGTTGATGAGGTGAATACTGCATTGGCTCCATCATCACAGGCCTTTGCATCATCATGGGTGGCCCACCCGCATTATTCATCATCATTTCAGGTGGATAGCGCATCATCATGGGCGCTCCTGTAGATGCATCAGTATGATGATTGATTTTAGTGTTTAGTCTTACCTTGATATTGATATACCTGTGGAGGCATGCCTTGAGGGACCATGGGCGACCTCTGTGGTGAAGGGAATCCTTGAGGGAATGGTGATCCATCTAGTACATAGTATTGAGTTTGGCTTTATTATCTCTTGTTATTATACTTACGAGGTGATACGTTAGCCATTTGTGGACTATAAGCAGCAGTAGGAGGCACTGCATTAGGAGGCATTGGTGCGGATATGGGTACATTAGAAACAAACTATACAGACACAATTAGCTATTAGTTTAGAGATAAAGATTTTTACTTGCCTGAGGACTCATATAAGGCACGCCTTGTTGTACAGCCATCTGAGGTACGCCAGAAACATACTAGTAAAGTTTAGTTTAAACTGACGGTTATTCAATTCATGCTTTTACCTGAGGATACCGATATTGAGGGTAAGCATAACCGTAACCTGGAGACGGATAACCGCCAAATACATCTTTATCATACACATTGAATTGGCTAAATTGAACTCGATAAGATTTACTGCCAAAAGGCCATGTGGGTCCAATAGAATTGGCACTAGCGCTCTTTTTTATGAAAGATGGTTTGAAGGCCTCCTTCATCGTTATTTTATCATTGCCTAAATTTTTCTTTGGATGCTTGTTTCCAAAAAATGAGTGTGGATCATCTTGCTGCACTGATGCAGTTAAACTGCCTGGAATAAATGCAGCAGCAGATGGATTGGGTTTGAACGAAGATGCCTTTGCGTTCAGCTTGAATGTAGATCCTGTAGTTGAACTAGTATTTGTCGTGTTTTGAGATGGAGCGGGCGTATTTGCTTTGTTTGTATTAGTGGTAGCATCTGCAGCAGATGTAGCGCTTGCTGCTTGAGAAGGTAAAGGTGATTTGGCTTGTATAGGGGAGCTTTTCTTTACCGGTTCTGTAGCTGCTTGGGCTGGTGTTGGAGTGGTGGCGCTAGGGGGTGTTGACAGTTCTGGCTTTTTCTTTTTCTCGTCAGGAGACACAGATCCTAGTGAGGATGTACTCATAGCAGGAGAAGATTTCTTTCCTTTAGACAGTAGCGGGACTAGATCTGCAGGAACTGGAACATTCAACTTGAAGGTCTGATGGAACATCTTCAGTTCAGCCAATCTTCCGTCCTTTTCTTTCTTTTGCAACGCTTGCTTCTTTGCATTGAGCTTGTCTTTTTCCATCATGGCAAAATGCTTGAATGTGCTGGCTATTTCTGATTCAATTCGCTTTGGTGGTTCGTTGTCTTTTGTCTTTAGGGCTATTATTAATACTGGGTAAAGACTTTATTTTTAGTATTTACCTTTTCTTGGCCTTTTTCGTTAGATTCTCTGCGTGTAGTAGGTAAGTTGGCGATAGGTGAAGGGTTTGATCCAGCAGACTTTGGGAGATCTGAGGTGATGATCTTATTGATCGATTTGTTGTTACTCTTTGTTTCCTTTTTGGCTTGCTGAACATTCTGTTCTTGGCTTTGTTGGGATTGTTTACGAAGAGCTGGAGGTATGTACTTGTTACCATCTCTAACAACAGCACCGTACAAATCCTCTTCATCTAAACCACTATCATCAATTGAAATACCGCGTTCTTCCAATATGTGTACATTGGTCGCTGCAGACTATCATTGATGTTAAATCAACTTTTTCATGCGACGTCATATGCTTGCTTACCTTTTGAATTTCATTAGCTACCTGTATAGCCTTCTTTTCACGATCCTTAAATCCAGGAGCTGATCTATTTAAAGGAGTTGTATATATTTCTTCATCAAAATCTGTCTTCAATCCAAACAACTTTTCATTGACAGCAAATTGATCCCAAGTGGTTCCTCCAGAGGATTCCAGATCACCATCCAAAAGACCCAAGGCATTATCTTCATCGGTTGGTGCCCACTTGTGTAATTCTCTTTCTTTTATTTCCAACTTTCCTGTAATATCCGCGTCTGTCTTGAATGCTATATTAAAAAGAGAAGGGAAAATTATGCAAAATTAGTCACGTACGTGTATTTTATCAACCATGACTTACTGTTACGCTCCGAGGCAGCGTCGGTCAAGTCAACAGAAGCGACTGTAATTTCCACCAAATCCTTTGAGTAGATGAGCAAGTTGTTTATGATTGGGTTTGGATTGGTCTTGTCTTTGTCAATAGGAGCCAGAGGATCAAATATTTTCTGAGCCAGACTCAAAGCAATTGCCAGATCACCCTCCGTAGAAGCACCGTGAAATATACCTCTAAACTTACAACCATTCTTGACGGTAGCTTCAACAATGGCACCCTTTTAGGAGTAAAAAACAAATGAATACATTTAACAAACAATGATTTGTCTGCTTACTATCATGTTTCCGAGCAAGAAGAGCATTCTGTCGTGCATTTCTTTTGCTGAAGCTTGATCTTCTACAACAACTTCACTTGGATTGGAATGCGCGTTATAATTATTATTACGTTGTGATGGGTTATTTGCTGGCCATTTCTTTACATTATTATTATTGGTATTGTTGTTGTTATTTCCTCTATTGTAATAATTAATACATTTTCTTTTTAAAGAAGGTCATTTCTAACCTTTGTTGCTTGAGATGAGGGCCTGTGCCAGTTTCTTGTTTCTTTCCCTGTGTTTTTGAGAAAGCCATGACGTTGATTAACAAAGTTGTACTTGTTGTTATGAGTTCGTGTTGTACAAAGACGATAAAAAAAAGGGAGAGAATGGGTGAGCTTCCTGCAGAAAAAAAAAAAAAAGTCTGTTTCGTTTTCAAGTTCAGATTAAAATATTTTTGTTCCCCCCTTCCCCTTTTAAGGCATTCATTTTCATAATGTAACAAGTTTAATTGCGCTATCTATTCAATTGAGAATACTTTATATGTATATAAACGTTGCTTTGTCATAGTGCACTCTACTTTCAGATCTTTAGGTTATCTTTTTTGGATGAGTTCAATTTTCTTTTTAGATAGAAGGATATGCTTTTTAGACAGATGAGTAATTGATCACTCTGAAAGCATCGTGAGGAGAGAATAGGTGGTTCAAAGTCGAGTTACGGCTTTCTGATAAACCTTTGAATTCAATCAATATTTCACGCCACTGCCATAAACTAAAAGGCGCTAATGTGATGTCTATGACAAAAAGAAAGCTGTCCTGTTTTTTTAAGGATACCAACAGAGACAATATAATAAAGTTTTACAAGGTGAAAATAAATTAACTTTACACGGTAGTCGTTTCCTGTCATTCAAGAAATAGTCTTCGATATGTGGTCAAGAAGTAAGGCTCGTAAATTTTCGCTTTATTCAAATATTGACATTCTTAAATGGGTACTTTAAAGCAAAAAGTTGATTGCGTACTTATACACTTGATAATTGGTAAAGTAAAAAGGGGTACATTCTAGAAGATACTGATAAAGAGGAGGGTTCAGTTTTGTATATATATATATATACTTGACCACTACCAAACTATTTCAGGTAAGTGTATATAGCGTCTATTTTGTTAGAATAATGCTACGAATTTACCACAATTGCCGTTGCCTCCAATCCGACTTCGGATATGGTTATCTTCTTGGTAACGCTTCCGAAGACCGTGTCCACAATCGTAGCGCCCCTGATGTGTTGATCTCCTGGTCTGTAATAGTAGTCTTCGAAGGTCGAGTTGTTTAAACTCCAGTTAGCATACAATTTGATATTTTCAATAGGAACACCAGCCATAGCCGCTTTGGTGCTAGACGCGGAACGGAGAGAATGTGCCTTGAATCGTCTTGTGTTGATTCCTGCCATCTTCATAATTTCTTCCAACCATACATTAACAGCCTTGGGTCTAATTGATCGTGTTCCGTACTTGTCGTGTACGATGTGAGCCAAAAAGAGAGTGTGATCGTCTTCTAAATCATGGCGTATGTGGGACGTCCGCTGGATGAACACATGCAAAGCTCGTACACGGCAGAGATTCTCGTTCATCGCTATTCCAATCTTAATTGCTTTTGGTTGGATTTCTTTTGGTTGGCGTGCAACCAATGTGGCACCGATTATTTCGCTCTCGAATTCTATGAAGGTGACATCTCGATGTTGAAGATTCTCCAAATCAGACCTCGGCCGCCACATGGTTGCAATTGTCAAAAATATTAGTATCTTCTTCTGTAGTTTGTCTAAGGGCAAGTCCTTGATAGCACCTCAGTTTTCCACTAGAACCAATATGGGGTCAATATCAAAGATCTCCTGATTTCTGTTTGGTAACTTGCTTCTTGTTCTCTTCCTAGCCTTGAAAAATTGCTGGATCAAGGCATGGTTGCCCAAGCTCAGCTCTTGAGCATGTACGACTCGATACACCGAGACGATCACCGAGCGGACTACATTCAAGTGTTGTAATGAAAGAGAACTTAGCGACACCAGATACTCCACCACTAGGGGTGGATCGTAGTGGAGGGGGTCCTTCTTTGGGTGTCGAGATAAGCACCATGCCACCCAGCTTTTCCAATGTCTATTGTAATTTTCCAATGTTGACTTTCTAGTGGATTGGGTCAAGTATTGAGCCGTAGACTGACTCAATTCTGCCTTTTCTTGCCAGTGCTTGACAATCTCCAGGCGGTTACTGCAAAATTCTTCTTCAAGTTGAAGACTAGGGGTTCTGTCTTGTTGCGCTTCAACACCATCGGCCACCAAAATTGTGCTGGCCATGTTGGAGTCACCATCACACAATCTTGCACTAGATCTTGATTGGTTTTCTTCAACACCTGCGGTATCAGCCTCCAAGGTGGGTGTAGGAAGTGACCCTTCCTGGGTCATGTTTGCTGGAAAGCATTTGTTCTCTCTGCTCTGGGATCGATCTTCTATGGCCAGTACCTTTTCAACTTCTTGCTGGTGTTGTTGGCAAACGCCTCTATCTTGAGACTGATATTCCATTCCTGTGCAATTCATTTGACAACCCAATGTAGTAAGCTGTAATTGTGGAATAGTTGAGACACTCGGCTCAGGGCGTCTGCCTCTGTACTCATCACTTCTGGGATGCGCTAGTAAATTACTGTCAGGTTGTGCTGATTGCATATGTCTTGTATCTCTAGAGCAATCAGCTGCAGTGTGGGGGAAGCGGCTCCACCCGCCTTCGCAGCGTACTTGAGAGCTGTACGGTTGTCGAAATATATGTGAATCGTTTGAGGTTTGATCAGAACAATGGAAAATTATAAGAGGAGTATAAGTCAATGAGTCTCTATTTAACCTCTTTATTAAGATCAAGTCGAGAGAAAGAACCCAATATTACAAACAGTGTCATTTTATATGAAAACAGAATTATTAAGGAACCAATTTAATTATGGCCAATGATAGTTGGGCATGTCGCGTTATATATGTTAATAACGTGTATTGTTGCCAGTATCTTTGTATTATTCATTCTTAGAGTATAGATTTATAGTAGTCTCATATGACAAGATTAAGTATTTATAGGATGAATACGATAGGTACGGTACGGTACGCTTTTTTTTTTTTTTTTTTTCTTCATCGCCATGTCTGAATCAACTATTCATATTAAAACAAGTAATGATCCCTTTAATGGTAGGTAAAATATATTGTGTAAACAAAAACATTTTTTCTCATATACAATAATAGATTACTTGTTACCAGAAGAGTTTGTTCCCGATAGCAATTTCATTAGCAAGGCTGTCCTAACTGATGATAGAATCATCAATATTATATGCAAAAGTCTCAACAATATGATTAAACAATAGTTTTCAAGCATATCTTTTTATTTGGGCGAATAAGAAGTAAAGAAATATGTAAATTATTAATACAAGACAATAATATACACCTTCACTGTATATCACTTTGCAGTGTATCAACCGTTTATTTTAACCCCCGATAGTGACTGTGTTGACGACCATGGTCATTGTCCTCTTGAGCCCCTTCCCTACTAAAAAGTTTTTTTTTTTTTTTTTTTTTTTCAGACATGTTTAGATTTCTCAGTTCACAGCTAAAAGCATACAAGAATGCAAGCACATCAAAGTGTAAATTATTTCAGAAAAGAAACAAGGAACAACTAATGATTATATATTAGTGAGCTATTCAACAGTTGTTAACAAAACACCTAAAATAAATGTAATGGAACATGTGTCAAAACAACAGGTCGAAAAGGCAAATACTGACGGTCGTCGTGAACTCTTTTCACGCAACAACCCAAATGGAATCAAACCAGGATCTATTGTTATGGTTGAGACATTAAACGGACCCAATGAAACAACAACATCTACATTTATGGGTGTCTGTATTGCCATTCGTAGAAAGGGCATAGATACCAACTTCACCCTTCGTAATATTGTCATGCGTATTGGTGTCGAGCAGAGATACAACCTTTACTCACCTTTATTGAAGAGCATCAAAGTGATGCAAAAGCCAAACGAAGTCAAATTCAGAAGAGCCAAACTGTACTATTTAAGAGATCAACCTGGTAAGGCATTCCAGTCACTTCAGGGATTATGGAAGCAGGAACAATTAGACAAGGCAAAGAAATAGAAGATGTTTATGTATAAAATATGTGTAGCCAATAAAAATTTTATTTAATCGAGTGCAACTGATGGAAAGTAGTGGACTTTGGCAAGTCCCACACCAGCACGGATAGTAAGCAGCTGATCTATGGGTAAATTGTTGCGTAAGGTAGTGAAAGCAGGTAATTCACCATCCGTCCAGTCATCGTAGAGACAGATAAACTTCATTTCGCCCACGTTTTCTTGTTTGTCGTATTCGATATCCCATCGAACAGGCGCTCTTTCTGTATTTGAGTAAGCCATAAGGGCATGAACAGTACGATTTGTCGTCTCTTCAGGAAGCTGTATAAACTGTCCATTAATCCATGCCTGTAGACCTGATAGATGCTGGTTGCTAAATTCTAATTGACATAACAAGCTGTGCTCTGCTGTTGTTGTCACATTGATTCTGCATGTATTTCTTTCACAGCCACGCTCTATCACTTCCAGCTTGAACTCTTTATCCGAATCTTGAGCATATACTGGGTTGAGAGGTGTTTGATATTGACAGCGAGTTTGATAGTCCATATAACGTTCGCAGCTTAAAGTATCAAACTCTGTGCTGGTCAATGCCTGTTTTAATGTCTTTACCAAGGTTTTGGAAGAAGACACGCCTGTGAAAAGTGTGACGCTGGAGAGTGCACCTTCAGTAGCATTATATTCTTGATTAAAAACGATTCGATTGGGCGATATATCGGTATTAAATGGACTAAAAATGGCACACAACAAGAAGACGATCAAAAGGACGCTGCACACAATCGAGGCTGTCTTCTTTAGTTCGCCAGCTGCATGAACCCAAGGTAATAAGTGCAGTATAACCAATATAATAGGTACAGACATCAAGAGATAGACTAAAATGATACACAGATTAAATTGGCTAGACTTTTTTTTTTTTCTATGGTAACTTACTTGTTGACTCAGGAACACCATCTGCTGTAGTATGACGCATACAATCCATGATGAACAACAAAATTTCAGTTATAATAGTAACGGGTAATAAAACTTGAGCCAAAAATACAATATACCACAATTTGGTGCCCTTCTGAGGCTCTTGCTGTTCTTCCTCCGTTAAAGGCGTCAGGTAGACCAGAATAGCTGTGGCTAAGGTGCTGCTGAGGAAAAGATAGATGGCAGGATATGTGCCAGCGAACTTTTGACTGCTAAAATAAGTAGCAATCACTAGACATAACCACCAAAAGACAGTCAAACCATAGAATCCAACTCTGATGTTATCAAGACTAATAGCTACTCTCTTTGACCATCTCGCCAGAGCGATCTGTGAGGCGACTAAACCGAGAAAAGCGGCGACAGCCAAGTAAATGCTGACCCAGTAAATGTTTCCATAGGTTGCAGATGGATTAACGAAGAGCATGATAAGAGATGCAACCAAAACAAAAAGAACCATAAAGACAAATGCAATAGTAGCGGCAATAAAACCTTGAAGCATGATCAAAGTGTTGCGCTTCAAACTTTGTTTTTTCTGCTCTATACTCAGGGATTCCCGAGCGGATAACCAAAGCCAAGTGAGTGCACCGATAGGAATAAGGATGAGGGATATGATGTTAATGAATTGGCTTGTCTTAAAGCTGTAGACAAGCATAAAACGACCGAGGATGTCGTAATAGATGACTGGTTCAGGTGCCTTTATTGCCGCCATGTCTTTATCAATGCTGAGCACAGACCCGAGAGCCATCTGTCCCATATGCTGTAGAGCCTGGGGCGTGGTATGGACAAGATCATCTCTTTGAGTGTGATAGTGAGACCTTCGAGTGTAGAATGCAATATCCAAGCCAGGTACACCGTGCTTTGTGAATATAGTATAATCTGTATCACTCTTAAGCAAGTTTGCCTGAAGAAAGTCGCTTCCAAGGGGTGATGCATGTAGCAACTGAGCGTTTGATGAAGCCAAGCCGTGAACCGCAGCTAGACTATTACTTCTCAAAAGCAATGCACGTCCTCCTGCGCCTGCGCCTTCCAGATTAACAAATACCTTGATGGTAGAAAACCATGGATGTAAAGCAAATGCTTCTCCACCGATAAGTCCACTCTCTTCAAAGTTATTAAACAGAAAAATAACCGTGTTCTCAGGAGGATTTCTCACAAAGTATCGCAACAGTTCTAGGGCAACTGCTGTGCCCATACCATTGTCTGTTACACCATGACTAGTAGAAACACTGTCTATAGAGCAAATGTGTATTAGCAAACTATAATACTGTCGAGATATCAAGTACCATAATGTGCATTAATCAAGAAGGATTCACTATTGTTGTTGGATTTTCCAGTAATTCGGACTAAAACATTTCTTGACTCCACATACCAATATTCATCTTTCTTAAATGTTAACCAAAGAATCTCTCTCTTATTCTTTCGATTTACCTGTGGTAAATTTATTTCTCTTGGATATCAAATTGGTTGTGTCATTAGCAATAATTTCCATATCAATTCCATTTTGAATAGCTTCTTGCTTCAAGTCTTGGGCTACCTGTACGATCCAATCCTTTAAATAACCATTTGCGCGTTGATTGGCTGAATGTGGAATATTAAAGTGGGACAGATATTCGTTATAGCAATGGATGCCAGGAAAGCTGTTCTTTTGCTGCGCCTCGACGTCTGATAACGGAGTCGGAAGGGTGTTTCGAACGGTATAGATAAATAGCGTGAATAAGAAAAGAAAGCCAAATACATAAGAATATATCAGTTTTGGCGTTTTAATGGTCTTGTTTATACGAGGAGCGTTTTCTCTAGACAACAAGGGTGTTTCTTCATTCCATGCTTCCTGGGAAGAAGACATTGTAATGAGTAAATGGAACAAAAACGCTTTTCGCGCTCAGCTTTTTTCTTTTTTAAAAACAAGTGATCCTCGTATAATACTCCGACGTTAATGTGCCTTTTTTGTTTGTTTGAAAAATAAAGTCGCTGTTTTTGAATTTGAAGTTGTGCAGAAAGTTTGGGTTTTGTTATTTCCACACAATACTGAAGTATAAGAGAAGCATGCATTGATGTATCTGTAATAATCCCTTTATTATGCTGGGAACTTATCATCAAAAGTAGCGATATTTTACAAGAAAACAGGATTGTTTATGACCAATGAGAATTTTTAGCGCCTTGAAAGAAGCGACATATCAGTATGTCTATGTACCAATTAAAGCCCATGTACCCGTTGGACAATTGAGAAGTTGTCTTTGTAAACTGGACATCAATAATAGCCGTATCCTTGGCATTCATTACCCCACTCGCAGCGTCGTCGCCCTTCTTGTTCACAACGATTATGCATCTGAACGGAAATCCTACTTCCAAAAATTTAAGGTACGCACCAAGGACGATTTCAACCCTTGCGACGGCTTAGTCCTCATGGGCCCCAAATATGAACACTGCTCTAAAGAAGAACGCAGCGGCTTTGCCCTTATGCACCATAGTGACTGTGTGAAGAAAACTCTGAACTATATGCGTGCTCCAGTCAAGGCAACTGTAGCTCGTTACTTTTACAAAGTTGGATCAACAAATCCGTTCTTGATGAAAGTCTTCCTGCTAAAGTGATCAACTCAAAGAGTGTCTTCAATGTTGATGAAGATGTCGCTATGGTTCTCTCAGGTCACGAGGATAACATCCCCTCAAATATAATGACCACTATCAGCACATCATCATTCAACGCTACTGGCCCATCAAAACAAGCTATCTTACCATTCTTTAAATTAGCTGAGCCCTCTTTCGTTCTTTTAATTACCGAATCATGGTTCCTCTCACCCAACAAGCATCCCACATCCTGACAGCAATCTTACATCTATGGTCAGCCTATCCAATCAATTAAAAATCGCGGTAGTCTTGGTGTTACCCTGTTAGTTAACCATTTCTGCCCTTTCTCAGTAAAACCCGTCCCTCTCAGCTACACTTTATTAGCTACGTATGCTTTATCTCTTATTATATCAAACCATCTTGCCCATTGCCTCTAGAATGTCCCCCCCTTCCTCTCCTTCTCGTTAGTTTGCCTTACACTTGACCCACATTCACTCCTTCCAAAGCATTTTTATTCTTGATCCCAAAAAGGTTTTTTTAGTCACCACTATCCTTCCTTTCTGAACTGCGTCGGACGGGAAAGGTATAATACTATAACCGTACATCCAATAGAAGTTCAAATAAAAAACTGTTTATAATCGTACACTTTATATATAAAATAGTTCTCTTGGAAAAAGTAATAAAATCATTGTTCATATAAAAGAATGGTTAATATAAGCTCGTCTTTAATCAGACAGAACACACACGTCTTTTGCTAATATTTCAACAAGTAGAAAACACTTTGAGCGGACTGGTTTTCAAATCAGCTTTGAAAGACTCAAAAAAGTTGTTTTGAAAAAACGAACAGTTTCCAAAAAAAGAAGAATCATAAAGTCACAAGATTGTTTCGCAGTCTCATTGTAATCCAAATTGGGTAACTGCTCTTTAAAGACATGCCACTATTTTTAAAGGTCTAAGCAAAAGGAAATAGGATTAGGCTTAACATATGAAATATTGTGATCAAAATTTGGACTATATCATTCCTATTCTACTCTTTTCTGTATTATATACATAGAGTGATGAAACTGCGGAAAGGGTTTGTGTAGCAAATAAGATGCTCCTTTTTTTGATACATCTGACGTGTGCGCATATTTTAAAAATATGCCTTTTCTGTTCATACATAATAAAAGCCAGCACTATGCCCTGCCGCAGATGTATGACGTGACAGTCAATGATGTTGAATAGATGACATGTCAGCTGGTAATATGACATTATAAAAATAAGCTTTCGAGAAAAAAAGATATGAATTCCATGTGACAAAAGAACAAAGAAAAGAAAATAGACCAAAACAGAACAACTAGACAAAAGGTCTTTTGGAATCCGTACCTTTCTAATACAAATTCCGCTTGAAAAGTGATACAATTATGATACTTTGACAAGTCTATATAAATAGCGTTGTCTTTTTTTTTTGTTCTTCTTTCTTTCTTTAGCTTTTTAAACAAATATGCGAACAGCTTTACGTAAAAAAATAGTCATCGTGGGTGATGGAGCTTGTGGAAAGACAAGTTTATTGATAGTTTATCAAAATGGCAAATTCCCTGAAGTAAGGATTCATACCCAAAAACAAAAAGGAGAAACAACTAAATAGAATAAAATATATATAGAAATATCTACCAACAGTATTTGAAAATTACATCTCTCGCGTCGAGTTGGATAATAAATCAGTTGAACTTGCCTTATGGGACACAGCAGGACAAGAAGATTATGATCGATTACGGCCACTGTCTTACTTTGAAACAGACGTTGTTATCATTTGTTTTGCTGTGGATAATATGAACTCTTTTCAAAATGTGAGAGACAAGGTAAAGCATTTGTTCATTTGGGAGGTACAAGACTAACTTGTATATATAGTGGCTACCAGAAGTGAAGCACTATTGTGGCAATAACGTATCATTAGTACTAGTCGGATTAAAAATCGATTTACGGTCAACAGAATCAAAGACGATCATTAGTTATCAACAAGTAAATATAGCACACACACACACAAAAAGATCATTGGGGCTGATTATTTTTATTAGGGGCTAAAATTAGCTAAAGAAATAGGAGCCAAATATGGTGAATGTAGTGCGAAAGAGAATATATATGTTAAAGAAGTTATACAATTAGCTGCACAAATGGCTATTAAACCAAAAAGATTATTTATGAAAAGAAACCTACAATGTAATATCCTATAGAACCCTTACATCATTCCCCCTCATTGTTATTATTACTATATTTATGCTATTTAATTACACATATGATGCCATCCAAAAAATAAATAAATTATGTAAAACGCGCCACCCTTTTAGCCTCTTACCGGGTCGAACATCCGTTCCGAACCATTTCTAGCAAATTCCGATGGAGAGAGAGAGAGAAAGTGTATGTTTTTAGTAGCCATTTTATTAAGGTATATGAATATATAAAAGGTAAATTAATTGGTATTATGAGTAAGTGATAGTCTGATAGCTTCCATAACCAATACATCTTCAAGATCTAATTCAGCTGATGTATCATATATTGTTTCATCATAATCTGTTCTTCTTCTTCTTCTTCTTCTTATCTCATTTGTCAAGGGCACTCTTCGTCGACGTGTTGAACCCACAGCAGAAGAGGAAGCATCATCAAGCATTTCTTCCCATTTGGGTCTAATGGTGTCCACATAGATGACACTAGGATCATCAGGTTCAATCTTTTTTGTTGTATATAAATCAGGCCTTGATTGCTTTAATTTCTATCCTATATCAGTAACGTATATGCAATTGATCAATATACATACATCATAATGTTTACTCCATGGGGGAGGCAAATAGACAACACCCAGATTAGGTTGTACACAAAATGGACAGACAGCAGGTATCAGTGGTGAAGAAGAAGATCTTTTGAATTGTAAAAAGCATTCGGTGCAAATGGATTTATGGCAGCATCTTGTTTTATTGATATTTGAAGGATAAAACTTTATATAAAGTCAGAATATGTTGCATAAATTTTAAAGTGTTTTTACCAGAAAACAAATGGGACATTCAGTTTCGAATGAAATCTTTTTAGTTGAATAGATATCTGTTGTACCTATGATATCCCATCTATATATATACATGCTTTCATTTTTACTATCTATGAGCTAACCTCTATAAAAGGGTGCTAAACTTCCTTTACGAATCAATTGTTTAACAATCTTCATATCACAATCATTATGTCGATATATTCCTTGTGGCTTTAAATATCCATAATCTACTGTAGTTGAATAATAATCTTTGAGTTTTGAATAAAGTCCACCCATGATTTACACAAATAGAAAAAAGAAAAGAAAAAGGAAAAAGGAAAAAAAAAAAAAAAAGAAAATACGATAAGCTCTAGAACCAGTGTCTTGTTGTCATACACAAAAGAGTCACACACACACACACACATGAATATCTTTTTCTTTTTTTTTTTTATTGATCATTCAAACAAACAAACAATAAAACAATAAGAAAAGTATTCTTTTTTTTTTCTTTTTTCTTTTCTTTTTTATTGTATTAATTTTATCAACTCATATTTTTTTTACGGGAAAAAATAAAGTTATTCAAGGGCGAATAAGCCAATCAGAACAAACAGTTTCAATAATCTCGTGTTTCTATTGTAGAGAGGTAAAATAAGGGGTTGAACTATTTTATTTTATTTTTTTTTCTTTTTATATCTTTATCCAATGTCCACAGTGTCTTCTAATAAAACTAAACCAAGTAGAATACCCACTTCTTCTAGCACACTTCATCCCACATCTACTGAATCAGACATGTTATCTGTCTCAAGCAGACAAAGACAATCTAAAAAAGACGAGGTAAAAAAAAAAAAAAAGCTTATGACCCTGTTTATATAAATGACTTTGTAGGCTATTCGTAAGAAAATTGAACAAGAATTATCAAAGAAGAGAGGCAACTCTACTCGTATCAGACAAACCAAGAAAATTGCAGGTACCGTATCTGCCCTCCGACCAGCACAGGCCTTGACCGTCAGGGAAAGTATACTGGTGATCGAAGCAGCCCAATTGATGGCTGCTAAAAGGAGTGATTGTGTCTTGGTAGTCGATGACGAAGAACATTTGAGTGGTATCTTTACTGTAAGTTCTATACTACTCACACTTTACCTTATCTAATTATATATGATAGGCAAAAGATTTGGCTTATCGCGTAGTAGCAGATAATCTGGACGCTAGGTAAATTCATTGTTTCTTATCTTATTCTTTACTCATATATGAAATAGATCAACTACGGTAGCTGAAATCATGACAAGGAACCCCATGTGCGTTACTGCCGATACCTCTGCTCAAGATGCTCTGAACCTCATGGTTTCCCGCGGTTTTCGTCACTTGGTATACAAATAACGTGAAAAAACTGCCCCAAAAATCATTCGATTTTTTACATTCATCCCATTTATATAGCCCGTTTGTAATGAAGAAGGCGACATCTTTGGCTTACTCGACATCACCAAGTGTATCTATGAAGCACTTCATAAAATGGAAAAGGCATACGGGTCATCACGTAAACTGTATGACGCATTAGAAGGTGTCGAACGGGAATGGGCCAATAGCCCAGTTCAGCTCGTTCAGTATATGGAAGCACTCAAAGATAAGATGTCTTGCCCTGATCTGACAACTGTCCTGGATCATGCCGAACCTGTTCAAGTCGCTATGAAGACTCAAGTAAGAGAAGTCGCTCGATTGATGAAAGAGTATCACACAACAGCTGTCCTTGTGATGGATCATGGTGGACTCGCTGGTATTTTTACGGTATTTCCCATTTTGAATATTTTTTTGGGAAGGTCCTGACATTTTTTTTATATATATAGTCTAAAGATATCGTCTTGAGAGTCATTGCCGCCGGTCTTGCTCCCGATAGTTGCTCAGTCGTACGTGTGATGACACCTCATCCTGACACAGCCTTACCTTCAACAAGCATTTTAGACGCTTTGAAAAAAATGCATGGTAAAAAAGAAGGGGGGGAACTATTTTATCACTTTGCTTATTACTTTTTATATAGATGGTCATTATTTAAATTTACCTGTATTAGACGAAGAAAGAAACATTGTGGGCTTAATCGACGTCCTTCGATTGACTTATGCCACTTTAGAACAGGTTAAAAAAAAAAAACAGAACAAAATGAAAAGAGGTGTAACATCCAAAATAGATCAATAGCATCGAAGGTAATCAGGGAGATGGAGCCAAGTTTTGGCACAGCATTGCGGCCGTAGGAGACCCTACCGAGACAGAATCAGCCATTTCCGATTCACTCTCTCAAGCAGCCAACTCACCCATGTTTCAAAACGATCGGCTACTCTCACCCATGCCAGGCCATGCACCGACCTACACGGGACTGGGCTATGCAGAGCTCACACCAGGTGATTCAGCATCCATGATACATGACAACGATAACACCTCGACCGTCTCTTCTCATATCAACAATACCTTTTCGTTCAAGTTTAATTATGGAAACAAGACACACCGGTTCCGTCACGAGATTGGTAATTTTGCCAGTTTCTTGGAGACGATCCAACAAAAGATCATGACAGAACATCTCTCACTCTCACAGTCGTACGTGGCAGTGCATCACAAGGAAGATGAAAATTGGTTGACAGTTGCTTATCTGGATGATGAAAACGATCAAGTCTTAATGACATGTGATTCAGATCTGATAGATGCAGTTCAAATAGCAAAGAAGTCAGGTATGGATCGTGTTCGGTTGTTTGTGCATGATTCGATGGCAGAGCAAAAGACAGTGGAGCAGGTTCCGGTTGAGTTACCCATGTCGCCTCCTGTCTCTGTCGAGCCTGTGATAGAAAAGAAGCCTGAACCAAAACAGAAACCACAAAGGCGTCAACAAGAAGAAGAAGAAGGAGAAGACGATGACGATGAAGAAGAGGAAGAAGAAGAAGAAGAATTGAAAAGAAGAAAACGAAAACACAGTCTAGACAAAAAGAAGACAAGAAAACAAAACGTAGAATACAATTTACCCATTCCTCAAGAACTGATGTTACCAGCGGCCATTACGTTCCTTGGCGTGGTTATTCTCGGTGTGTTTACTATATCAAGATTAACATCCAAATAACTTTAGAATTTTCTTTTTTTTTCTCTTTATTTATATAATCATAGTAATATAATAAAACGTTCCTTATGCCGTATCTTCCCAATCACGATGAGTTCGTTTTTTCCCGCCTGGGTACATCAAATCATTATCATTCTGAGGAGGAAATGCAGCAGCAGTAGGATTAAACGTGTTTGTGTTGTAAAGCAACGCATTCATGTCCATGTTTATCGAACCAAACAAGTCGTGGGGGTCAAAGTTGGTTTGTTGGTTACTGTAGATGGGTGGCTGAGGCATAGTAAACAGCTCGGTGTTATTGAGGAACTGCTGAGAATACTGCTGAGATTGGTGTCCAGAGGAAAAGTTATAGCCAACAGAATCAAAGCTTGCTGGGCTATTGGCGTCTGTCCTCGCATCAAACATGTAGAATGGCTGCTGGTTTCGTGTGGCAGGCGTGCTTGAGCTAGACACAACCGTAGGTGGTGTTGCCGTCGCTGTCGTCGCCGTCGCTGTTGTGTTAGTGGTAGTGGTTGACGTGCTAGCGGGCATGTCAAAATTCATGTCTCCTAGCAACATACCGGTGTTATGGTTGCCTGTGTTTGATTGAGGAGGAGACATGCCGAAATCCATCAAGCTATTACCATTGAATATTAAGTTGGTTTCGACGCCAATAAGACTACTTGGATCATGAAAGTTGATCGTCTGCTGTTGTTGCTGATGATGATGTGGATGATGAGGCATAGGAGACTGGTGTTTAGCTTGGATGGGTGATGCTGTACTGTTGATCGACGTAGGAGGTGGAGTAGGTGTAGTCGTATACAAAGGCTGAGAAGGTTGTAATCGCAAATTATTAAACATTGGTTGGGTGGTATTAGTTGCATTATTATTATTAGTATGTAGTGTTGTATTTCCGCTATTCGTGGACGTAGTAGTATGTGTCGTTGTACTAGGTTGAGGAGATTCAAATACTGCGGGATTAAAGACAGAAGATATCGATTGTTGATTGATGGAGTCTTCGTTCACATGAGGCAAGTCCTTCAAGTTTGTGTACAAGTTGTTCTTCTTCAAAAATACTTCAATCGATTCAATGATATCACACACCTTGACCATATAAGTTAAAGGAGACTCCCTGAGTACATTAGCTGTGATGATGAGATTACGCTGAGCCAAGTAAGACACTTCTTTTTCATTGGACAATGCATTTGCTTGATGTATTGTGACACTAGCAATGATTCCGTCCATAGCATAAAAGAATTGACACCATTTTAAATTATTTGCATATAAGGCTAACATTCTAGTGATGAGATTTGCGGATTTTGTACAAATGTTTAACGACAATAAGGCAACAGGGGTAGCTGTTTGGTCTTGCTTTGGTAAAAAGAATTTATGAAGCATGATCCAAGTGGTTTGATATTGGATGTTGAGAATCAGACAAGCTTCATCTCTAAAAGAGTTTGTTTTCTGAAGTGATGACTCATCTGTAAAGTGTAATTCCTGAGGTAATTCAGATAGCCAGTTGGTTAAAGCGTTTTCTAGTCTTGAAATGGCCGACAAAAGTGACTGTCCAGATTGTTCAGAGGGTAAATGTTTGGTGATGTCCTTTCTGATTCTCATCAATTTGATCGAATAGACTGTAAAGTGAATTCTGTAACCTGTCTCTTCATCTTCATGGTCCAATCGAACGGGATATTCCAAGTCACAGTCTTTATCATCTACCATAGTCGGTCTATTGCTTTCTAATGCTGCACATAAATCTAACCAGTAAGCTGACCACCAAAGACGTTTATTTGTTTCACGCTGATTTAAATCAGCCGACATGTGTTCCTTCTTGTGGAACTTTAGATCTTGTGCCATTCGGATGGCGAGTCCAATGTAGAGATAGGCAAGACTTGACCGTTCACTTGACAACTGATACATGTACAGGTTTAAGAGAGCGTGAATTGTCGTTGGACTGCTGATATCAAAACATTTCTTTAATAGCTGTCTCGCGTTCTTAAAATAGACTTCACCCATATTTGATGGCGCAGCAGTAGTAATTGAGTGATAAATACATCCATGCTTTGAGACCCAAGCATCAATTGAGTTCTTCAAGAGAGGATCGAGTGTATCATTCGTATATTGTTGCATGAATGATTCTTTATCAACAATTTCATAAGCCAAAAAGCATGAATGATAGCACGAGTGCATTAAATTGTCCAAGACGTCCTTTGGTAGCGTAGTTGACATGGCCTGTTGTTGATTCTCTTCTATCAGTTTCTTTTCCTGTAGGATCTTTTTGGCCTCTGTATCATCCACTTCCCAAAGTCTACCTGGTTCATTTGCATTACTGTCCGCACCGAATATGTTTCTTTTTGTTTGTTGTTGTTGTTGTTGTTGTTGCTGCTGCTGTTGTTGTTGATGTCTACGCGATGACGATGAAGAATAAATAGAGTTTTCAGGATTGAATAAACTGGTAGAGCTAGAGTCATTATTGATATTCAATTGACTAATTCCGTTCAGCAATATTTTATATAAATCAGCCACACTTGCGATATTTGTGTCAATCCTTAATCCAGATGGTGACAAAGATAGCTTCCATGTTACTGATTGATTGCTATTGGTGATATCTCCATGACTCGTTAACTGCATCGTATTGTTATCTTCCATTGTCTTTGTGCTCGTTGTTGTAGTGACTGAAGAAGCGTATGAATTTATATTATCCTTCATGTTTGCCAACTCAACTTGCATCTTTCGCATTCTTTCCTTTAATTCTTCAACATGATTACCCAATTGATCGAATGCATGACCATCTACTCTACGAGGTGGAGTAGCATAACTACAGGGTAAGCCTGCTATAGCACAACGACCACAAGTAGGTTGAACAAAATCACATTTAACTTTCTTCTTTCTACATCGAATACACTACAAAAGTATAAACATATATATATTTTTACATGATATTCTATGTAAATACTTACAGCCAAACTAGACCGTGGTCGCTTGGGCCTAGTCTGTTCAGGTTGTTTAGGCGATTGTTGCTGTTGTTGCTGTTGTTGTTGTTGTTGGTTACTATCGAATACAGAAGACATGGAATGCAATGTCTTCTTTTTTTTTTTGTAGAAAGAAAAGGAATAAATTATAAAAAGGAAAAAAGAAAATAAGGTTTTTGATGTATAAACTGTGTTTAAATAGTCAACCAATCGTTTTATTCTAATGATCCTAAGGCTGGTTCACTTAAATCTATCGTACTTGGGTTACTTGAAGTCCTTGGGAACAGGTTTGGACTGATTGGGATAATTGGACTCATAGGTTCCCTTACAATTTCACCACTAGCACCCAAATTGATTTTACTCAATTTTCTGACTGAAGGTGACTTTTTTAATTTAGGACGGTGAGTGTCGACAGCATCAATGTCGACTACATGAATATATGAATAATCAAAAGAATAAAGACTAGTGTTATGCATACCTTTATATCTCTTTTCTTCACATCCATAAGCCTTGGGTGTTAGTTCAATCACGGTATGGAGAGGTATCTTGATATAAGGTAAATCTTCATGATTGTAATTCATAAAGTAAGCATAGATACACCTTAAAATAGCCTGATGACCGATAATCAAAATATTTTCATGTCTTTCTAATTCCATAATGATAGGCTCCAATCGAAGGACAACATCTCTATAAGATTCACCACCTCTATAACGATAATTAAATTTATCTTCATCACGATTAGCAAAATCCTCGGGATATTTTTGTTCAATCTCTTCATAGGTCATTCCATCACATACACCAGCGTCCAGTTCATCCAGGGCCTTCCATTGTAATTTTGGATAATCTAGGTATTGACTTGTCTCTATCGTTCTTTTCAAAGTGGATGTCCAAATGACCAGATCTTGTGTGCCCAAATTTTGAATCAATTCTGGTAACTTGGTAGCATAAAGTAGACCTCTTTCGGATAACGAGGAATCACCACCGATTTTACCTTCAAGATTATATTGAGATTCACCATGTCGACTGAAATAGATCTTTCTGGGTGCAATGTGTAAATTCATGAGATAATAAACAATTCTTGATTCCAAATAGCCTTGAATCATATTGATTATATTTTGACTTCCAACATTAATCAGCTTGATAAAAGTCAAATCCTTTTCAGTGATCGTCTCATATTGTTCCTTGTAATGATCAATGCGAGCAATAAAATCAACAGCTGCCTCATCTGGATCCGTGTTGGCATAATCGGGAGAAGATAATTTGACTTCCTTAATATTAGCCAATATCAATGCTTCATCTTGACAAATAGATTCAATAAATAGCACTTGGATATCGTGTTTACTCAGTTTTTCATATAACCATCGTCTTCTCTTTTTGGTACTGTTTGTTGCATCGTAAATAGCCACGATACCTTGATCATTACTGAACCATTCAATCATATCTTGTAATGCAGCAGCAGCAGCTTCTCTTCTTTGTTGTTCTCCTATACTGTTGTGTGGATCAAAAAATGTATGAGGTAAACTTGCACCATGAAGCTTTCTTCGATAGTTTCCAACATTAAATACTTTGGTCTTTATTCCCAGCCAAGTAAGATATCGACAGACTATTTAAAGAGTGTGAATAGGATATATACATCACAGAATAGTTTATACCTTTTTGAGATATATATGTCTTTCCTCTGGCAGGTAATCCTACCATCTATTAAATCAGAGTTATTTCAAACAAACACTAGCAGATAACTTTCTACTTACAACACAGGCAATGCGTAGATCTAAACAAATACATGTTATTTCTTTCTACAATTGAGCATTAACTATAATAATATTTACTTGAACTCATTTTATTGTTGTCGTAGATAAGAGAAGGGAAAAATAAAAAGATCAAAAAATTTTAGTGCTGATACTGAGTGTCAAAATGATCACCCTTATCACAATAATAATGAGCTTATTTATAGTATACATCCTTCACTTTTTTTTTTTATTATTCAATAGATAAATAACGTCATCTTTTTATAGATATATTATATCTATATTCTTATAAAGAGCTTTGTCAATGACGACACTCTTTTAGAAAATAAAACCAAACTTATAAACTGTTTCAATTGATCTCTCTTTTTATTTAACAGCAGACAAGTTCAAAAAAAAAGAAGTTGGATAATCGTATGTTTGACTTTATGGATCAGCTCATATAAATATATAAAGAAACTTGTCTCTCCCTTTCAAAATAGAATCTAATCATTACGCAATTTTGACTGTCACAATGAATATTATTACATCCATGGAGGGTGCATTATTATTTTTCTGGTTTCTTTTTTATTTTCCTTTTTATTTTCATTTTCCTTTTTTATTTTCCTTTCTTTCTCTCTCTTTTTTTTACTCTCATCCCTTTTATAATTAAAACATGCGTGAGCCTAATTTCAGCTCCACAGCCCAAAATAGAGCAGCTGTTGTTATTTCATCTA